>VUYV01000048.1:3491567-3605047 GCA_008711295.1 Anarhynchus alexandrinus
TTTTTTTTTTTTTTTTTTTTTTTTTTTTTTTTCTCGAGAGTAGCAAATCCAAAATACCAGCCAGAAGTATACACACCTGCTTTCAAATACTGAAAAGCACAGAGTCAGTACTGCCTCATTCCATACCCAGAATGGTCTCTGGATGAGACTGGCTGACATAAGATCCTGTGTTAAGAGTTTTTTTAAAGTTTGGTTTTGGAGTTATTTTGTTGGTTTTGCTTGCGTGGGGGTTTTGTGGTGTTTTTTGTTGTTGTTGTTTTGGTGGTTGTTTTTTTTTTGTTTTGGGTGGGTTTTTTTGTTTGGTTGGTTGGTTTTTTTTTTGCAAAAGGGCACAAGCAATCTGCATATGCTTTTGGCCACAAAGCTTATAAGTTTGAAAAGCCTCACCTTAACTGGGCTGTTGTGTTGCAGAAGCGACAACGAAAGGGGAAAGACAGAAAAGGAGGAATTGACTGTGTGTTTGTATTTCTGTGCATGAAACGTGAATGGTCCTGATCTGTACTGACTGAACATGTCCCTGCTCACTGCAGGGGGGGTTGGACTAGATGACCTTTAAAGGTCCATTCCAACCCAAATTATTCTATGATTCTAAATAATCTTTCTTCCCTTTACCACACTTAAATTTATTTACAGTACCAAGCCAGTAAAGTGCTTGGTGCTTCTCTCGCATCCAGAGAGCACTTGCATCTAGGGGCTTGCAATCTAAGATGAAGACAGGAGTTATGGGGAAGAGAAACACCATGACAATTTGATGTGCTTTAGATTGCATGGCAGAAAGCTGTTGTTCATCTCAGAAATGAAAATGTTCAGTGAGATTTTGAAAGGTGCAGGAGCAAGGTATTAATTCTGGATAACGTAATTTCACTGCGGTCATCTTAAATGAACCATCTTGCTCTTCATATCTCAGCCTTTCAGGGTGGAAGGAGGAACCTGGCCACTGTGGTGCAGAGATGTTCAGCCAAGTGCCAGGCAGGAGGAAAAGAGACAGCGGGGCAGGAGAGAAGAGAAGAGAAGATGTTTCAAAGGTGGGTTGCATGCTTTTGCAGTTGGTATTTGTTGGCTGCTGCAGCTCACATACTTGGGCTTTGACTGTGCTCTCTTGGGTCAGGTGAGTCTGAGTGTACCACGTGTTTAAAAAGAGTCCTCTCCTTTGGGCTGCGAACATTATGAGCCAGGCCCTTGATTCTTNTTCAGGAATCTTTTTATTTTGTTTTTCTGTGTTTGAGGCTTTTAATGTCCAAAATTCTAGCCCTGCTGGTTGCAGAGAAAGTTAAACTTCAATAAAACCGGGAAGCCTCCCATAATCACATGACTCCAGGGGATGTGGATTCAAGAAAAAACCCTGCAAAACACTGTGATTAAAGTTATTGAGAGCCAAGCAACAGTTTCCTCCCTTAGATAATGAGTGATAAAGTTGCTCTGAGAGTATGGATGAGGCAATCTTTTCTTTCTCTTTTCCTCCTTTCCCTGCTAGCCCTCTGATCCTCGAGCCCTGGGCACCATTCCCGAACACGACAGCATTGGCTGCGGATTGTATTTTCCCCGGTAAAAATGATTCACTTGCATCCCCGCTCTGTCTCCAGCAGCCAGTAGAACTCTTGCCATCAGTTAAAAAATGCTCCAGGATTTAAGCAGCAGAAGAGGCAAGTTTTAAGGCCCCGAGTGAGGAAAGCATCTTAGCAGATGTGTGCTAAGCATCTAAGTGTCCCCTTCCTGGCCCTCACTTTTATGTTTAAAATTACAAGTGGGCTTATAAGTCTTGCTGAGATGAGGAGTTCAGCCAATATCTCACTGCTCAGGTACTACCTCTGTTCTCCTTGACCTTTGTTGACACAACGAGCATTCATTACCTCATGGAGTGCAAATTTTATTTGCTAGTTTTGGAGCTAATTAAATAGTTTCATAGTTCAGTTGAGGATATTGCCCATATCAGTACACTGACATGTGACATCTCACTATACTGGTGATGCAATTGATTCTTATGCGTATTCTTTTATTTTTACATAGATATGTTTTTTTCCCCTTCAAATAGGATTAAAAACCCCAGAACCACTAATTACAGTTTGTGGCAGCTCTGAAAGCACTGTTTTTGTGGATTTTTGCCCCCCTCAGAAACAAAGCCTTAAAATATATATTTCCCTCAGCTATTAATAGCGCTGGTGGATATTTGCTAACAGATGACATATAGCGATGAGGCTAAAAGGAAATAGATTTTAAACAGTTGTTCTTCGCTTCCTCCCAAAGTGCCAAAAACGTTTTAGGATTTACAAACCATGGACCATATTTTACTTCCAGCTCCAACAGTATAAATTTAATACTCTGCATAAAGCAGAATTTGATCCATACTTTTTAAACTTTCAAATATATTTCTTAATAACAAAATAAATAAATACACTTTCAAATCTCATGGGGAGCTTTACCTGACAATGTAATGGGTGAAACAGCTTCAAGGATTTGATAATAATTCACTACAAGAATATTTCAGCTAGTTGTATTTGTTTTTTCTTCCCAGGCCTAACCTATTTCTTTTATTAAAAATGATAAAGACTTGATCCTGCTTCCATTTTAAGCATCACTGCACCAGGTCTGATACAAATTTATTAATTTTTTTTTTTTTAATCCTGGTCTGCTTCTCAGATGGAAACAGAGAGTATTTGCTTCTATTCACACCATACACCAAACTATGAATATTATTTCAGTTATGATTTCCTATGTGTCTGTACTAAGGAAAGAGTGGAAATAAAGGACAAAACCAATAAAGATTCAAAACCAAAAGCATATGTACGGGAGAGTAATACACAAAACAAAACAGGGGCTGTTAAACAGATGACTCCACTGAAATGTAAAATATTCCACAAGTTTTGGCAACTTTGAAATGCTACACTTTCTACATTTCATCTATTAATCATTCGAAGGGACTTTTTTGGTTAGCCAAAAGACAAAGTATTCCCTAACTGCGTTAGTGACTGTGTGCATAGAACTCTGGCCGTAACTACATTGACAAATATGATGAAAAAACAAGGAAGTGGCAATAAATTAAAAATGATCAGCGACCAATAAGCATCAGAAAAAAATGACAGATTCTTAGGCAAATGGCAATAAACTAGACTATAAAAATCAGGAAACAGACTGGCTGAGTGTCTAGAAAATGTTAGGAATGAAAAAAAGGGACAATTTTGATGGAAAGTTTTCAGACAAAAATTAATTGCTTCACCATTGAAATGAGTCAAAAAATGGAAAGTTAAAAAAAAAAAAGAAAACCTCCACAATAGGCAAATCCCTGTAGATCACAAGCAGACAAAACTTCCAACACCAAATAAAACACTGTTCCCACTTAGGCTCCACATTATCACCTTCCTTTGGGAGGGTTCAATAATTGACAGAACCAGTTATTCCAATTAAAAAAAAAAAAAAAAAAAAAAAAAAAGAAAAGCTTGCTCCATATTAAATAACACAGTTGTAGAGTAAACATAAAAATCAGTAAAAGAACAGTAAAAATACCTTTGCTCATAGCAATATGCTATTCATTTAGTTGCCTGGAGAGTATCACTCATGAGTCCTTTAAGTACTGTCACAACAAATCATTGGAAACTGATGAATACACAATCCAGGATCCCAAACAACAAACTATTACAAACTATCTATGTGTGAAAAGACTGCTGGAAATTCCTCTAAGCCTCTGTAAATAGCTTTGAGTGAGGCTGGTTGAGGGCCAGATGCCCACCAGAGGCAAATCCTTCCTGATTTTAACTTCACTATAGTCGTGCATTTTATACCCAGTAAAGGTTATTCCCTTCTGAAAATGTGAGACCTTAGTTTTTCTCTTCCTGGTGAGGAGACAAAGACAATGGTGCCTCTTGGATCAACCAGCATGTATGAAAAAGTAATAATACTGTAAATATGACGTGAAGTCTTAAAAACTGGATAAAATTTAGTAGTTGTTCCTAGATAGCTCTTATGGAAGCACAGCATCAAAATGAAAAGGTAATCTAAATTGGCCTGGGCAATATGAGCTCACCACAAAGTTTACATTTAAATGTTATGTTCCTCTGTAGAGGCTTATATCTTATGCAGAGTATCTCCAAGAGCACCACAATAGCAGCAGAAGAGCCAATACAGTTATATGTGTATTACAAACACATGGCACTTGCCTGGCTTTCCCCAGCTGGAGATACATCCTGAGGTGTACAGGGCGGGGGAGGGGGGGGGAAGATATTTGGAATCTTAAAAGGGTACATTTTCACATTTATTTCGTTTTTTTCAGAATGTTTTCCATTTTTCCTGTGCCATGCCAAACTACCCCATCTGTAAATGGGCCTTTTAACATTATTTAATTCACATGCAATCATTAATTAAACTATTGAGTGGAAGGGGTATTCAGTTAAAAACAAACAAACCAACCTGGTCTTTAAGTATTCTGTTATCCTAACCATTTTTGGAATGCTGATGCTTAGTGAATTGAGGTGCCAGGACCACGGCAGTCAAAATAAAATTGCTAAAGTTGCTACAGAGAATTTGGGGAGAAGGATGGCTGAGTGTCTGACCCGCTGAAATAGAGATTCATGCTTCTCATCGTTAAGAATACTTTAGGAAAATAGTTAGACACAGGTGAGGGATTGCTTTCATGAAGGTATGTGGCTGAATAGTGATAACCTTACTCTCACAGAAGGGCTTAATGTACTGAACTGAGCAGAACTACTCATTTGAGTAATTTAAGCAAAATGTGGCCCTTCAAAAGCACTTTCCATCCATAGAAATGAAATTGTTACATTTAGAGATTTTAGGGCAGGGTGATTCAACACAATGTGCTAAAAAATTTGAGGAGAGCAGGTTTTTTCCTCTGATTTGCAAGATATTTCCTTATTAGAATTTGAATTGCCCCCCCACACGGATCAGAATAGACCACAGCTTTCAATAAGAGCCTGACTTTCTTTGTATGGTGAAAACTATAGGAGTACAATGAAATCCTTCTCTTTTTTTTTTCTTCTTCTTCTTCTTTTTAACTAAAAAACAGAAATATAAACATGAGGGTATTTTTAGGGAAATCTCAGGATTCTGAAAATATGCAGAGCATTTGAACTTCCAGCAAAGCAGAGTATCTCAGACTGAGGGTCTTCATGGTTTCCTCCTCCCCTTCTCCTGTCTTTTTTTTTTCCTTCTCCCCTGAAACAAACTGAATTTCAAAGCTCAGTTGGTGAGCCTAATGCTTTACAGTGTGTGAGAGACACTAAACTCAGTAGACACTCTGCTTAGTTAACTGTGAACATCACATCTTTCTTTCCAGGAATAACGGTGCCAAATGTCAATAGCTGTTTTAGCCATGTTTGATACCTAAAGTAATGTCTGAGATGGTGCTTCTCAGACCCTAGCTATAAATGAGGATTACTAACAATTTTTATGCATTTTGTTATAAACTGAGACCAACTGTGAAGTGACACTGACATGTACCAGCAAAAAAACGACAAAAATCAAATACTTTTCTATGCCAATTGTGCACAAAGAGTTGGATCTAAGCGTTATTATAGCAGAGCCTTTCATGTTGCTATAGCCATGGTTGTGTTTGCATTTCCATAATAAAACCTATTTTCAGGGGGTTTATAACTCGGCTGTAAGAAATTTACTCCGTGCTCCAACTTGGCATAAGAAGGTATCAGCCGGAGAGCTGCAGCCCTCGAGCTCTAACATTCCCTCTCTGCTGCAGGAGGAATGGGTCTGTTGCTTGCTCGGAGGTGTTCGCTGAAATTCAATCTGCAAAGCCAACACGGGCAGGCGCAGGGGATCTGATGATCCCAGATATGGTTGACCAAAGTCTAGTTCCAAATCTCTATCTCTTTGCAGAACTCCTGCTGAAGAGCAACTAGGGGAACCGTACATGGAGTTGGGTACCAGGAGATGTTTGTGGGAGGCATTTTTCTGAAAACCAACCCCAAACCCACCTTCTGGTGGTCATTCCTTCACAATGAGAAATGGCTCGTAGTAATACAAAAATGCACATTTTTGCAGGACTGTATGTTTGAGAAAGAAGTGGGAGAAATCAAGTAGGAAAAACTGAAGAAAGAAATTAGTTTCGCAGAGAGCTGACAGTGGGGGGAGCAGCCTGGTTTCTCACAAAACGGAGTTTCAGACCGTGGGTCCGGTTCTACCGCAACGTGCTCTCCAAGCACGGGGACCACAGGGAAATACAGCTGTTGTGCAAGTGCATGGTGGGAGAGGGAGAAGGGATTTTTTTTTTTTTTAGGTTCTTTTTAGACAGCTGGAGCGTGAGAAGTTGGAAAATGGATGCATTAAACTGGAGCCTGTGCTTAGCGCAAGCCACTGCGGAGGTTGGTACAGCAGGTAATGGGCTCCAAGGGACCCTCTGCTTAGCAGCTGCGCTGTTTCCCACTGGAGCTCTTCCAAGACACGTGGCTTTTTTCTTGGGGGACTGTAGGTAAGACTAGGAGTCAGGAAGTAATAAAATCTCATTATTACCATTTATTGTTAGTAAACATTTATACAGTGGTAATGTCTGGAGGTGCCAGCCAGGTACTGGCTGTTTCTCCATCACTTTTTATCTCAGCTGAGCCCCTCAACGACTGAACATCAGGAACACACAACCTTTGGATGTCGGACTTTGCTACGACTTCCCGTGGCCTGGTCCTTTGTAAGGACTGGTTGCGAGAGCTCACCATCAGGAGGATGGGCTCTCACACTCAGTCTTGCTGGAGGATCTGGCACACTGGAGTCTTTGGTGCATAACTACGTTCCCTGATACCTATAACATGAACGAACTTCTCCCAATCACTGATTTAAGGAGTGAGTGGGGGGAGGGGGTGGGAGAGCAGACAAATCTTTACAAGCTGCAAAGTTACTATATCTACAAGGCACAGACAGAGCCAGAACCATGGGGAACACAGGATGGAAACAATCTGCAGAGCAGATTTGCCTGGAGCTATGCTGCCTTTGAAAGGAGTGATAGCGCTGGCGGCACAGGGAGGGGGACGGGCAGACGTGCAGGGCTACACCTGTGCGGCAGGTACCACCACCACTTCCCACACCACTCCTCTCTGGCCTCTGCTCTTACCAGGGTGAGATTCATACCAGAGAGGGCTGGGATTAAGGTCCTCCCTAGACCCAACAATCCCAAAGGAGCTTTTGGAGGAGTATGGGGATTTGTTTGTGCCACCAAGGTTGGGTAACTTCATCCCTTCACCTGCCAGCAATCAGCTGATTCCTCTATTCCTTCCCATTCCTCAACACACCTGGGTGGGGAAGGGGGTCAAGGGGTGGTGGTGGTGGGTTTGAGATGCTGAAGATGTTCCTCCCAGGCAGGAAGAGAAAGATGTCCTACTATCCCTGAGCTGTCCACGCAGGCCCTGGGATGCTGGAGGATGCACCGGGACACGGGTGGGTGCAGGGACCAGAAGGACCATGAGAAATTAGCGACCAAGGAATGGCTGCTGTAAGGGTAATGTTGTCCCTCCCTTTCCCCACAATTTTTCATGCCATGTTAAACATCTCACACCTTAAAACACCATCACTGTGTCCATCGCGTTGCCTCGGGGCTGTGCTGTGTTCCTCAGCACAGGGAGCTGAATCTCTTGCACTCTAGTCCTCGCAGAGAGAGGACGAATTCCAGCCTAAATATCCTGAAATACTGTCAAATACTTTTCGAAATGATTGTAATTGTCTGTTCCTTAGTAATTGTCTGTTCCTTAGTTTATCTTTATTTTTAAGCTACAGACTCATTTGGTGTTTGTATATTTTGCAAATGTAATTTGAAAATCTCCCACATATAAGATAAATTTCCCTAACAAGATGTGATAGGGAATTCATGTCAGGCATAATAGGCTATCAAAGGAAATGCTGCATTTGGATCTTTTGTGCTATACGTATGAAATGTACAAAGTAATTATAAATCCTACAGTATCAAAATTGTCCATTTATGAGACAAATGTTGCTAAAAAAAGACTTCTGATATTCTGATTGTATTAAGAATAGCATAAACCCTACCGGGCCAAATTCACCCCTGAAATAATTTAGTTGAAACAAGGAGCATACATTTATTCTCTGTATTTAAGTATTTTCTATATGGTAAATAATACTCAGATAAATTTATATCCAGTGACTATTCCCTAGGGTGGCTTAAAAAAATTAACTAAATATTTAATTTGGTTCCAACTCATATTTTAGTTGGTATTTTGGCTTACATTTTTTCAGCTTTTAACTAAAATTTAGAATTTATGTCAAGATGAGATTTAATGTAAATCCATTTTAAGAGTAAAAAATTAACCGACTTTTTCCACAGGGAGCAAAGTAATCATGGTAGATGCATTTATTGCAATGAGCTTGAAGCACATCTGCTCTACTTTTACAACTCTTTTATGGATTTTTTTGGTTGTTTTTTAGTCGGTGCATGTCACTTTTGATTTTCAGTGAAGATTTTTTAAGGTATTAATGATGCTTCCCTAGGAATTCTGAAAGGGACCTTTGATTCCTCTTGGGCTTTATTTATACAGAGAAATTCATCGTATTAGAAAATGAATTAACTAGCAGGAGTTGCCTCACTCTGCACCAAATATGGCTTTACTCTTGTTGAATAAGGTTTATTAGCAGTGCTATATGAGATACAAATATATTTTTAAACATGCCATGTCCGTGTCTATATTAAGTGCTGAACCACGTGCAGCATCATTACATGGATTAAAACATGTTACTTTCCGACAGGAGGTGTTCTCTGGTAGACTTGTCCCTCTTCTCTACTAGTCTGGGCTAAATTCTGCTTGAATAACCAGGAAAAAAAAATAAAATCTCCTTTTCATCATCTCATTCCCATGACCAATCTTCTGCTTCCGTTATTTCACTGACGCTGAGCTCTGCTTATGTGCTGGCGGGTGTAATGGGAGAGCTATCATGATGAAGAGAGTTTCCTTCTACATTTTCCTTTTCCTACCAAACAAACAGCATGGCTGAGGCTGGGTTCCACCTTCTGCCTTTGCTCATACATGGATCCCTCTCTCCTCGGAAGATAGGTTTCACAGTATGCATAACCTTTGCCAAACTGTCATAGCAACAACCGTAAAATGGCTACATCTGTGTTTAAATGGATTTGCTAGGACTTATGGGATTTTATTTTTTTTTTTTCCCTATGTGAAAATGTACTTCCCAGGAATAAGAAATGAAAACCTGCAAGGAAAGGCAATGTGAGTTAACACTTACCAGCTGGAAAAGGGAGAGAGCGAGAGCAAATAGCAGCAAGTTCATTCAAAAGCTGTAGCAGCTTGTTTCTGTGCAATTTAAAGGATCGGTCCCAAAAAGGCATGCTGGGGGAAAAAATCTGTTAGAGGACAACTTTTTCCAGAGAGAGTTAATAGAGACCAGACAAAGAGGAAGGCACTCCCTGACCTCAGACACTTTGCTGCAGAATGAAAAGGCAGTACCAGCTGTACGGAGGAAGATAGCATCGGAGCAAGTTGAAATAGTCCTGTAATATTTTATTTTTGCAACAGTTCAAGAACAATTCAAGAACTCTGACTGATTATCAGTCTAGTTCATAAGTCTTAAATTATAAATGAAATGCATGAAACACTAACATGGAAAACGATGTTTCTCATGTTTAGTGGTAATGTATACTTTAATATGGTATGGTAGCATGTATGTCATGAAAGGGGTTATGGCCACATCCCACCTCACACACCCAGTCTGCAGTCACACGGAGCGTTTGATCATCCCAGCACGTGTCCTCCTCCTGCGTCCCTAACGCCCGTCGGGGAGAGCACGTTCACCCCAAGGGGCTGTGCGAATGCCGGCGGGGGCTCCCTTCAGCAGCTCTCAGAGTTGAAGCCGTTACAGCTGGTACCAGTTACAGCTGGTACTAATTAATACACCTAAAAGATGCCCAAAAGGATAACAGAATCCTCCTCAACAGATGCACCATGAGAGATTGCTCTGCCGGAAATAGCTTTAATCCGCCATCAATAATATGTTGATTTATTCAGTTTTCCATTTGATCCTAAAGCTCTGGTGTGTGTGTGCATTTCTGAAGAATTGTGACAGGCAGCAGTAACAATAAAAAATACAACCAAGTCCTAAAATTAAAATAAAAACAATAAGCTCAGAGACTGAGAGTCCCATATGCCTTCCCTGAGAAGGGACATCCACGACCCATTGGAGGCGTAGCTCCTTCTTCCGTGCAGAGCCCACCTTGGCCCTGTTGGGAAAGGACACCCGAAGGGTGCGATAGTGGGGGCTGACCCTGGCCCCAGATCCCGTCTCCCCACGGGGTGCCCATTGCAGACTCCAGGCAGCACATCCCAAGTCAGCTCCAGCTCTGCGAGAGTCCCTTCCCTCATCATTGTGCAGGGCAGCCTTATAGCCACAGGCAATTCACAGTCCCCAAAATATCCCCCAAGCATCAGTGGTACCCCTGTAACTGATGCGAGTGTCAGCATAGTTCAGCAACGTTTGTCCAACAGTGAGTGATATCAGACATAATTTTTTGTTCCTGTTGTTATTCTGAAGGTTAAGGATGCAAAGTTTGGATAAGTTTTCATGTTGGCTCTGAAATATAAGGAAATGTCAATCTTCCGTGCTACCTTGTCATGAGCATGCAGAGAAACCAGAGGATATGGGTGAAGACAGAGGTACCGTTCCAAGAATTCTCCTAATTTGGAAGAAATACCCATCAGGTCAGGGTTTTCTTGCTACTAATGTTTTGAAAGTTTCTGTGTAAATAGATCATCAGGCATCGTTAAAAATTTGGAATTCAAACTAGTCTCTGTTGAAAGACATACCTTGATTTGCAGCACAGGAATATATGTCTTTCGTATGCATAATGTGGCAAGCTTGGGAAAATGTTTCTTTGCTGAGGGTCAGATATGCCTTTCAGACACTTTTGGAAGGTCACAGGTTATCAAGAATTTTCCCTTTATCCAGCAAAAAGACAGAAAACTCCTTCACCTTATATGGTTGAATTACACATCATGAGTTTCCTCCCTCTGTTTACACAAATATTAATATAAGGATTAGACAGAATGATGTAAATATTCTTTTTCTGAGCTGGACCAAAAACAGTTTAACAGACTGAATCCTATTCCTGTCACTTCGCTGTCTGCTATGGCAAAGATTGAGAAGACCCATGTGAAATCATTATTGCCGGGGTCCATTGAGCTGCTGGATTTAAACATGGGCTGAGGGTATCTAAGGAGGTTTTTCAAATAGCAGAGACTGGCAAGGCAGTGAAAGGACAGTTCAAGCAGTGGATTCCACTGGATGAGAGTGAATGAAATAAATGACCGACAAAGTCATCAATTGAAACTTTAGGTGCATTTACTCACACAACCTTTGTATTCACTCTTTGTTATTTTCTTTTTATTGTAGACCAGTGAGTTTTATGCAAATGTTTAAAAAAGATCCCAGCAGAACTGGAGCCCATGCTACAGGCACTGGAAGTTGGCTTGGTGGTAAAAGCACTGCTCATGCCAGGAAGGAGTAGCACAAGACCCTGTGTCCCACCAAAAGTGTTCTCCAAATTTTGAGTTTTTGAAGCTTCAACTATGAGACTGAACTTAGGAGATATGAGTCAGCACTGGCTGTGTCTCAAGTCCCCTTCATTCCTTTCTGGTCTGGCTGTGGGCTTGGGGCGCTGCAGGCAGTACAATAATATTTTCACTTTGATGTGTCCTCTGAGTGGTGCGCAAAGCTGGAAGCCCATACTCTGTGATTTACACTTCTACTGATGGGTCGATGGCTCCAGTGTGGAACTGTTGCTCAGGAGTGGTTCTTGCAAAGCTTCAGAGAGGGTTTTTGTGTTCACTGGAGGACAGCTTTTGATGAACTTTCTCATGAGTGTGCTCTGCTCTGTTCTCCCTTCAATGTGCAGAGGAGACCATGGACCAACCCATCATGGGGGGATGACTGCAACAGAGGGATGATGGTACTGAAATCAATGTTCTGTACAGTTATTCTCCACAAAAGCCTTTTACAAGATCAGGTAAGTTATATCTCAGAAACGTTTGCACCAGCAAAAAGCCTCTTGTTATTAAAGGACTGATTCTCCATCATCCTGGATCTTGGTCTCAATTCTGTTCACAGTAAGATTCCCTTTAAGCTTCTCTATTTGATAACAGATGTACATTTATATAAATAAAAACCTTACAACTTTAAATAACTGAACCACTGATTTTGAATATACGTTTGATAACACACACAAACACTCCCACATGAGTAAAATAGCTAGAGCAAAGAATTAATCATATAACTGGTTAAGTTAACCATGGCCTTATTTGCCTTATTTAACTTATTCACCCTCCTTGTGCTATTCATTAAACATACACAATGGAAGATTGAAATGAGAAGTGAAGGAACAAACCTATCCTAATGGCTTTTTTTTTTGTTTGTTTAAATGTGCCCATTTAAATGGCTAAACCTTCTCCATGGTAGCTGGGGTTTGGGGGAAGACATTTTAAAGTGGCCGAGACATTCCTTTTCATATCTGGCCTTTTTTGGCATTGGATTTGTCTTCATTGTTTGAAGAGATGAGAAAAGAAGATGCGTAGAAAAGTTCCGAGAATACATTCAAGGAGAAAGTCAAAAGAGAAATGAATCAAAGCCTTACATGTTAGTGGAGAGCAGCACCAACCTCCTGGCATTTTGACTTGTAGTAAGCAGCTCTCTCTCCAAGCTTCTTCTGTTTCACAAATACTTTATTAACATTAACAAAGATGACGTAAACCCCAACCAAACCCAATCAACAAATAAACTTTCCCTCCCTTGGCCATTGACTGACACTTGCTATGGAGTTCATGTTATTAATGATTTTGTGGGATAGGAATCAAACACAACACCAAACATAAACTTACCAGTTCCAAGGTTCATGGCAAACATGCAGCACAGAATATAGTGCTAAGATGAGCAAAAATTGGAGTTTGTTCCGAAATGCACAGCCAACTAAGCGGGTTATGGGGGTAATCAAACCTGTTATGCATCAGAAATAACCCTGGCAGCAAGGGAATAACAGCAGGTGAATGTGAGGGAGTGTCAAGATGGCCCTGAACACTGTAGCTGAACTTCTGAGTGCAGATGGTAACAGAAAACGGGTGTTCAGTGGGTCCTCAAGATCAGCTGCTGAAACGTAAGGGAAACTGGGCACCAAACCCCCAAAGCCCTAGGGTATTCGGAAAACAGGGGTCAGATTTCCCACCAGACCTCGGCCGGGAGGTCTCGGTGCCGGCATTCTCCGTAGACCTACCTGCACATGTCTCCATTTCTCTCCTTGATGTCAACAGGAGTTCCCTGCATGTGGGGAAGAGCTGAATATTACTGTCAAGATCTGCCGTGCAGATCTGAGAGAAGAATTTTTGTCCTTAAGTGTTGAAAATGTAATGATCTATTTGATAGTGAGAAAAAAAGACAGAAACAGTATGAAGATTTTTAAAAGAAAACACACACACACACAATCCGAGCAGTCTTTGAAGTCAATGGCTTTGAAATAAAAAGCAGCCACTTTACCAGCCACGTGAAACATATTTTGTTAACATCCTAGGTGTTGTATTTAAAACTGAGTTGGCCAAATTTTGCCGTCAGAGGCTCAAATATAACTGGAAGCAGAGATCATATCTGTGTGTCTCAGGATATTATTAGTTGTTTTAAATGAAAGTAACGTATGATAGCGCGCCAGGAGATCTCAGGAGACCATTTCCGAAGGAAGGTATTTTTGGGAGTCACCAGAGAGGGACTTTATTCTTTCTGCTCTGCTAACGGAGCAGCCACTGAAGCCCTTGCTTTATAGGACATATTTGATCCTTTAGCATGAATTAATGTTGGGATTTCCAAAGGGATTTAAGATTGATGAGGGACCAAACACAACTGTCCTTTGATGGGATTTGGGAGCCTAACTGATTTAGTCTCCTTTAAAAGCCTCAGCTTGCACACAGTTTGTTGCTGGTAATTTTGAGTACTGCAGGTAAGGGGCACTAATGATGATGGCCTGAAAAGAAAAAATTACATCCCAGGAAAAAGGCAAGTCTCTAGTAGATTTACTAATCCCAAAATGGTATAGAGTCCACCTCATTTTAACTAATGTATTGAAATGTGGAGATTAGTCTCCCTACGCGGTAGATAAATTGCATTAACATGATTAAAAAACGCAGCTAAACTGAGGCTCCTTTTATAGTTAATAGAGGGTCAGACTTCATTAGTTCTTTAGTGAAAGCAGACCTGTTCGTTTAGGGAAGTGGAAACTTGCCATCCTCTGAAATGGCAGATATTTGTGCGCACAAATTGAACCTCACATTTTGCCTCATCCTTATGGGCGGGATTTTTAATTTTTTTTTTTTTTTCAAAATGGAAGGTTTTTGGAAGAATGCTGTGGAAATGAAGGATACTTGCTAAAAATATGTCTGCTTTGATGCTTTTGCTAATTATATCCCTTGTGAGAGAAGTCTGGCTCACAGTAAGCAAGGGAAACACAAATATTCCACAAAACCCTTATGAGCTTATCATATGGCCTATTTGTTAGGAAAAAAGATAACTCCACATACACACGTGTATCTTCCATTCACACAAATGGAGAATCTCTGGATGGAAACAGGGAGAGAATTAATTCCTTTCTTAGCGAATATTTTTCTTCAATGGAACTGTAGCTAAACTGCTGCTGGCAGTTTTGGAGTAACACCTTTGCTAGTTGTTACCTTGCCTCTCAGGAATTGTTTGCGGGATGGACTTCATACTTCACAGCATTTAAAATCAAGTACATACTAATGCTCTTTTTTTCCCCTCCAAAATTCACATACCTTTTAAATTCATACACGAAAAAATAGAGCCTATCAGTTCTTGCAACATTTCGTTTACATTGAAAATGATGAATGTCATTCTGTGGAGAGGACTTGCTAGAATACTAATTCTTTCTTTGTTTTTATTTCTTTTTTAAACCAAAGCAAGATTTATGAGCGAACAGATTCACTTCCAAGATGAAACAGAAAAACATCTGCGAGATGAGAATTTACTTGCATTATTAGTGCTATTCTTTCTGCACTGATGAGTAGTACAGATAATCCCATTCATTACAGACGTCCGTAACTTTGCTAGCAAACATTTTAACTCCTTGCGGATGCCAGCATAGATCCTGCATCACAGCAACAACTTTCAGTCAAAAATAGAATGGAAATTAGAAAATATGCTTCACGACAGCACTTGGCGTAGTTCATAAGGCACTGCTGTCAGGGATCTGCTCTGATCTCACACCACTTAGATATGGGTGCAATTAAAAGCTTCTTCATGGAAGTAGGCAGGATTTAAACTGGTCAAAGGGAAGTGGAATCCCTTGAAATGAGCGGGCTATCACAGTGCGTCTGGTCATATCAGTGCATGTTTTTCAGCACTGTGCACCCAACAATTCAGTAACATTTGCTAATATTTTTTTTTCAGAGCGACTTTCCTATCATAAAATTTTGGGTTTTTTTCAGGGATGTCTTGATTTTGATAAAAACAGGTTCATGTTCAAGAGGAACGTTTCACTAGCCGTTCTGGTTTTGTTTTGATCCAATTCAATTTCTTCAGGGAAATGTTAAAATATGTCTGCTTTTATTGTAACATTCTGACATAATCAAAATGGAATGTTTTAAAACGGTCATTTCACTGCCTTAAAAATAAAACATTTTTAAAAATGAAATTCCTGAATATGTCTCAATTTTTACTTTTGTCCCTGTTTAAAGTGAAAACTATTTCCATACATCATACACTTGCAGGACCAGGGCAACTGGGTCTATACAACGAGTGCAACCGAAGCATCTCAGCTGAAACCTTGGTTGCTTTGAAAACAGGATTTCCTTTCAGTTTCCGAAATTCAAAGACATCAGCTCTACCTTTTTGTCACACAGGTAACTCAATGTGCAATGTTTATTGACAGTTGTTGATATTTCAGGTTGATTTCAGACTGATTTACAAACGTGCACCTGACTACTCACGTGTGGCCGGGTCCCTGCCTCGCTGGACTGGCGCATTTTCAGGAAGAGAATAGAATGGAGGGAACTTTCTTATCCCTCGAGACCAGTATGAAGATGCTGGCAGGGCGCTGCCGCTCCTTCTATTGACGTGTGGCAAGGTACCGTGTTGTGCGGCAAAAGAAGAGCATAGTAATCCTCCTGGTTGATGAAAAAAGAGAAGATTGACCTCCAAAGGTAGGTCTATGATCACACAAGAGAGGGACTTTTAGGAAGGCTACAGCAACAAACCCAAGGAATATTATTTTAGACCATCGCCATGCATCGGTACTTAATTCTCAGCTCTGTTTTCTTTACAGATGTTTTGATGAGGTCAGGTAACACGTGAGAAGTATGAGTTGTCCCCTCACCATGTCTAAAAATTTTTATTAACACGTTATGTAAGTACTTGGGGATTTTGTAAACAAAATATCAGATCATTTTGGCAGAGATGGATATTAAAATCGTGATTTTAAGAAGCATAAGAATGAATATTATTCTTGGAAGGATTATACAACCTCAAAACTGAGCAGACATGACCTAAAACAGCAGATGTCACCAAGTGCTGTCTGTAACTGGAAACCTACATGGCACTGTCGTAATAATATGTCATCAGAAATAAATATTTTGCCATTCCTAATAGCAAGAGGCCGTATTTATGCTCTGTAATTATTAGCGGTTAAGTCTGAATGAAATGTCTTGGGGCTGTTTTAAACCTGTTGTGTATTAGAGAGCTGTGTGTTGGCTGGAGAGGACCTCTTCTCCACCTGCCCGCGCAGCACCGAGGGCAGCAGAGCTCTGAAGTCAAATTAAGGTGATGAGGCTGACGAGACCCTCTGCGTGTCTTTGCTCTTCTGTAAAACGTCTTGAGATTTTTCAAAGGGGTTAAGTGGACTTATGGGCCCGACTCCTGCTGAAATTTGGGTGTCTGCCTCTCCTTGGCTTGTCTGAAAATCCCAGGCTAATACGTTAAGAAATATTCTGACTTCAAAAGAGGACGATATGCAACCATAACCACTCAGGGGTTCTGATGCTGATAATACAGTACTTAGAGGGGACTGCTCATGCTATCCAGTATGATAATACCAGAATTCACAAGAAAGAGCTGTGAGCCTCTAGCACTTACCAGCTGTAATACTGAACAGATTACACAGAAAAATCAGGCAAAAAAAAGTAATATGCTTTCACCTCACAGCAAGAAACGTTGAAGTTCAGGAAGAGGAAATGTGTATTAAGAGAGCAGGTTAAAAATCTACATTATCCCAGACTTTCATGAAATCAAAATGATAGGCACGATGCTAAGTTATTATAATGTATTTATTACCGGAATTGCTTTCATATTTAACTGATTTGGCCCATCTTGAGACCTGTTTTAAAATGCACCACCTTGTCCACCTTTCCATTTTCATATGAAAAACAGGAAAGCAAAAACTAATTTACTCAGGGAGACACATCGACTGTTTGCCCGTTTATCTCTTACAGACCACCCCTCAGTCCAATGTTGACAGTACATGATATTCCATTAATCTGCCTAATGAAAATTTAACCAGTGTTATAAACAAATAATTGGCTATTATCCTCTCAAAGATCCCGAATAAATTACTTCTGCTTATTTTTTTTTCCCTCTTCTCTCTCTCTGCCTCTTCCCCCGCTCCCGCCCCCACGCAAAAGCCGGCTCTTTCTGACTGATGTCGCAGGAGAAGAAAAAAAAATATCTACAGCTGCCACTCTGCTACTGCAGGCGGTGAAACCTGGGCTATGCTTAAGGGGATGCTTCAGCAGTGGCCCCACTCTTGCTCGGCTTTTGCTTTGGTTGTTTGAAGAGGCTGCCCAGAGAGGCTGTGCAGTCTCCCACTCTGGAGACATTCCAAACCCGCCTGGATGCCGTCCTGTGCAACTCCTGTAGGTGACCCTGCCCTGGCACGGGGGGGTTGGACTGGATGATCTCCAGAGGTCCCTTCCAACCCTGACCATTCTGTGATTCTGTAAGAGGAGCTGGGCTGAGTGGCTCCCACCCCATCTCTGTGATTCCTCCAGTGCCTGAGCCGCCGCCAGTTACATTCCCGTCTCCTCCAGCTCTCTGAAGTCGCACAAGAGTCATGGCCACATTTCCCTTATCACTTGCACTGGCCTCCCTGTTTTCCTCTTGTCTGTGCATGTGCAGGGGCAGGGGAGGGTTTTTTCCCCTTAACATCTAAGTGGCGTGAGAACTCTCTTCCTTTGGAGCAATTAAAGTTGAGAGGGACTCTAAGATAATGAATCAGCCAGGGAATTATTTCCAGCCCTAGTCCTGGCAAAGCGTCTGCAGGACATCTCCTTCTTCCAGGTACCAGCAGGATCCCCGTGCCCGAAGCGGCACGGCTCGGTTCATGCAGCTCACGAGGGTGCCGGGTCCTGCGTCCACCCTCCGACTCGCTGGGCAGTGCTAAGGACCTGTAAGAGCCATAGGAGATGGGACGAATCCATGCAGCTCTCCTGCCTCACCAAGCCTATCCCCACGCCTTCACCCATGAAATGAGGAAAATACTATTTAGGAAGAGCCAAATCATAGAAGCATAGAATCATAAAATCACAGAATCTTCTAGGTTGGAAGGGACTTTTAAGAACATTGAGTCCAACCATAAGATACCTAACCTGCCTTTTTTTTTTTTTTTTATAGACAGGAAGACATCAGTTATATACAATTTTCACAATAGGATGTAAAAAAGTAGTCACCAGATATATCTTTGCAATTTGCACAGTGTTTCTTCACAAACAAGAAAATAGTCATTTCTAACTGACGCGGTATTTGTGAGAGCTGAAATGGAGAAGAGTGAGCAGCGCGTTTTTCAGACAGATCCTGAGCTCTTTTGGGATATTGTTCATTGCTAAGATGCACCTCAACATTCACAGACACCTTAATATAGCGCTGAACAAATAATTAATTTTATTTTCCACCTGATAGACGTATAGGGAAAAAAAAGGTCTCAATAATAAACTTTCACAATATTTGGCAAACCTAAATAATTAATTTCTGTTCTGGGCTTTTTTTTTTTTTTTAATAAAAGCAAGACACTAGTTTCCTAAAAGAACTAAAGTACCATTCACAGTTGCAACAAGGAGGAGCAATTATCACTTGTCCTGAAGCAGCTCCTGATGCCTTTGGTCCATATTACACCCATGATGGGAATTTGGAAAGTTGCTGTGAAGTTCAGCAGAGCCTCTGCAGAATTTACAGAGCAGCTCAGCTTCTCTCCAGAAGTTATTCCCACCACGGCAAGAAGAGCAGCAACTATCCTCCACATCAAGAAGCCGTTCTTTATCGACCTGTTTTGGTTTACAGCCCAGAATATTAAATTTTGGGTTTATTTTAGTATAAATCCAGGCCATAAATGATGATGGTCCACGCGTGTTCCAAAGTTCCTGCTGTTGGAAGCAGCAGCCCCCAGCAAGGTGCTGGGTGGAGAAGAGGCATTAACCTCTCCAGCTGTGCCAGCCTTTTGCACCTGGACCCTGAGCCGGTGTCTCTGCTCCGGAGGAAGAAAATAGGAGATGAAGAAACAAAACTTTCAACTATACTTGTCAGTTGTAAAAATAAATACACCAGAGGATCAGAGCTGGTGCGGACTTAGGAACTCTCTCTTCTTCAAGCCTTGAGGAAACTGCTTTGGGGAAGGGGGCTGTGGAGTTTTTGTTTGTTTGTTATTCTTGAAATTAAGAGCCTGAAAAAGAGGAGTTTCCAGTCACCTCTAGATACCACCAATGGTACCTGCCGGCGGGTGCTGTCCGGGAAAGGTCTGGCACTGGCGGCTCCCCGGAGCGAGAGGAATCAGCGGGCACCAAAGAAAGCGCAAACCCCAAGGTGTGCACCTCAGGTTGGAGGAGCTGCTTCTCTTTGGTGAATCCACAGCAAATCCTGCCCCGTGGAAGCGATATTGCTGTCCCGGTGGGAGAGGGTTGAGCCTTCAGGTCCATTCTAGGAAAAACAGTCTTTCCAGGGAGGAGAACTGGCAAACCACTCAGTCAGCCCAGGAGCCCTCCTTACCTCGGAGTGAGAGGAAGAGGAACCACAGGAGATGTGAGCTGCTGCCCCTGGCGCAGCCCGGATCTGCTCTGCCCTCCACAAACAGGGATGGAAAGTCAGCCGAAAGCCTGGGACCAGCCTAGGGAGCCACGCTGTCCGGCAAAGAGCCGCCCTCTCCCCTTTGGAGAAGGAAAGTGAGAGCAAAACCAGCACTGGTTTTATCTGTGAGTGCTCAAATTAAGAGTAGAAATAAATTTTTGCTATAATGACAAATTAATTCTTTCTTTCATAATTTTATTAAAATAAGCATCTTCTATCTTTTAACTAGACCTGACATATGCTTACATAGATACAACACACCCTGTAACCTAATCTGCTAGCAATCTTGAAGCAATTAACTCCTTCTAATCTTTAGCTAACAAAGCCCACCATGCAAAAGGTCCCTGGAGAACAACACTCCAAAGGCCACCGTAAGCTCCCTCTGACTATTTCTCTATTATTCGGTGTGTAGGAGCTCATTGGAGTGCTCAGAGAGCAGGGATTCGTTTGAAACAACAAAGATGAATCATCACAGATCATAAGATCTTCATTAACTCCTTATTTCTCTACTAATTAACACAAAAGGAATGACTTGAATGGTTGACAGGCAGCGAATGACCCACGGCTCAGTGGTTAATAGGATGCAAATGATGCCTAATGAGGGTCTCTAGCTGCAGTCTGGGCATCTGGCCTACTATTTTTGTTGGGGATTCAGAGTGGGTTTGAGATGAAAACAGTTTAACCAATAACATAGGCTGCAGCTGAGTTCATACTAAAGTCTATGAATATATAAGTCCAGCACACGTAAGAATTAGCTTAAACTACTCATCAACAGGTTTGTATCCACATAAAGCATTTCAGAGGCAAGAAGTCCTGCCTTCCATGAGACACAGCAACAACAGTTAAATCTTTTATGGGCTGATGGTGGGTTTTTTTCCCCTGTGCAATAAAAATAGTTATTTTACAAATTCCTAATGACCTCTCAGTTTACAAGGGAGACAGATCCCTGAATAACTGCAATACTGGCCTCTAAAATAGTTCATTGAGCTCCGTGTCCCATTTCTAACAGAAAACAAATTTGGGGTGCTCCATTTTTTTTTTCTCCCAGAAACTATTTCCAGCTGAGTCTTAATTAACAGGCTTTCAGTGAAGAGATGTAGTACTACCAAAACTTCCACAAGTCCCTCCCTCGTTCCCAGAAAATTTTAGAGCAGCTTCAGGTTGAGCTTTTGATTCAGCCACTTCTGCGGGGTTCTTTTCCCTCTGCTTCTTCTGTGTACACGCTAAAGGAGGGGCTGGTGTAAGAGTGAAATACAGTGATTTCCTCTGTGTGTACATGCCTCCTGTGGCTGTAGGGTGGGCTAAATTCTCCTATTTCTTACCACTCTCCAGCCAGAGGTTATCAACCTTTCCAATATGGTGGTACAGCCACTCACCTAATCGTTTCTATGACCGACTGTGTGAATCAAGCTGGTTAAATAGGTTTAAATAGGTTAAATAGGATTAAACAGGTTAAATAGCAGATCTTCGCTACCACAGGTCACTTTGAGTGAGAGGTAGATAACATTCACACTGCTCCATTTCAGTGAGCACGGTCACCCTGCTGCCAAGGGTTCTCCTGATGCTGCCTGGAGGACACTCTTGTGTGGGAAGAGAGGTGCAGAGATTTACAGGAGGACTCACCCGTGGACTGGGACAGCCCTTCAGTAGGATAGACTTGTACCAGTCTCTTAAGGCTGTTGTTCAGCCACTTGGGCTACCAGCTCCCACCACCTTGTGTATAAAGGACCTTCCTGGCCAGCTTCTCTGCCACCCACGCCGCGCGATGAGGCATTCCTCCCAGTGATGCTGCAGGGCTAGAAAAGAGTGACAGCAACAATGGAACACTTGCATCTCTCAAAAATCTTGTATAAGTGTACTTTTCCTTTTTTTCTTTTTGTTTGTGTTAAACCCACGAGAACAGGCTGGCTATTTAGTTGCTCATTTTTATTAAAACCTTTAAATACTGCTGTTCATGCTTCAAACCAACCACTGAACGGGACCATGAAGTGAAAGAGATCTAAAAGACATGAAATGGAAAGTGAAACCTATTTTTTTTATTTTGTAGGTGGATTAATATGTAAAAAACTAATGGAGTTCTTTATATAAAAATAGAAAATTTGAATGAAATAATTTTCTCTTAAAGGACTCTATGAAATGTAAATATCTGGCAGTGGGGTACAGACAGGGTTCCACACACACAAATTCTGTTTCAACTGCCCAAAATCCCTCTGTGTTTTCCAAGCACATCTGCTGTACTTTATCTGACAAATCTGTGTTTATATTCTTAAACAATCACAGCTATAAAAGATGCAGTAATCAATACACTTCTACCAAATATACGCAGTTACAGTCCCGTGACAAAGGCACACATGTAATATCTTGCTGGGTTCTGTTTTCAAAAATAATAGTTTCCATTTTGCTATGTGGAAAAAAACCAGCTGACGAGAAAATACCTTTTCTTTACTGTAAACCCTGTGAAAATCCCAAGCACGGCACCAGCGCAGAGCTGGCTCTGCAAACCCCTTAAGTTTCCTATTATTGTCAGCGTGCATTCAGGAAGCGTCAGTCTAAGACCATTCAGCCATACATCATTCCCACTCCATCTTTTTATTGGACGTCTTCCATCCGGAGACGAGAAGCAGAGCACACGAGGCGCTGAGGTTCCCTGCTCGGATGCCGCGCAATAGGCAGGCAAAAGCTGGTGTAACATCACCTTTGCTGGACATGGGCTGCTCATCCCGAGGCACTTAAGGGATTAATGAAATGAAATTGTTTTTGGACTTGCCGCACTCTCTCTTATCTTTTAAATCCATAATGTCCCACAGAAGGCAAAATGTAGTCATTTTAGTCAGCAGCCTCTCATTAATTTTCTACCTTTGGGGGAACGTACATTTATAGAAAGAGGGGCTATATGGAGGCTAAGCTCATCACATTGCTTTTCACTTAAAGAGCTCAGCATGGCACAGCAGAGGCAGAAGCGTAACGGGCTTCAAATGAAAGCGTTCTTTCAGAGCGGAGGCACATCTCAGCCGTGTCTGCAGCTATACGCATCTTTAAACATATTTTTTTATATATGTGTGTTTATACACACATATATACAAACCTATGGAGTCATCAGTTTTGAAGATAATCTTTTAGGTTAAGTATTTTCCCACATTAAACTGATAATTATCCCCTCCTTTTCTTCCTCTGTCCCCAGACACCAAACAAGCTGGATTTTTGCTTCATGTATTATTTATGGAACGGAATTAATATGCAGATTCACAAAAACTTAAAAACTCATAATTATTCATAAAGGGCTTTAAGGTTATTTAGTACATATTTATGAAACTTTATGTTTGCTAGGAACTGTGTTTGAAAGTGCTATGGAAGGGTGTTGACTGAGGTTAATTACTAGCATGGAGAGTAATCTGAAAATGATCAAACTCTTTGAATGAAAATATTTGTCAGTATTTCTGATCTATATTTAAGTGAAGTAATGGACATCAATAGCCTTGCAAATATATTCGGAAATGGCTCGGCAAGAAAGAAGATTTGCATATCTAATGCAAACAACCAATGAGGAAAAACGTCTAGTTAGACACCTTTGATCGCTAGGCAAATGTAATAAATGATAGAGATTTATCCTGTTTGTTGTCCATCTGTGTGGAGTTATGCTGAGTTATGTTCTTATACAAATATGCTCTCGTCTAGAAAATATTCGCAGCGATTGAAGGTAGCCAGAAGCCTCGGCTCTTTTCTGGACTAAGACTCAGAAATGAGGTGCGAGCAGTTCGCGATAGCCAAGATTTCTCCAGGAGTTACTTAGAGTAAGTACAGGCTGTATGTAAATAATACATTATATTGGGTTTATATTTACATAAATCTTTCTATCTTATGCATAATTAACCTCCTTTCTGATCCATTCTGCTCAAAGGTTGGAAACCTATAAAATATGTTACGGGTTACGTTGTGTCAAGCAAGCAGCAGTGGCAGCAATTCAGGATGGTGGGAAGCACCCAAAATAGTATTACAGCTCTAATCCTACTAACATTTGTAAAGATGTTTAATTTTATGACCTTGACTATTCCAGTGAAACCTGGAGCAAGTGTTTCGGGGAGGCTGCGATGGCCACAGAGCACAGCGACTCTGGAGTAAGGCACACAGGTGCTTATAACAGCGGGATGTATGGTTAATCTCATACGTGTGGGGTTCACTTAATCCATGCTTTTCTTAAGACATGTACCAATTGATGAACTTATTACCCAGAATCTATTGCATTAAATAAAACCACCACATATGGTTATTTATTTGACCATACCATGTTAAACCTGTGAAAAATGCTAGAAAGCTCTAGATACTGATTAAACAGCAGCAAATGATACCTTAGTCATTGGCAGTAATTGTAGTTGAGCATGGGATGCTTCCAGAGCTGCTGTAGAGACGTCAGACTCTGGTCACGTTTGTCCTTTGGTTTTTGAAAGCACAAGGTTCACTTACAGTTCAGGGTCTGAACAACATTTTGCAGTTGTTAATGGTGGATACGGTCCCCTCTCTGACTCCTTCACAGGTACAGGTGCTTATATCACCAGTGAGGTAATATGATGTAATATGCTCAGGTACATGAGCAGCTTTATAACAGTTCGTGCAAGTTGCCATGTGGGGGCTGCGCATTAGGAATGACAACTCCGTTTTCCCCAACAGAGTAAAAATGCCGCACAAATAATAATATCAACAATAAGAACAACAATAATGATGAAAATGGTGAGTGTAGACCAGCCCTTCTATTTGGGGTAGACAGAAACACAGGCTCATGGGTGTTGGGCATGGTAGGGCAATGGGCTTTGTAGCCCATTACTAACGGCAGATCCCCAGTCAGGGCTCGGGCAAGGCTCTGTTGGGCACTCAGGGTGACAACCGTGTCTGACTCTCCCCACTACGTATGTGTGTGTATGTGAGTGACTGCGAGCACACCCTGTTTCCCCCCGTCTCCCCCATCAGCTGGGATTGCGTTGCATCATATTCAACAGCACGTTGGATTTTGCTCCCACCTCTTAATCTCGCACCCATGTGGCTGCTGTGCCAGAGTGAGGGTTTTTTCTTCCACTGCTCTTGCTGTAGCTCTGACACAGCATATGTGCAGCAGCTCTCTCTCTTTCCTGCTTTGCAGAGCAAGACGTTTTTCAGATGAAGGTTTGGACTCTTTTTGGGAAGTTGAACCCACTGACAAGCCCGGTCTTTTGCAGCCCATTCAAAGGGAGTTCAAGGACCCCCACATCCAAGGAGCAAGGATCTGAGTACAAGCAGGCAAACATGCGTCACCTGCCACCACCATCATGCTGTGAAAAATTCACCTAGTTTCTCAGCAGTGACAAGACTCTATGGTGTTTGGGGTCGATTGTACCTCTGCTGTGAAGGGGAATCTCTCAGAGACCCCTCTAGTTGAGCGAGGGGAGGAAAACTGGCACTGCTGGTGGGACCAGTTTTGGCATCCTTGGATTCCTCCGTCAGACCTCAGGGGACGTACAGGGTCTCCCGTGTCCCTCAGCAGCTCTGCAGCTTCTCGCTGACTACGTCTCGGGGGCTGTCTCCGTATCTCTGTTCTGCTATGGGCTAAAATTGAGCCGCACAAATAAATTAACCAAGCCAGGGTGTATCAGGCTCTTCCTCTTTGCCCTGGCCCTACTCCGAGTCTACGGAGCGTGGTTATCTGGACGGGGCTAGGAGGGAAAAGGGGACGGCAGAGCCCTCTGCCACACAGAAGGGCAGATCATCAGACAGAGAGGCTCTTTCTTACACTGTTCGTGGAAGAGCAGTCCTTGCCAAAGATATTTTGAAATAAACGGAACAATAATATAGCCATAATAGTTGCCCTAAGTGCAATGGCTATAGCCTGGATGGATTTGTAATCTCTTTTAATAAATACATTAAATTATTTGAAATAATGTCCTATTTGCCAACAGCTTATTCCATAAATATATATGGAATATAAAATAGGAGAGATTCCCTGACATAATTAAAATTGTACAGCCAAGTAGGAGGCAGGGAATAGTGTTATCTTTTCAGCTGCAAACTATTTTACAGAAATATTTCTCACACACAAACCTTCTATTTACCTTTAGGGATGGTATAATTGCATATTGAAAACAGTGCGGCTCTGAGGCGATGGTGGTGGTGCCTCCACCTTCTACCCCCCGCTACAACAGGAGCTCAGTCACATAAACTCCCTTCTCACCGGTGCCAAGCACGCTCCCTCCTCCAGATACCCACAGAGAGACAACTCTGAATGTCGCATGAAGATCTCATTTACCTTGCAACAAATATATTCCTGTGCCATCACGGAATGTGATGGATGTTCACGTGATGTGATGTCCATTACGGAATGCCTGGATGTTCACCCTTCTCTGTGGCAAGGGGTCGAATGGCATGGAAAATGTGCAGGTATTTGGCAGGCCTGGGGTGCTCAGAAGGGGACCTGGGGGCTGGTTGCTCACGTTCATCATCTCCAGAAGTTCCAGTGCTCTCTAAGCAGAGACATCTGACGCTTGAGCAAAGGGTATGAAGGTTACAGCAGTGGGGTTTTATCCTCTGCGCAGACTGGTTGTCAGACAGGATACTGTATGTATTGTTCAAATGTCTTAAAGACATTACTGCAAAGGATTAAGTCTGCACTACAAAAACTATCAATAATGTAGTAAATTATTAATTAGACCTATTCTTAACTTCTAATGCATTGTGTTTGGAGCATTGGTGATTTATACGCAGGATAACACAACAAAGAATGCAATCAATGGCATTCTAGAATCTCATACTGCATATTACATCATCCCACCTAGAAAAACCCATTTATAACAAGGACTTTTTACTGTCTCATAGCAAAATCATTTGGAGAAACTGCCTCTTTGCACCCTAAGCTTTTATCTCAGACAGTAGTTTAGCTCTCAAGTCAAAGATCACCACCAAAAAAATAAACAACTGGAAGCAACAGAAATTTCCAGACTCATATGGTTTTGGTCGTTCTGATCCATTTGCTCAGCTGCATTTTAAATATACTTATTGGGGCTGAAAGCAACAGATGAGTTATACGTAGGCAACTCCCAGGTAACTCCCAGGTATGTTATGGAACCAGACAGACAAAATTTGCTTCAGGCAATGACTCACTGATGATAAAGAAACCCTCCACTCATCCCTATCCCTGTTTTCTAGGACTTCTGCTTAAAAAGGCAGGTGAGGTAGGGTTATAAATTCCGTGTAACTGACTGAGGTGATGTTACCGAGGGCTTGTCTTCTGTACAAAAAGGTAATTACCTTCCTAGGACACAGACTAGTGTCTCTGCACCAAACCCTTGGGGGCCCACTGACACGCAAGGCATCGTACTTGGCTTTGAAACTGCTGCCCACAGAAGGTCCTTTACCATGGGCTGAAAGTGTCCCCATGGGGAATTAGCACGCAGCAGCCAACGTGCTGTAAGCTCACACCATCTCCACACACTGACTGCCCCCTGAAAGCCTTTGCAGAATTTAAACACGAGGTTAGCAGGCAGGTACAATGACATGGCGAGAGGTGGTGGGAACAAGAGTCTGTACGTAGTGTAAGTGATATGTGGGGAGAGGAGAAGCCAATGCAAATCTTTGCTGAAAAAGTCACTTACTGGGGTTTTCGCAGTCTCCTCTGGGTGAGGGAAAGACTGCGGTTTGTTCCACAGCCAGGTGCTCTCTGAGGCAGCTCAGTTATGTTTTCAGCTGCTTTTCATGACCATGCGGTGGCTTCAAGGCGACGTGATTCCTTCAGGCTTGTTGGCTTCTAAAAAAGGAAAACAAACAAGGTGGTGACTTCCTGCCGTGTCCCCTTCCTTGTAGGACTTTAAATGGTCCCACTTGGGATCACCGATCCCCTCTCCCCACCAGAGCACAAATCACCTAACACCAAACCGATAGCTTCCACATTTCCTTCTCAGCACCAGAATCGTGACGAACGGGCTCTAAATGCATCGGGCAGTGGGTTAAATTCAAAGCAAGCCAAAATATCCTGCGATGATATGGTGCCAGCCCTGTGCACAAACCGTGCGCGCACACAAATGCTGTGTATGTGTGCACGCGTGTGCAGATGCGCAGGTAGGACACGTGCTCCTGCCCACGCTCCCACACCTGTATACCTACACGGCACTTATTTACATAGTTGTATGCATAAAATACGGTGTATTACGTTCCCTCATTACCTTCAGTGGGTTTTGGATCTGGTCCATCTCGCCAACACATTGGGTTGTATTTCACACACACAAATTGTATTTATGTAGATACCATGTAAGTATATGTCCTATCTTTGGTGGAGGAGTGGCTGAATTAATTTATCAAAGCAGTGCTTATTTTTGCTGATAGCAAAAAGAATTTCTTAGCTATTACCCTGGGTTCTTTTCATCTTTTTTTTTTTGTTTGTTTGTAAAGCACACAGTGCACATTTTGGGGAACTGTAAATACATCATCCAAGTCATATAATTTTTCAGACCAAACACCATAATTTGCTAGAAGATGCTGCAAAAACTAAACCATGGGTACCTACAGAATACAGGATGACTATGCTAATTAGAGAATTGCATAAAATAAAAGAAACCAAATGTCTACTGAAAAGAATTATTATATTTGCATGTATTAAATTAGAGTTTAAAAATATTGCCTGAAGTTGTGCTGGAGGGAGACAGAAATGAAATCATATTTAAATGCTGAATTTAAAGAAATGGCTAAATAACCAAAATAGCTATTCATCAGCCGATCCAAATTCTTGAATATCAATTCTGATACTCACTATCATTTGCTAGGAAGAGTGTTTAAAACACAGCAACTTCTTGACTTTTCTCAAATTAAAATTTAATGGGGGGGTGGAGCTGCTCCTATTCCCTTCTCACCCAGTTAGGCAACGTTTTACATTGTGTTGTGCCTATTAGTTGGAATTCTGTTATCAGTACATGAGTGATGCTCTTGACCTCTGTCAGCTCCTCTATCCTGCCTTCATGATCAGAGATAGTCCTGTATATTGTGGACCTGATCTAAAAATCCTTCCAAGCCAATGGAGAGGCTCCCAGTGGTTTCGGTGGACTTTGGATCCTTCCCATATCCCAGGCACCTTGGGCTGCATTCCATACACATGTGAATTGGGAGCCTGTGTATTATTAGATAAGGTCTGCTTTGTGTGCCTTACCAGACGCACCGCTCTCTTTTCACCCCACGGCATCCAGCAGATAAAAGATCCAACTGGGAAGAGCCGCTCCGTTCGGAATTCAAACCTGAACATCAAACGTTGCAGTGTGAGGGTTGACTCTGAGATCATTATACGTATAGGAAGCAGCTGGGAAGTTTGGATTTGTGTCTCAGACTCAGCAGAGCACAATGGGGTCCGGGGGTGAAGGCCACTTGCAGCATGCACGGCTTAGCAACAAAATTCTTCCAAGCAGGATAATTGGTAGGTGCTCTGCTAGTCTTACGCCTGTTATGCTGATAATTAATCTGAGAAGTAAAGAATTTGACTGAAGATCTCTTAAGGGCTTCATAGCAAAACCAAAGTTTCATGTTTTATTTGTAATTCAGCCTGTGGTATGTGGAGCAAAACACAAGCAAATGCAGTGCAGCCCACAACAGGCAGCGTGTCACTGTGCCTGGCCTGGGTTTTCAGACAAGATAGTCATTTGTACTGCTGTTTTTAAGAAGGCGCTTTAGCCTCCTGCAACCTCTGCTGCCCCCCAGTCCCGCTCTGCGAGACCTTCTGAGCAGGACCTTCCTCTCCGCGTGCTGCCCAGCACGGCGTGGGGCACAGCAAGAAAGATCAGATCTGCAGACTGTAATTTTTGTGGTCCAGAACCTCTGCACCAAAGCTAAAAAATTAAGAAAATCAAGGATGGAAAGGATCACGATCAAAAAATACAGAGTGCCTGGGCAGGGGCTGAAGGAATATATACTTCAATGCCTCAATAAATTATGCTATTCTGACACAGAAGCTGAGGCTCTGAAATTAAGCAAAGATGCCAAATATTACAAAGAAACTTCCAACACGAAAACTGTGGTCAGTCTTTGAACGCATACATATAACAGACACCGGAGTATTAAAACAACAGAGGCACTCATACCAGCTTGGGAACTCCAGTATAATTTAGTCTGAAGTTATTCACAAACATTATCAATATTTCTGAGTTTACACTCGCACCTTTGACTGTTGACTTAAAGCATCTAGTCTGGTTCATGCTACTGGTAATGTTTACACTTTGGAATCTATTATGCATAGAAAAATTAGGGATTATCTTTGACCTGGGTCCCACATATTTTTATGCAAAACTAAATAATAGGGTTATTTATTCATTTAATCAATTCCATATATTTGCCATAAGCAGGCCTGATTTCTTCTGAGGTCACGATCAACATCATACTTCTAGGAGGACGTATGGTTTGACTATTAACACAGATATCCTAGTCGGCATTCAAACAATCCTGAGCTCTCATATCTTTTCTCAGGTTAGGAGCACTACATATTAATATGGGTTAATCATTCTATGGAAACTTCAAAAGGAAAGTCATTATGGGGGTAGTTTGGGCATGTTTAACTCTTAAATGGGGAGGGATGTGTGTATTTGTTAGGAAGGAAAAATGAAACCCACAAAATGTTCTATGCACAAACACAACAAAAAGGATATCAGGTGATGAGGACATCTGTCTGCAGGACCTCTTGCAGACAGCTGTAGGTTCTCTCTGACCACGATGTGACTGGACTGAAGCTGTATAGAAGGTAACTATCACTTTGTGGCTGCTTGGAGTGCACAAGTAGAAGGATGCAGAAGACCACCTTGTCGGTCTTTAGAGTCACCTATGATAACCCTCATACCCTGTGTTATGCCATACAGCAGTAGAGCTGCCTAAACCAGGCATTGCTTCAGTTTACGTTACAGATCTTTGCATAGCTAAAATTCTGCTTTTCCATGCACATACATCTTCCCAAGCTTCATCCTACCACCACATAGATGTGTTTATTTCATATGATATCGGCTTCAGAGGACGTCATCCGTAGCTTTAAAAATTAATGATTGCTAATGATCTGCAGTCCAAGAATCAGAAGCTTAGAGAACTTCATGAATATCTTGGGATAATGAATTAATTTTCTTTTTCACAGTCTGTTTGGCGTTGCTGGCAAAAGAGAAATGGAAAGGCAAAGAATGTCAAATTTATTTATCCACTTAAATCTATTACTAACTGGCTTTAAGGAAAATGAAAGCATATTATTTCCTTTTAGAAGAATAAGACTAGATTTGGTCTGAAAACAAGAGATATCCCGTCTAATGAGGGATAGTTGATCACTAAATCCCAGAAGTTAATGCATTTAAAAAATTTGAATATCATACTAGGAAAAAAATATGTTTATTCCATTCAGGAAAGGTGCAATGAAGAGTAACCAACATGTTTTACTGAACTTGCAAGTCATGCTGGTGTCAACATCTTCAACACCTTAATAAAATGAGCAGTAATTTTATTATTAGCAAATGCCTGGGTGCCAGTGGGGGAAAAAGCACCTCCACGAGTGAGGAGGAAAAGTAATGGTTAACACAACAGATACCTACTACAAGCAACAGAAAACATCAACATTTAATGACTGGAGTAACCATATCCTCCTTCAGCTCATGGAGATTGTATAGAAGCAGATGGAGTAAAACGCTAACAAACACCACGTACCAAATGAAATAGGAGATGTGAAAGCTCACCAGGATTATGCCATTGTGGGACTAATTGCCAGGGTGCCTGCAAGTTTTAACAGGCGTGTTTCCTCCCCCTACCCCTTCTCTCTTTTGACTAGTGCTTATATTTTATTTATTTATTTAGGTTTTAACACCTCTCTCTTGCGATTTGGAGGCAGGAGGAAATAGTTTCAGCGTCAGTACAATGCCTCATGCAACACTCCTATAGCTGCACATCTGCTAGACAGAAGGCTGATGGGAGCGACAGGCCAGTTTGGGGACTCTTTCTCATAGTTTGTGTGGCAGAAGTAAAGTATTTAAAGTCTTTAAGGACTTGTGGAACACACCAGAGAACAGGGATATGTGAAGATGCATAAGCTGTCTGTACAAAAACTCCACCAACATCGATGCAGCCTGGTGAGACCAGCTGAAGGCTCATGCCAACCAGGGATGCTGGCCTGGCCTCAGGACAGCTTACAGCCCTCAGAGGATGCTGCAGACTGTGCTTGCTGCAGAAGATATGCAGAAGAGCCAGAGAGGTGTCTTCTAAAGATATAAGAAAGACCTTCAAAATTTGTGCCCAGCAGCTAAAACTTCAGTGGAGAGATTGTCTGAAAGAAATGGACCATCTGGAAGAGGAAAGTGTTGCTCCACCAGAGAGAGAAGCCATCGTCCATGATGTTTTGAGGAAGTGTATAGGAAAAAGGGAGAAGCGAGGAAAAAACGGGCCTGGGAAGCTGAAATCTTTGGCCATAAGGAGAACAGTATTGCTGCAGGTGGCTCTCAAGAGCTGGGCAGGCGGCTGGATCCCAGTGTGGTGGGAAGGTGCCCTGTGAACCAGCTTTGAAATACAAGTACTAGAGCAGCTATGCCCTGCAGGTACGGTGTCCTCAGCTGGTGGATTAGGGGTTGCATTTCCTCCACCTCTCAGTGGTTGGCAATGGAGGTCTCATGGTGAAACGCAGACTTTTGGCACGTTATGTGCAGGGTCGTGGTACTTCATCTGAAACGGGAAAAAATAAAAGCTGATATATGTTTTCTACCAACAAATTGCAGGTGGATACTGATCCCCAGGTGCAGGAGAAACTCCCCGGGGATCTGCAGGAAAGTCACAGGCTGTTGAGTAGCAGAACAAATGCTGGCAGAAAAATTACAGGAGCTGATGGAATAGCGCAGAGGGGAAGGGAGGGATGAACTCTGCTCGTTGTCACAGGCTCCTCTGTGGCTACTCCAAAAACAAAGCTAAGAGCAGGTGCAAGACTATCTACCCATCAGAACGTGCTATACGTAATAACGTGCTTTTCAACCAGCATCAGAAAAGGAAGTTGGAAAGCAGGAATGGACTCAAGGGGAATATGAAAAAGAATTGTCGGAGGAAAATACTCCTAAGCTGGGAACTGATGCAGATGGATAGTTACCAACAAAAGCCATCACTATATAATAGGGAGATCTCAATTTATAGCTTCAAAGACTTAAAGTTGTATTTCCTCTTCTCCCTATCTCTGTTAGAAGATTCAGGTTTTCACCCTGCCGAGGCTGCATTGTGCTTATCAGCAGCTCAAGGCTTTATGTCTCAGCGCGAGTAGTCAAATGGCTAAACGTAACTTCGTATTTGACTAAGGAGAAAATAAACCAGGGCTGGTATCAGCGCAAATAAAACCTTCCCAGTTGAGATCAGGCGGTGAGAAAGACCGCGGTGCTGTCGCCAGCTGTGCAACTTCTGGAGGCAGCTGGGGGACAGGCACCAAGGCTGGGCGTCTGGAGGCGGCGGGGCAGCAAGCTTAAACCCTCCTGGTGTCTGCTGGCGACGCAATTCATTGCCTGTGTTTGTGGCGTTGGTGTTCAGTGGCACCTAGCAGCCCCGGGCGATGCCAAGGAGCGAGTACTCAGTTCCCACATAGGGGAAGGAGAATTCCCATCTCGCAGAGCATCCCTGTGCTGGTCACGGCTCAGCCCCTGGCTGCAGAGCTGCCTTCAGTAACAAAAGGGCTTGATTTTGAGAGACATGTGCTTGCAGGCAACAGTGAGCACAAAGACAAGACTTCTTAGTGTACTTAATAAGTAAAATTTTTGCATTTTTGATGGATTTCTCTCTTATGTGCTTAAGTGATGTAGAAGCATACAACTGCACTCACAACATTAATTTTCTCTCAAGCAGATTTCTCAATATTTAGTTCGGCGAGTTCACCATCTGTAAAAGCAGGTACGTTTGTGAAGTCGAGCCCTTGGAGGTTTCTTCGAAATAATGTCGTCTCAATCCATTTTCCAGGTTAGCAATCTTAGAAACAGACTCAGTTTTCTTCCTGCAGCTGTTTGCGTAGCCCACGAAATTATTTGCGCACATATGTGTCACGAAACAAATATTCCAATGCCTTTTGATAACAAATAGACTGTGATAATGAATGTACGTCTACCAGTCAGACAAGCACGTGATACTGATGCGTGCTATAGCATGCTATGAGAGCCAAACTCTGTCCTGTACAAGACCCAGTAAAAATAAACTGCGTCTTTGGAGTTACCTTTCCAAGCTAAACTAAGAAAAATTAATGAATGTAGTTCCATGACCAGGATTTAACACACAATAGGATTTTTTTTTAAAATACCCAAGAGTCTTCAGGCTGGTGTGATACTATGCCTTTGCTGGTCTTAATATTATTTTTTCTGTCTCATTTTAGGTTACTCTCCAGTGTTTATTATTAATTCAAATTCTCACTATTAAAGAGAAGATATTATCCATATGGTTGACGTGCTGCTCAGTATGTTCATAAGTTCTCCAACGTTTTGATTAACACTGACAGAAAACCCTTTGAAAACATATGGCCCTATATACATCCTGTCATTTCTAATAATAGGGTACATTCTTCAGTGCATTTTCTTAAGAAGATGAATTCAGTCATATTTTAGAAACATGCTAATACTTTGTTAATTAGTCCTTTGAGGTCAGGGGGAAAGAAAAGACTGAATGAAAATAAACTTTTCCTTGAGCAGACACCATGAGCACTGTAGATAATTTGTGCAACAGAAAAACGTGATATCTATGAGTAATTGTCTCTATATACAGCCAGATTTCTTAAACCAATTAGCTTCTGGCATATTCCTGAAGATACTCATGCTCTATTTGATATGCCAGACCCTTAAAGCTTTAGCATGAAGACTGATTTTGATGCTCATTTCACTGATTAGGTCAGTATTTTGTTTCTGGTGTTGAATTTCTATATTTATACCAATTGTTTCCCTTTTCTAACACCTTTGGGATATCACAGGATCTCAGCACTCTTCTCCCTTACACAGGCAGGTCTGATACCAAACCTAGTAGAGATATAGTTGACTTAAATTTGCTTTGGCTTGCGCAGTAACACGGCACATTTAGATGCTAGAATTTGTCCCCAGAGACTATTTCCACCACGCCTGCTCTGCTGGGATTTTCATCCATTCCTTCCACCGTGACTGTGGAAATTCCCACATCCATGGTCTCTCTTAACCATGATTTTCCTCACATAGCTGCTTGTACTACCCATCCTCAGGCTCCACTAGCTCCGTATTTGTTCGGAGAGAAACTACTCAGCCTCATACTCTTTAACATGATATTTCAGGGTGTGACTATGCAAGAACAAGTCAGTTAATCTACTTGAAAGCTATGCAGCACAATAACACAAATATATTTTTAAAAGATGAGATATGAATATTGTACTTTATAGACTTGAAAATTTTCATACAGCTAACGCATGTTCAAGATGTACCTACTCAAGTTCTTTCCTCCCAAAGATGTATCATTATTTTTAATGCTGATAAATAATGATGCTAAAATTGAAAAATTGCTATTATAATTATTTCAACTAGCATCTTACTTTCATTGTTTACTTTCTCCTTTTTCTCCTTGAGGAAAACCCAGAGACATGCATTTTGATTCTCAAAAAATTCAAAAAGGACTAGATTTTTCCTCCCCCTTTTCTTCTCTACCTCCTCCCCCTCTGTTTGCTCCTGCTCTTTTTCCCCTGGGAAAAGTCCCTGTCTGGGCTACATCAGGGAAGCATTTCTGGGCAAAAAGCCATCAGTCCTTAGGAAACTCCATCTCTGACTATTACTACAGATCGGTTTCTGCAAGCCCATCAAATGTCTCCTTCTACAGACTCCTCTCAAAGAAAATATCTAGTAAAATTCACGGTCTTTGTCTGGAGGTAGAGGAAGCCCAGTGTGTCTCAAAGATCTCTGGAAGCTGCAGGACGAGGTTATCAGCACTCCCTCTCCTTAGGAACCTTCCAACTCCTAATCAAATCTTACCCATACCCCAGAGAGCAGCTCCCTCCACATCTTGCCTCATGAAGGACCACTCAAGACAAAGGAAATAAATACCATATAAACCCTACATATTTTCCATTCCAGGTGTAAAACACATTTCTTTGATTTTGCCTACTCTAATGTGCATGTGAACAGCATTTATATAAATAATGATACCCAACCAAACACCTCTAGAAAATGGAACATCGTCTTGGATATGTAATACCCTCTTTAGGACTTAATGGGAGAAAGAATGAAACACCTCTAACGGAGGTCATTCAGAGCTCATCTACAATAAAAAGGAAGGTAAGATCATTGGGAGACGAGTGCAAGAACCAGAATAGATTAGACATCCCCACCATTGATGGAAAATCAAAACAATTAAAAAAACCTAGAACAATCAAAAGCCTATTTATGGCTTTGTCGCCAAAATTCTGTACACTTTCAATGAAATTTTTTGCCTCGTTGTACTGAGTTTCAAGAGCAGTACAAGTTTTGTTTGCTCTCTGTCAATTCGGATAAAATATGATGTTTTACACTTTCCTTTACTCTGTACCGGCCTTTTCAGAGCTGCCCATCCTCCCTGCCTTGCTTTTTCAGCAGCTGAGAGACATGAAGTGCCTTCAGAGCAGTAACATACAGCAGCCCTTGCAGATAACCACTTACCACCAATAAAACCGGGCCTGTGCTATGCTGTTTATCTCACGATACTCCTCAAATTACAATACGGTTATTTCACTTTTTCTTTTCCTTTGGTTCTACATTATTTAAACTGCTGCACATGATACCGAAAACTCGAAGACTGTTATCAGTTTAGGAAAAGGGTTTTAAATGGAAAAGATTAAGCTTTTGGCCTGAATCCAGCAAGCACTTAAATGCATGAGTAACTTTACTCCCATGAGTAGTGTCTTTGAAGCCAATGGGACCAGCCGTGCACGGAGCAGCAGACGTTTGTACAGACGTTGGGGAGAGCCGGCTCTGCTGCAAGACGTCCAGGTTCAAAATTCGGGCCTGCGTTTAGCTGTGCGTGTGTGCTCAAATTCATGAGACATTAACGTACTATACATGCTCACTACACTTTTCCCAAGTATCATAGCTTTATTGCTATGTTATTATTTTTTCCCCCCTCTCTAAACCAGGCAGCTGTTCTTCATTTTTTCTTACCTATATGCCAGATTTAAAAAGAGTCAGGTTTCAGTTTTTTTCAGAGAAAATAAAACAAATCGATGTTTCAAAAACACAGAATACATATTTTGCTATAAGGCATTGGGCTTGGAAATGCCTAACCAGGTTCTCTTCAAACTGTTAGAAAATAGGAAATAGGCATAAAAAGTCAGTGGTGTATTCTAACAACTTTCATTCCCCCACAGAAAAGTCACCGTATTTTTTTTTACATCTGCATCTTTCCTGCCCCGGTATTACCTACTGTTCTCCACCATTTCTATCTTCTGTAAAAGACAACCTTAAGCTCTGCATGAACTTAATTTATATTTAAACCTTTTGCTTCAAGGTTTATGCCAGTCACCAGCACCACTGAGAGACAGACAGAATTCAGGTACTAAAACATATTGTCCTATGAACGATGCCACAGTTAACCATTTTGTCTCAAATAAGGAATAACAACTTATTCTTAATATATACTTAATATTTTAAAAAAACATTTAATGGAAAATGTGTAAACCCTCCTAAGTAGGAAGCATCAGAAACTTCACTTTGGCATTCCTAACCAAAAAATCATTGCAGCATTACAGAATCTAAACACTTAATTTCCGTTTGCTGTGAAAAAATACAGATAAAAGATGTGCCTCCGTCTTCCACAAAAATAGGGGCTCAGCCTGTTCTTTACTACCAAGAAGATGCATCCCTACAGGGACAAAACCACGCAGCAACAGAAGAGATGTAGCCCTATCAAAGGAATTACCTTACAAAGGAAAATGGGATCATGAGATACCTGAATTAAAATTCCTGAACCTTGGCGTAATTCAGCGTAGCGTGCTGTTGGCAGAACAGCCCTACTGGAGTCAGTGGCAGCAGCGATGAAAAATCCATGCGTGTACTAAAACCTTCCGTCAGGCTGGCCCTACCCTATGGGGAGTTCGGGAAAACTTACTGGGAACCCATGATATTTGCAAATAAAGCAGCATCCGCAGCCCATGTCATTGGGACTGTGCAAAATTAAACCGAATTACGAATGGCTAAATGCGGTAGATTGACTCTATCTCACCATGTCCCTCTCACAAAACAGTAATATACTGCAAGGTTTTTTTTTTTTTAATTAACTTTTTACATCCTATCCTGAAAGTTACTACTTGTTCATGCACACTGAGACAGCACAGACCACTGAACAGATTTTTCCTATGACAATATAGCGCAGTGAGATGAAGTAGTCTTATACCTTTCTGCCTGATTCAGGAGGAAAAAAAAAAGCCCATGCGCCCGCAAAACTTATTTCTAAGGGTAGTGAAGCTCCCTGCTACAGATTGCAGTGCCTAATTTGCCAGATATTTGTTTCCTAGCTATTATTGCCTGCTGAATATTTTAAATCCATTGTAATTCAATATTCAGGCCAAGTCTAAAATAAACCTTTTATTTTTTTTTCCTTTTGATTATTTTCGTTAAGGATATTTTTGTCTTCAATCTTCCATTTCAATCTTGGCCTTTTAAAAGGCCATCTTCAACTTTAAAAGCAGCCTTAATTACTAGACATTTTGTCTCCTACTTGGCAACATAATACAAGATGAGGAAACTGGATGCAGAGTCTAATAAATTCGTAGCACCATCCAGAAGAGGCAATAGGATGCTACATTCAGTTAAAAGCAGGAAACAATTTATATCAAGGCCCAGTAACAGATTATTGTACCCCATTTTTGGGGTGTAAAAGTACTAGCTTGAATTTTCTAAAGTTGGCTAAAGACAGAAATGTATTGACTAATTTTCAAACAGTAGTCAATAGACATTATTCTGATAACAGGATTCTGAAGGATTTTGGTTTTGTCTAAATACTTCTGGGGTGAGAGCTGTATATTTCTATCTGCATCTTTAGAGCAATTAGCTACCTTTGGGGAAAAAAAAAAGTGGCCTTTTCATTAGCTCGGGTGGTGAAAGTAAAGGAACCTAATAAAATGTAATTCTGTCACTAGGGAATAGCACTAACTCTCTTCCCACAATTTAAGTCCTACATAAAGCTTTGAAAAAGTCAGTGGAATTGGAATTTCAGGAGCTACGGACCAGGTCTTATTTATAGAAAGATCACATGCTTTCAAGAACAAGGCAAAAAATGATGAATCATTTGAAGAAAACAAAGAGGGATTTTTTTTTTTAAACATCTGTAAACAGTGACAAAGATGGAAAGAAAGCTGGTGAGAAAGGACTGAAGACAGCAAATACACAACGAGTGTTATCTTCCTGCACTCCTGAAGTGTAGTAAGACTTAAAAATGGGATGGGGATTCAGACCTGCTGTGCCACGGGTTCCTGTTCTCTGCCGTATTCTAGGAGGAAGGGAGAGACAGGGTATTTACAACAGTAATAGGATTCTCTCCTTAACAACACCTATTTAGCTACCAAATCTTGCTGTTTCTTAAAGGAGTTACTGACTTAAAGGAGTTATTTGCCTTTTTGCTCTGCTTCACAATCTTAAAGCATTTTTTTTCTCAGCCTATGGGGTGATGGAGAAGTATATTCATTGCAGGGTGAGCCCTGATCTGGGTGAGGAAAAGACTCAAGTGATTGTTTTTGGAAAAATGTGTAAGAAATTGTAATATATTGTCTTATTCCTTTCTCTGGGTTTAGTTGGCTTTAGGGATTTGGGGGTGGATTTGAACAAAGCTTTTAAAATGAATGTTCTAATTTTTAAAACACTAAGGTGGGAGGTATGCTGGTGGCCATAAGCTACTGAAAAAATTGTGAATATCACTGCTATACACTGCTCTGCATCACATTTTGAAACATACTTGTTTTTTGGGGGGGTCAAGAGGTGGTTAGGGAAAATAAGAGCTAGCAATAACTTTCTTTATACAGCCAGTGTAAGCACTACTGCATGTGCATTAGGCACTAGAAAAATACATTTATCGATTTTTTTTTAATTGCAGACAAGGTGTGTCACCACATCTTCACACTCCTTTTTTTTTTTACTGCACAATATCTACCTTGATTACTTTCGTATCTTCTTATTAAATCGGTGACGTTGTCAGTTCTGTCACAGGGGAACAGGGTGGTAAGGCTTTCCTTAACACCTGTCTAACCTTTTTTTTATATCCAGGCAACACATAAGGTCCATGCACCGCATGTGATCTGCATGTGCCTCACATGGCAGCGGTGCAAAAAGGGCATTTAAATGCCGTACTTCCCAAGGCTCTGGGGCAGACATGGCAGAGGGTGATGCTGAGGACTCCAGAGAAGGCAGCAGAGGAGGAGGAGGAGCTGCGTAGCCCGTAGGTGCCCACGGTGATTTCTGAAGAAATCAGTTCCAGAGATGTGCATCTCTTTAGTTGTTGTTCCTTTTTTTTTTTTTAAAGCACCGTCCCTTGATTTTTCTGTATTATTCATGACACCGCACATGTACCCAGGGAGGAGGAAGGGAGAAGGGTGGAGAAGAGGTATTCACACACCCCACTTTAAGCACCTAATTTACTTTCTGCTTGGCAGTCACGCCGCTTTATCTAATCGCTGAAGAGAGATTTGCTGCTCCAAAGGGCAACTCAAAGCAGCTGTATTAGGTCCTTGAGCTGAATAGCCCCCTGAATGACAGCTGTCAAGTGATTTGTCACCAACACCAGCAAGCCCATAACGTTCCCAAATATCTTTCATTGAACGGAAAGTCTTCTAGGAGAACAGCTTTAACGATGGAAGAAAGATTTGATTTGGCTTCTATATTAAGTCCATGATAGTGTTAATCCCATAAAAATATAAAACATCCAGAATTTCTCTCTAATAATTGTAAACACTGCTTCCTTTGTCAACTTTTTGATTTATTGGAACTTATTATAGAGCTAGACTTTATTGTATTTGCTTATGATACCACAGTAATCTTTTCCCAGGCTTTCACTTTATTTTGTTACATTTATCTAGCAAGCCAGATTCACACTCCCACAGTAACCATATGGAGAAAAGCCACAAAAGCTGTTAAGTACATTTAATTACTGTTTTGATGAGCTCATATTTTAATTATGTTTATTGATTCTGTGTGTGTTGAAATAGTTTTAGCATTTCAAGAAAAAAAATGGAATCAATATACTGTAATTACTGGGCATTTTATAATTTTTCTGTGTAATTAAAACATTCATATAATATTTTTAACACTTTTTACTAATCCTTCAGCTGTGATTGGCTGCATTTCCTTCTATGTTTAGGTGAGCTTTAATTTTCATTCTTCCACAATGTGAAGCTAAGTTCAGGACGAAACATCATTTCTATCAAATACTTTCCTTCCCCTTAGACCTTCTTAGGAAATCGAAAATAACACGCATATGGTATTTACTAACACAAAACCAGTTGTGACACATCGGTACATCTTCCACTCGGAGCTGTCATGACAGCCCTGGCTAGCACTGTACTAACAGCTGGACGGGTAAGAGAGCTAAGAAAGAGGTCTTCCTAATGTAACTGTCACTTGTCCTATTTCATTACAACAGCTGGCATTTTAGCTAAAATGCTAAAATATATTATTTGACTTTAAAAAATCCATATGCCTCTATTAAGCCAGAAAATTATTTAAGGCTGTTCTCAGACTTTTGAGATAGATCTAAACTTTTGGATTATTTAAAATGGTAAAGCAGATGTAAGGGTATGGGGACATGATCCTCCAGTGGTATAACTGGCGAAAGCCCTTTTGTTTGTATGGTACATAAGTTTTGTTTCACGGTGGAGGAAAATGACTTTGGACACAAAGTTTGGCTGAAAGAAGGTACAACCACACATTTGGCTTGTAGAATGGTGGGGAACAAGTAGACAATCAAACTTTTAAAGCTGTTGCATGTCATGATGAAGAGAAGCACATTTTTCTCCATGGGTTATCTCTTATGAGACAAATTAATTTTATTTTTTTTGCATGTAGGTAAATTAGATATTATTGATTTATAAATCACAGATACTGCTCTCGCTCAGTCACCTTATATGCCCATTCATGAAAAAAGAAGGAGGAGAAGGAGAAGGAGAAGGAGAAGGAGAAGGAGAAGGAGAAGGAGAAGGAGAAGGAGAAGGAGAAGGAGAAGGAGAAGGAGAAGTAAAGTCAACTGCCTGTATTTTAAGACTGCTCATTAGAAGCATCATTTTCACGCTTACAGTATACTTTTGACACTCTCACAAAATGCTAGAAGGTTACTTCAAACTGGATTTGTTACACGGAGAGCTGTTCTTGAAGTATTGTACCCTTGGCTCTCAATCTCAATCTTAAATTACCAAAGAGAAAGAAATATTTTTTTCTGTGGAACTCATCTTAACTTGACTGCAGGCATAAAATGTTATCAGGGCTGGAAACTAGGTGCTGGCTGAGAAAAGAGAAAGGACTTCATCTACTTTAGTACTGTATATTACCTGAGGGTCATGAGATTACTGTGAGAAGGGGCAGAATGTATGACTCTGGTAACAAAAAGAGGTATCAAGAGCTGAAAGAGAATATTTATGGGAAAAAAACACGTGATAGCAACAAATAGAGCTACCTGAAAGAAAAGTGGAAAGGACAGATAGGAAGAATACAGAAACAACACAAAACTGTCCATTTGGAATGAGATAGGCCACGATTAGAGAAGGTTCGGGTGTCATCTTGACCCCCAGAGAGAAGGCGGTGGAAGAGGAGAGAACAGGGAAACAGCATGGAGGCACGGAAAGGTGGAAGTCTCATTCGCTCCTCTTTGGAGCACTTACCAGAAGGGTGAATCTTGGTCCTGGCCAGCTGCCCCTGTTACAGACTGGGAGACCCCATAGGCATTACCAGGAGCCAGCGATGCAGGACTCTGCAGAAGTTGTTCCAGAGCCTCACCTGTCTGTTGCAAAATAGATTTCACTGAGTCTTTAAACCAGCCTGGAGGATCCTGCCTCAGCAGTGCCGGGGACAGCAGGAGGGATGGGGAGGGAGGTCGTTGACAGGAGCTGGTGTCCTCACCGTTTGAACCTGCCACTGAATCTGTAGGGTCTGGAGTGGTTTCCACAGGCACCGAAGTGCAAGAGCCCTATCCCGGCATCTTTTGGAGCCTGCAAAACAAGTGTCAAATTCAGCCTACACCAAAGCCAATGTGAACAATTTCCTTATATATATCAGCGATGTTTTCATCAACCCATAATGCACTTTTTAGACAGCCTCATTTCTATGTGTATCTGTAGACATTCCCTTCGCGCTCTTTACAGTATAATTCAAGTATATTTGTTTCCTTTGTTTCTGACACTACTTTTCTTCTACCATCCTTTAATAATGTAGTTTTCTCTCAACATAAAACACATGCTGCATACTTAAATATGAAAAACTCATCAAGTAGATACACCTGGGAAAATGAAACAGGAGAAGAGTTAAGCAGTCCTAGTTATTTCTTACCACAACACAGAACTCTATGTTTCAAGATAAAAGGCCAAAATCTCTGCAAACACACCACTATAAAACCCAGCTAATTCTCTTGAAGTTGGAGGAACTATTTATGGTTTCTGCCATGGAGAAGCCAATCCTTCCCCAGGAAAGACTGTTTGATGTCTGTCTGTTGACTTCTGCAGGAGTGGAGAGGACACGCAGGAGGATTTGCCAGAGCAGCACGCCTGATTAATTTAAGCACACATTACTCACTGAAATAAAAGATTTCAGATAATTGAGGTGGTAGTGGTGAAATGGTTGATTAGGCGAAGAGCTGTCGGCTGCTTGAATTCAGATCAGTGTCAGCCATAACTTTGAATTTCCTGGCTTAATATGTGTGACAAAATTATTGTTGTTTTAAAATAATTTCTTGGGTATTTTTTAAAGAAAAAAATGCAAAGGGTAATTAACATACTCTACTTCAGAAAGGCAGCTCTTCTGTCCTGGGCATTTACATACAAACAGTTTTCACACAGCTTGTTATTCACCCATTAGGCTGATAGAGCTCCTCCAAAATGGTTTCTGTCTAAGGGATAAATACCCATTTATAAACTTCTTTGCAACGCTGTATAATGTACCTGACAGGCCAAAATGGCTCCCGCAGATATGTTACAACTCCAGTTACAACCACGTAGACAATTTTCAAGAGAGCAGCTACATATCAGAAAATCTTTTGAACGCTGGTAAATGTGGAAGTACAGCACATATGTTTCTCAGTGTAGTAACTCAGCTGTTTCATTTCTCTCTTTTGCTCAACGTTCAGCCCCTTGAGAGTTCCGACCCTGGCTCCAGTTTGGCAGTTTCACACACATAAAAGTCTTGTTCGTGCAAGTTTTGTGAGCCACCAGACAAAAATAAGATAATTTTTTTTTGCTGACTTTTCTTGCATTGCATCTCTAAATCAGAAAACCACAATTGTTCCTGAGAAACATAATCAGGCCCTTTTCATTTTAATTAGCAGCGTGGCTGCTGTTAATTGTCTGCCCACGATCTTTGTCGTTAGACCAAAATGAGATAAAGAATACAGGTGAATTAATCATCTATGAGGACAATGAGATGACTGACCCACAGTTACATTACACAGGACAATAAAAATTATATTTGTCCTCTAACTGATGAAGGGAAGAAGAAAATTCCTGATGAGCGGGTTATACTTGTGTTTCTGCCATGTTTAGGTAAAGTGTCTGAACAACCAACAGAAAAAGACAACTGGACTGCAAGTGTCCCTTGCATCCAAGCTGCCTCAAGAGATTTGCACCCCAGGTACTTCTCTTGCTATGAAACCATGGTCAGAAACACCACCAGGAGAGCTGTAGCCCAGCAGCACCCAGGAGGTAAATTTAAGACCTCTCTTCCCTTAACATATCTCCTCCTTGCACTGTTGAAAAACAGAACCCTCCATGCTCCAGATTTGATCTGGAGCTCATCAGTTCTGTCACTAATCTGATGAAACCTGTTAAATTTGAAATCATCCCCCTGAACTCCTCCAGCTGCAATTATGACAGAATAAGGTCATAAAATTTCAAGGTCAATTAGAACTAACAAGTTGAATAATTTCATCACATCTAACACCTTTTTCATGGAAACACTGAAGTCAAAGACTTCAGGAAAATTTTGATACTTTAGCAGTACCTTTTAAGACCTGCTGAAAGATTAAGAGCCACAGGCAGTTGCATCTCGTTACCTCTTCGAATAAGAATTTAAGAGCCCAAACTGACTGACAGTCTGACTCCTGATGTGTGGGAACACGTTGATTTGCTTGCTGAGTGCTTGCCAGTTGAGGACCATCACTGGGCAGAATCTTTTTTCTGCCCTTGGCTCATCCACAGAAACTAATCATGGCAGGCAAAAAAAAGCAAACCAACCCCAATCATCTGAAATAATAGCAAGAGTCTATCAGAGAGACTTCTGTGAGGTCTCATGTGCAGACAAGTCTGTAAGTTTTAAAGGACGAGAAGGAAAGATGTAACAAAGCTGCTGAACTCTTCTTGACATCAGATGCCACCCAAAACAGATTCTCATGTAGATATTGATGTCACTAAATCTCACAAGGAGCTGCACAGTTGTAGTAAATGAAAATTTGTTGAGAAAAAAGATTGCAAATGCTGTAAAATTTATCATCATCAGACTCTGTGCAACAACTATGAGACATACCCATACCTTGCTCACTGCGTGTTTCACGAAAGTGTCAGAAAGGATGAGGGCTCCTCTCTGTACTATGCATGTCCATACAAAGTCACACACATGCACATGGACCCCTTCTCCCCTTTCAGGGTTACATTCTTCTAAAAGAAAGTTGAGAACGAGGGATGTATACTGTCCTCAGTGCATCTACCTATGGGAATCATGTCAACTCCTCCCTTCAGCTTAGTGAGAACTTTATTTCATGGAAAAAAACCCAACGCAACAAACCAGCATGAAAAATACAGGGCCCAATTCCTGCCACAGCAACTTTCACTGCAAATGTAGGAGCACGAGAATTGTGTAAGAGCAGCATTAAGTACCGGATTTCATTCTACTCCGCGGGAGATTTATCTCTATGGATATGTGCAACGCATTGAAAAATTCACGTACCAAAGACTGCCTTCAGAAGGATAGTGTAAAAGCGAAGGAAAATTCAAACTAACAGAACGACTTCTAGGGAAGAAGCAGTTGAACACTTTTTCCACCCATTAATGGGTTGTCAGCTGGCACAAATAACGATTCCCCTTACCTGGGGGTCACTTTCCTGCGTACCTCTCCTTCCCCCGTTTCCCCAGCGGCTCCGAGCAGGTCACCGGGGAAGGGGAAATCAGAATGCTCCCCATCATAGGGAGAAATCAGAGAGGGTACAAAGTTTCACTTAGCTGTAGATTAGTCTAAATTAAATAGAGTGGCCTGGGGAGGGGTCTCAGCTGTGGGGCAACCTGATAGTGAAGCTAGAATCACAGTCTATCTATGTTCTAAATTGATGGCAATGAAAATAATACTCCCCAGACACAAAAGTACACTTGTTTTCAGATTAATGCATCCTGAATGTGAGCTTTTCATCTCCTTTCTGAATGAGTTAACGTGTGCTCGTTGGCCTTGGCCAGAAACTGAACTGCAGATTCATTATTTGGAAACTTGTTTGCGCTGAAGCCCATAAGGCCAGTGGCTTGGGAAGATGAAAACAGCTTTCCACAGGCTCTCATTTTGGGAAAAGCTGGTGGCCCAGGGCTGCCAAATGCATTTCCAATGAACTCCTCCACTTGCATGTTATATTTGGGCTGAAATTGAGACAGCGAATACCTAATTGCTCTCAGGCCTGATCCAAGGATCTCCAATGGCTCTTTGCGAGGGCAAATGATGCATTTGAAAAACAATTCATACCGCTCACCGAGGAGCCCGAGAATGCTGTCATGTCGCACTAGCACTGCGTGTTCCCTCTGCTCAGAGAAGAGCATCGCTATCTGCCATAACTGCCAGATCCCGTGCTCGTATCAATTAATTCCTGGAGTGCGCTGTCAATTAATATGTGTAATGGATGATAATTTCACAAATGTTCTAGCTTCATTTTGTGTCTTCAGAATTGTTATTAGTACAGAATTAAATTATTCTTTGATTAATACAGCAACACATTTTTTTGGTGCTTTCAGATATTGCCTTTTCAATAGTACAATTCTGTGTATTTTTCTCACTTATCTGCAGATAGAAGATGGAAAATAGAAGATATTTGTAAAATACCTCTGTCAAGATAAGCTTGTAACTACTGTTCTTCCTGCAACGGGAGAAAAATTACACTAATTTAGACACAGATGTTTCGTTACACTTAGCTTCAGTTCAACTTTCAATGGAACAGAATACGGAAAAAAAAAATAATTTAAAAGTTGGATCGAAAAGCCAAACCAGCAGCATCAGTTCATTCCAAAAGATATTTTTTGACACTGACAAAATGTTTTCAGACATTCTGGCAACACCTGACTTCGCAGAGTATTTCAATTCTGACAAATGATGTGTTCTGATAGAGCGTATTTATACACAGCGTTTTCAAAGTTCCTCCAGTCTGATGTCATTTTATATTTCTCTTTAACACCAGACTGTTCAAATTAATGGGACTGACTTGTAACATATTTTTCACTGCCATCATAACTCTGCACAAACAACTGCCCTTAGTCTCAGCCGATAGGAACTCCCCAAGCACAACCGGTATCAACACTGTTAAACCAGACGTACCATCCTTGGCCTAGTTCATTAACATACCTTGATCAAATCTCCTTCTTTTTCCAAGCATTAGTTCATTATCTCCCTGCTATCTGTGCCTATGACTGTAACTTCATCCCGGAGAACACTAATTCCACATACTGAGAGCAAAAGAAAAGCCCCACGACGGCTTGTTCTAGAGCCCTGGACAATGGCGGTTGATCCGTTGAATCCAGCCCACCTGAAATCTGCCTTCTGCGTTCCCACTGACCCTGCAAACGCCCTTCCTGGGCATGCAATATTGCTGTGCGCTCACACACGGCTGCGTGCTACTTCCACAACTGGCTGTGTTTTGAAAAGACCTGAGGATGAAAACCCGGTGTCACAAAACTCTGACTTTGTAAACTCACTTTGACGCTTGGAAGAATGACGCTTGTTAAATGATCACTTTTTTTCCTATGATGCATACGGTGATAATATGCACGGGATAAACCGAAGAACCGAGAAAAACCTCTTTCTCAGCTCTGGAATTCCCCCTCGTACAGTGGCATTGCTGTTCAGTCCAGGAAAAACAGTATCTGGGTTTGCATCAGTGAAAGCCCGGGCCAGAAATAAGCACATCATGCTACAGGACGGGAATATAAAGGCACAATTCAAATTCCTTTACTGGTAAATCACAGAATATCATCCTTTAAGATCACAAACTCTTCACAAATACATGAGCTGAGAATGTTTGAAGAGGTTTCTGTAAGCTATTAATCTATTTTGGTCTATTTAGTGATTGCCCTGTATTATAGGGCGCATTTCACAGTTGTCTTGACTACAGACAAATCATGAAAAATAGACAGGCATATTTTTATGTGTTCATAAACAGAACAGATCTAAATTTAGCTTAATAAGAGCAGTTTATTCAAGTACTAAAATACTTAGAATGAAATACTTATAACGTAACACTCATGTAAAACATGAGACTTCAAGGTTGCCTTGGCACGACTGGGATTGACAGCTCACTTGTGACTTTGCACATACAGGTAAGCTCACTGTTTCTCACCTGTGTCACTAAAACCCTCTGATCAGAGTACGTAACCACATCCAAACCAACTCTATCCTGTCAAAGGCGAAATATGTCACACAAAATAAGGTAAAACTGGTGAAAAAAAACCCAAACAGCCATACAACAGCATCATTTCCAATGGTATTTTAGCTCTGATTTTGGGAAGATGCATGCAGGTATGTAAGTATCTCCTTCTCTTCGTGGGATGTTCGTCTGCATTCCAGCATGTGCGCTGGTGAACCGCTGTGAACTGAATGATCTTACCCAGTTAATTCTTTTAGGCTCCATTTTAGCAAAGCTTAAAATTAAAATTACTCTCACAAATAAAAATGTTAAGACATTTGAACTCGCTGGAGCTTTTGAACACTGGTTAAATTTTAAAATCTATGCTGGTTAAACATGAATTATCATTTTACTTATGAAGCACTTTTAAAAAATATTACAGTATAGAAGAACTGTAGAACTACCCAGCCATCCACTAAAGCGAGAATATAAATTCCCCAATCTAATAGTTATTTGACTGAGCTAATATTGAAACACTTAATAGCATTTAAACAAAAAATGTTCAAATTTCTTTTAAAAGTAGTACTCTGAACATAAGATTTAAATCATCATATTCATTAGAGAAATCCTGTGCTAGGAGTGAAACTCTAACATTGTAGTGAACCAAATTGACACACAGAAATATATTTGCCTTAAAAAGAAGATAGACGCTAATGTGGGATATATTGGCACATGGAAATGCTCTCTGCCAGGGCTCCTGTATTTTTCCCCAGAGCCAGTTATCATTTAACTTTCCCCATTTTTCCATTAAAAAGACAATCAATATTTTGAAAGAATAAATTAACAGTAGTTTCAAAACATGACAGGAGCAGGCAGAAAAGCCACGGTCATATGTCTTCATTTTCGTTCTAAATATAAATGAAAACATGAGTGTTTATTTTTAAGCCTGCAGACCAAAGCATCTAATTGATCCCACTTGGGAGACGGGGTCTGAATAAAGGGCCATTATGTTTTGATGAGATACGCAATTGCCTTGAACTTGCCAGGAGTTCAGGTGTGGGTATATCTGTACCCCGAGCGCTTGCAGGAATGTCGGTTTCTGCGCACTCCTGCTCATGCATCTGCCTCGTGCGGCCCTTGTAGGGCCCGGCTCTATTTCACTAGAATAACTTCGCTATTCATGAACAATAAGGTTCAAATTGTACTTTTCTTTAACACAACATTAACTCTCAAAGAGCTGGAAATTCAGTATTCTGTTCCCTAAGCTTAGGTTCCAAATCAGTCACTGAGAACATTATATGAGCAGTAATCCCATTAAATATATCATCTTGCAAATATCTAAATCCAGTTAATTAACTTGTATTGCAAAAGAACTCCAAGATACAGTTTGCAGTGAGCAAACTTACATTTTAGGTTTCTAATTATATCAGAAATAAGTTTCATATCTCCTTTTTATTTAAAAATTAGAGTAAAATCACCTAAAAATCTATAAGCATTGCCAAGATAGGTGTTATAGACGTACAGAAATTAAAAAAATCTCAGTGTTCTTTATTAAACTCTTATCTTGTGGAGAGATTATATACAATAGAGGCCCCATAAATGTTGAAAAAGAGGAGCATTTTCTGAAGAAAGTTGTAAAATATTTTCCATTTACTAACTAAACAGGAACAAATAACTGCACAGGTAATAGTTGAAGTAGTTTTGTAGTTTGTGAAGAATGCAGTATTACAATTCCTGTACTTGGAAATTAGTTTACTAAATGCTAGCACTAGTGACAGTCTAAAAGAAAAAATCAGAAAAAATTCCTTTGCAGCCCAAAGTGATTAAAAAAATGGATAAAAAGAGATTTTTCAAGAGATATGAACTAAACCATTTTATTCCACCTGCAGTTAAGGATGAGGCACTCTTCCAGTGAGAATATATTTAAAGTAAACTGCGAATTTATGTCTTCATGTGAGTTCACTTTACAAACAGATATAAAAATAAAGCCGACAGACGGACAGCTCTCGGGGTGCTGCTCTGTAGGCTCTATTCTGAGTACTCACCTACGATTTCCCCTCCTTTTCCAAGGGTGGCGATGCCTCGCCAAGTCACCGGGACGGCTGTGTTATTCCAGAGCCGGATCGACATCCATCAGCAGAGCGCGGAGGGGAGTGGAGCAGTGAGGGCTGAGCAAATCTCGGCGTGATACGGAGCAGGATTCTGCGCAGGGATCGGATGGGGAGAAACGAACGCTGTATTTTCAGGGCTGCCCGTAACCATTTACTTCGCTTTAAAAAGGATCAGTAGTCGGTAAGGGAACATGTTTTAAGGTACCTTAAAATAATTTGTCACCGCTCCAAGTTTAAAAGGAAAAAGTGATTCTAAAAAGCCGCCTTAAAGTCCTGTCTGATACCATGCTCATGGCCTGAGCATCTCTCCTCATAGTCCTCTACAAAGATGTATGTTAAAATGTAAACCTCAGCTGAAAATGTGTATCTGCCCAAGGTTTCGGTGCAGTGGAGGACAGAGGCTAAGTTAGAACCAGTTAGACACAGTTAGAGGCTGGGTTAGACCCAGGCTATCTATTCAGAAAGTTCTCCAGATGTTAACCGCTCGTTCTTCTCTCCATTCCTACCCCAAGGGCTGCACAGTGTAGGGTTATATTGGACACTGTCTCTCATGGTAAAAATACAGCTCTTTTTTATTCCACGTAGATATTTTTGATTGCAATGTGTTCCTTTCCATCTGCAACGCCTTCTGCTCCTCAGAGACCTGCTCGTCATTGCCACTCCTTTGGGTTCTGTGGGCTCAGTGGTTGCTGCGAGTCTGAAGGAGGTGAGTCAGCTGGACTGCTGTAAGCCCGAGGTCTTTGCCAGTGCAATTGTTTTCTCTAAAAAAAACCCCAAAACACAGGGATCATTCATGTGAACAGCCCAGCTTACGGGGTTGCGAAGGACATGTAGGAAATCCACCAGGAGCACGAGCACATTAGCAAGGTGAGACACGGGTCCTGTTAGCTCTGCAGCCTCAGAAAACCTTCTCAGCAACAGTAGTGACCAACGTAGCTGCTTCCTCTGCGAACTGGAAGCACTCCTCATCACCGTGTTAAAGTCTGGAGTAAGTTTCGCAGGCTTTTTTCTTTCAATGTCCTGTGAAAAGGTCTCTTTTCGGCACCTGCCAGGCAGCGTTGCGATGTCACTTGCATCAGTACAACTCTATGACCATACGTGAAGTCACTTGAGATTCTAGACAGACTTCCCACCAGTTTCAGGCACAAAGGACAGGGCCCTTTGTTTTCAAATGGTGGATGACAGAAAAGATTAAAAAAAAAATAGGGCAGAAGGGATAAACCCTGCTGTCTTTTTAAAGGACTGACCACAACAGACAATACATTTGCCTATTAAAGTAGAAGCGAGGATATTTTAGAAACAAATCAGCCACAGTATGTGGTTTGGTGTTTTATTAATTGAATTCTGCCCATATTAACAAGTGTTACTGCTTTTTTTCTTCAAATTATGCCAATTATGATTTCTCTTATGAAAATAATGATTCATGTTTTAGATTGAGTTGTGTGAACATGAAACAAAAGCGGTATGGAGTAAAACTGAAAAGAATTTTGAATTATTTCCCTCCGGTTTATCAGTACGTCAGGTCACAGTCCACTCACCAATTATCCAAATGGTACTCGGTCTCAAAAGAGCTAATAACTACTTAGTCATCAAAGAGAAGCTTCTGGGATTCACAAAACCTCCATAGCCACATCCTCACTTTAAACTGCCATGAGCTGCATTGTGGTGCCGCAGTGTCACTGGCTGAGCGGCACAAAAAAGCCCAGCCAAATGCAGGGATACAGGAAAACCATCATCTTCTCTCCCCTTTGTGGAAATTTCTCTCTTTCTTCCTAGCTGCCCTTTCTCCTTTTGCCTTTATGCATTTGGCTGTTGTGGCATCTGTTACTCTGACCTACCTGCCTTGCTCAACTTCTGCCACGGAAAGATTGTCGTTTCATCCCAACGTTCACGCCGTCTGCCTCAGGCATCATTCAGTCCTCCAGCTCTCCTTCCTCTGGGCATCTCTCCCTTTCCTTTGGTGATAGGCTTCTCATTTTGGATCTCTAATACACACCTAAGTTATATGCCCGAGGTGGGCCCTGCCTGGGGACACCCCCACTGAGTTAGGTGGTCTGATGGGAGAGCTGCAGCCTACCTAATGCTCTAGCAACTCTGAACAGGTGGCACCCAGAAAGTTCAGGTCCCCTGCTCTTGAAACACTGAAGATGACACGATTTTGTTCCATACTGCCAGAACAGGCAATGGTCCCACCAATGGTCCCACCATCTGCTCCTGAAGAACAAAATATGAGCTAGACTCCATCCAGAACAGTGAGAAAATACACTGTTTGCACTGGAAAGAGCAAGGACTGACCCCTCCAGGCCAGTTTTAGACAAGGGTGCTGGGTCAACTAAGCCCTGTGGTCCAAAGTCTAGGAGCGTTTAAGCATTAGGCAGGAGGTGTCTTACAACGGCATCTAATAGCAGGTAATTTTTTGCACCGTGGGCTCTAGCTGCAAGGGTGCTTGTGATTTTGGATCCGTTTTGGATCCAAGAGTTGAAGGTCCAGCCCTCCAAACTAAAGAGAAAACCTTGTGGTTATGTTGTAGCATCATCTGCAGCTTGAAAGTTATAAAAAAATGGAAGTATTTTTCACTTCATAGATTAAACAGCTGCTTCATGGGTTGAAAGTGGCCTTGAACTACGCTGTTGTCTGCAGACCAGTGCGTTATCTGCTCCTGGCTCCTTTTCAATGGTTTGGACAATAATTTAGTGCCAGAAACGTCACCTCACATTTTCCAGTCAGGCAACAATTAGATCAACCATAAAGCAGGTCTTCTTTCCCTTTTGGCTGTCTTGAGAAACACACATCATCATTTCTCCCTTTGGCCTCTGGCAAGCACGTACGATGGCCAGGTACCATACTCTTCCGTATTGTTTACTACTTGAATTTTAAAAAATGCCCTTGTGAATTTTCCAGAAACCTCAAAAATACTATGAATTAACTTTAAAATAAACTGTCTTCTTTTAGCTTGCCTAAATACTCAGCTTTATTTTCTGTGAAAGGGTTAATACCTGTATTTTACCTTTTTTGGATCCAGTTGTTGAAAGCAGGAGAGCTTCATGCACCATAGGAACCTGCAGTAGTACCCTAATGACAGTATAATTAGAAGTATCATTGTGGTAATGATTCTTTTCATCTGGCAAAAGGCTTTAACAGAAAAGATCTCTTATTCAGTTAGTTTAACCTGCCCGTTCTCCTACCTCCGCAACGCTCCTTTTCTAGGTCAGCATCAGAAGTTAATACTGGGTGTTTGACAAGGCTTCAGACTTTGTGCTCATCAAACTAATTAAAGAGAAACACATCCAAAGCCTAGTGAATTATTTTACTTTTTTAAAATGCTGCCCATTCATCTTGTTTAAAGATTTACCTGGCTCAGTGGGTTTGATTAATGAAAAGGACAATGGGGCTCTTGTCAGCGCAACCTACAGTCACTTGGTTCAGGGTCAGCAGGTTGAGCGAGAGGCCTCCATGTCTATATTTAGTCTCTCTCTACTTTAAAAATCCAAAGGATTGAAACGTTACTGATTTTATCAGCATGCCGTGCTTTGGAGGAAAAGACAAGAACTGTCTTGATCTCAAACTTCATTCAACTCTTTTTCGTTTGTTTAAGTTAAATAGCACACGGCAGATCCCCCATGGTTGTCCGGGATGTGGATAGGTAGGATGGCTTTATGTTAACAGCAAAAATGAGTCTGAAAGTTTTGGAAGTGGAATACAGACTCTAAGTAAGCTTAAAATGTAGATTCCTATAAATTGCTATTGGGGAAAATTTACAGTAACGTACATGTTTGCATAAACTCTGAAAAGACAAAAAGAAAGGGGGGATATGGTGCATGTTAAATACTAGTGAGCTTATAAAATAATCATAAATGGCTTGATCCTGCAAACATTTTTGCATACAATTAGCTATACTATCACAAATGCTTTCTTTAGTGTCTTGGAGCTTTGACTCTGCCACAAATTTGAAACATGGTAAAAAAAAAATCACATTCATCCAACCCCAGAAACAGCAATAAACCAGATTTCTCCTAAAAATCAGTGTGCTCCACGGCTCCCCTTTGTTTCGACAGAAGGACGCGACGTCCCTCAGACTTTCTGAACTTGGACTGCTTCTCCGTGTCCTCTGTCGGCGCTGCCGCCGGTCGCCTCGGGAAGGGCTGAGGGCTGAGGGTTGGCTCCCTCCGCTCCCCTCCCTGCCTGCCTCCACCTGCCTGCCCGCCGCCGAGAGCTGTTGCCTCCTTGCGATACAGGCAGCCGGCAGGAAAGTACCCAGCACGGATTATAATCTGCCCTCTAGTGATTAATACAGTTAACATTTGGCAGCGTCATTAACATTATTTATGCATTACATAATTACATATTCATTACATAATGATTTCCTTATGCAACAGCGATAATGCTTACGCTTTACACCTTTCTAAGAGGTTCCTTAATACGATCAATGGACCTAACATCTGATAATTATGGGTTATGATCATTAATAACTCCCTCGACTGATATGTTTATAGGCGTATGAGACACAAATCATGCCTACCATCCGAGGACAGCTACTGTTGCACAAAGCCAGCTGCAAGCACATACCGAGATTGTGCAAAACCACCATCCAGTTGCTTCACTTCAGTGCTTAGGGCCAGTGTTTTCAGTTGTGTGAGTTATTAAGCAATAATGCCCAGATCCTCTCCTGTGAGGCTGAATAAGATTTTTCTTACTGATTTAGAAGACCTAGAAGCAGCGCTCCTTTAGCCAAAGGAGCTGCACGACAAGAAAGACTTTTGTGATTTGGAGGGAAGGGCATGGTCCCTAATGTCTAGTCTCATAAGCAGTCTTTAACAAGTAAAAGGCTTTGTTACATGCCACTGTACCTTGATTTTAAGACAACCCGTGAGGTCCTTTATCAAGAATTAATTGCATCATGCCAGAATAACTCACCAGTGCATCATGGCGGTGCTCCACTGCCCTGTGACAAGCTCTGCTTCAGGAATCTGGAAGAGCTTCCATAGCTGCTCCAAACGCCGACCCTTCTTTAGGGCAGGCACCGTAACCCCGCTGTGATCCTGCTAATTGAGCTGGGCAAAAGCACGGGAGAAGGTGTCATGAGAGTCTTGGTCCTGAGTTTGGTCTGTGGTGTACTCTAGTCCCCAGTGTAGAAATGGGAGAACAAGTCCTGTAACGATTGACTGTGCCTGCGGGAGCGTTGGGGCACCACCGACAGGAACGTGTCCCCCTCTTGTCTGCACAAGCTCCTGTGTGCATGCACACGCTGCTCTCGTGTCTCATCCCCTGACTGCAGCTGGTGGCTGGTACAGCGGTGGAAACCCACCCTCATTCAACACTCACTTTATTCTTGCAAATAAAACACTTATGGGCTTGATCATTTTATCTACCCTATCATCTAGGAAATGCATTTGGATCAAGGGACATTTATTGAACTGTCTTTTATCACACAAGTATTTCTACTAAAGAAAGATTGCCAGGATTCAACTCTGTGTATTTAAAATGCAAAATTCAAAGAAGTTTTATTGCCAGACTTTCACTTCTCAATAATTATGTCTTAATTGTTCTACAAGTGTGCGTTACAATTTGTCATACATTCGAGGAATTAGCATAGAGGAAAATCCACCTTCCTTCTGCTGAATAAATCAAGAATTTGTGTTTTTAATGTGGCTTTTTAAATGCAGTCATGCACTAGCATTCTCCCTAGATTTTTAAATAGGTAAATACTAGACTGGGATGTTTGCAAGAATAAAAAAGAAAAGATTAAAGAGAGATGAGCTTGTTGGATGGAAGGAAAGTGTCATCATTTCCACATAGCAAGTTAGATAGCAAATATAGAATCACAGAATCATAGAATTGTCTAGGTTGGAAGAGACCCTTGGGATCATCGAGTCCAACCATCTACCCTACTCTACAAAGTTCTCCCTTACACCATATCCCCCAACACTACATCTAAATGGCTCTTAAACACATCCAGGGATGTGGTCATATAGTCAGCTAAGAAAAAGATCAGACACTGAACTCAATTTTTATTGTATTAAATTTGAAATGCCACATCTCTTCATTCCCATGAGAGAATTTTATGTAATCTTTCACACCGTACTTCTGCAAGAGCCATTTGCAGCCATGCTGCTGTGGTCTTTCAACCCTTTCTAACGTAGGGAGGAGAATTTTTTTAGTATGCCATCAGTCATGGTGCACCCACCCACTGAAGGTCTGACCATTTCCTGCAGTGGCTTTGAGATAAAGATTTCCGGATACCTGCAAGCCCTGTAAGAAAAATATTGTTTACAAATGAGAAATTCGGCTGCCTGATAGTCCAGGCAGCACGAGGTGTTAGATCTTCCTTCTCGACATCATTACACGTTTCCAGGTGTTAGGTATTTCATTATTTAAGAGTAGGTAGAAAAACCAGACAATAAGTATTCATAAAATGTCAGATATTCTCCAAAGGGCTGTTTGAGTTAATACAGGCTATAAAGCTCTCACTTTTATTGGGCTTGAAAATGATAGTTACTTGAAGGAAATTATGTCACTACTTAAAATATTTTACCAGAAGAAACTGCTTAGCACCATATCTTTAAACCACCAAGAAAGGAACTCCAGAGTTTCCACGGCGTTACAGCTTTCTGACAGCTCTTGCTAATGTTGCGAAGCTACACAGGTACAACAAGAAATAATCTTCCTATCCTGGGTCAAGAATACCAAGGCCACCAGCACTGGTTTTGTGCAGGTCCTGTTCCAAACTGTGTGCCTTGCTTGATGAGCAGCCATGCTATCAGCCCTCTCCGTGGAGTCCTTTGCAACCCTTCATTTGTATCTTGGATTCTTTGGGGTACACGAGTTGACATAGGGTCAGCTGAAGGGCAGCTCACTTCCAAAACACACATGTAGGTGGGCGCAGACAAAAACACAGTTTAAGAGCAGAATTAAGAGCTAAAAGGCAATATGAAATTGCTCCTGACACTATCCCGCAGCTGAAACAGTTCTTGAGACCTTAGCTGATGTCTTGCAGCTCCAGCATGTGGTTGCCTGCACAACAACCGGAGCGGAGGAGCAGCAAGCGAAAAGGCTCGCTATAACACGAGTATGACAAAGACATACCTGCAGAGTGGTTCTCTTCAGTTTCTTATTCAACCCTGTGTGGGACCGGAGCAGCCAATATGATCAGGTGGGGCAGGTCCCTGGAGTCAGCCACGGGCACCCCCCACCGCCCCGTACAGCAGAGGGCTCAGGGCGGCTCTGGGAGGGGGAGAGCCGAGGTGCAAGAAGACGATGCACGCGAAAGGCAACTTAAGATCAAACGAACAGCGAGGATGAGGGAACAGAAACCATGTTAAATAGGGTCCTGCTATCGGTAAGGTCCACACCTGGTATGGTACCACATTTTGGTGTAAAACCAGAATCGAAATATCCGGGTTTGGATATGGAACGGGTTCCAGCTCCTGCTAGACTTTTGTGTCTGTGACAAACACTTGCAGAGTGTATTTGTTTGAAGTCTGCAGATCAAAGTCAGCACATAAACTATGCTGTCACTTAAACCTTTACAAAACTCCCAAGGTACTGAAAAACCCAAATGGTCAATGCAAGAAGAAGAGGAATTCTCTGAGACAGCTGAAAAATACAGTTGCATTTAAGAATTTCACACTGACATAAATAGATATAATTTACCTGTACAGCTTTACAACACTAGCAAGAGCTGTTCACCTCTTGGTGAAAAGTTCTTGTTATTTGTACACATACATTTTAAAACAGGGTGAACAAATAAAAAGTGCCAAAGTATCCCATTGCTATCCGTGTTTCTGACCTCCCAGGATAGGCTTAGAAAGCAACTACGCTGCATAGCACATTAGCTAATTAAGAGGGGTGAAAAGGGACGTTCACGCTGCATAGTACATATTTTCTGAACAGGGGCAATCTAACAGAACCTCTTTATCTGTTATTACAAAATACTCTGAATTAGCAAATAAATTCCGCAGCAGAGAATCTTTTCGGCATGTCTGCTCAACTATGCCATCAAAATTGGTGGTGACACAGTGGTTGCGATACAGCTGCCAGTTTGCCTTTGTGACTTTCGGTGGACCCTTCAATAGAGTCATTCTGAAGGTCCCAGATGTTCAGTCTAACAACGCACAAGCCTTATTTGTGTTACAAGCCCCTCGCTCTTCGGTGTGGCTGTGCTTATTCCTTTTAACGACAAAGTAGGTATTTCTTTCAATAACATTCACTTGTCATTAGAAAAATATCCTAATTATGAATTCAAAAGTGACAGATTGTGAGATTCAGTTTGCAAAGATGATGTCACTGGTGGGGAATTGGTGGGTAACCTGCAATTACCTCTTTGAATAAAGACATCAGTGTTGTATCTCGAGAAATAATGGCTAATGATATGTCTTCCAAAAGGAAATAGCGTTATTAATTACCTTACTGTGAACACACCACTTATTGACAGCTTTGAAGGCCATTCATCCAATTAAGTATAATGACTAAAAGCTTCATTTGGCCTTCATGGTTATACAGATGGGCTAAGAACAGAGAGCAAGATCCTGATTTCATTTATAACCTTCATAAATATTCAGAGAAAGTCACAAACACCCATGGAGCTACCCCGGCTTCTATTGCTGTGATTAGAGTCAGACTGTGGCAGGTAATGATGGTATAGAAAGCGCTGTAAATTGATACCTCTAATACCTTGAAGACTTATTGTTGTGCAATAATACAATCTGTCATCTCTTCTGATTGTTACTAAGCACTTTGCTTCCAAGCACTTTCCTATCAACATTTAGGGGGTTTTTCTTTCCCCAACTAGCGTCCAGGCCTGCATATATTTCAGTGACAGACGATTTAGTTGCAACCACGAACGTATCTAAGTTACCTGTTATTAACAAAACTAATTTTTGCAATATTTCACAGTTTCCACCATTTTTTCCTCCCTCCGATGAATTCAACAATCATTCTAAAAATCATTCGTTCATATTATGCTTTGCCTCGGTTTGATGGACCTGCTTCTGGTTTTATTCACATGCTGCTCTAAGAAGAATAATGCAACCGAAGCCAACAGAATTTCTTTGGATTTTCCTTTTTGTAAGTGAGAACAGAATCTGGCCCCAGGCATAAAGGATCATTTTTATGGACCCATCTCGGCACCACTACGGTTCTCATTTACATGCCATTTTGCTGATTAATTATTTTAATGGATGGCAAGACAAATCCTAGTGCGTGGCACAGCTCAGCTAACGTGTCTCTAAGATAACAGTGTGGCTATTAACATTGCTTCTGCCATCACTGGCTTTTATCTTTGAACAGCAACAGGTTGCTAATGATATGTGGTTATCGTTTTCACATTTTGGAACATCAAAAATGCTGACAGACTGAGGTGGCAACAGTTTGTAAGCACTCAGGTAGAACATCAAAGACCTTACTAAAGGTTTAGTACACACCAGCAGTAGCAACAGTTTTAGATCTACCTGTACCACCGGTCTAATCGCTCAGAAATCTGATACTGATGCTCATATGACGTCCAAGAAATGCTTTTTTTGTTAAGTGGAAAGCAACATTACAGCCAAATGGCAAAGCATCTGCAAGTGCTTTGTTTCTATGCAACACTGAAGAGCCAAAGAAACTCACAACCTTGTAACAGCTGACATTGTAGAATAACTTAATGCTGCCAACAGGTCTTGAGAGAATGCAGAATTATATGTAAATATATCAAGTAAATGTTTTTAAGTGATAGGTCTTCACCCTGTGCAAACAAGTTGCCACAGCAGTATTTATCAAAAGGGTGCCTGATGCAAAGAAGTCAGATTAATTGTTTATGCAGAGGCATTCAGTCTGCATTGCAATGAGTCCAAGCACAGAAAATAAATGTTTCTAGAAACCACCTCCTTCGTGGGAATGACTGTGAATGAACTAAACACGGTGGCAGCAATTTTAAGCATGATTTTAATACCTTCTGCCACTTCCCATTGGCTGGGTTCGTCATGCCTGAGTATATTTAGAGTTGATGGGAAGTAACTGTTACTGAGCAGGACAGAAATACGACTGCTTTGTAGATGAGCCTCACACTTGAGCGTACCGAACTGTGGAAGAACACACTCTTGCCGGAGGATCCCTGGAAACCCACCATCCCACAGACAAAGTGATTTTTTTGAACTTGAAGCTAGTAGATATTGATCTCTTCTTGCCGCGTTACCGTATTTCTATTACTGTAATTAAGGTCTGATACTGTGGCAGACAATGCGAGATGTGCAGGGATTCCAAGGGTTGGGTTAGTTTGGTTCTCCTGGCTATTCTTCAGAAGTTACATCTGGCCCCATAGTTTGCAAGAGAGGGCAACCGTTTCTGGTACTTGGAAAGCGGGATGTGGCGATAGTCAAAATACAGACAAAACACAAATGGAGCAGCTGGACCCAAGTGAGAGGCTGGAGTTTGTGCAGCGCTACCTGGCACGCACTTCACAGCCGCGCAGTGTTGCAGGGTCGCTTCCACAGTACGGCTTTGCAACCTGGTCAGCCTGGATGGAGATTCCGACTCAGCTGTGGCGCTGGAAATCTGGGGTTTTTTTTGTTCGAGACATCTTCATTTTGCTTATGAAAGCAGGAGTGAAAGTCTACCCTGAAACACTATCTGCAGCTTTGAAACTAATTAAGGAACAGGACTGTCAAGTGACTTCGCTTCCACCATATCGTGTGCCAAACGGCAATGAAGCACAGAGACCGCAAAACGGTGGTGATACATCCTCCAGCCCTATGTGGATCTCCATAGTGGATCTTACACACCAGAACCAGACAAGGACGAATTTTCGTAGGGTAACAGCTGGTTGAAACTGAAAGCTTAAAAAACGAGTCTAATGAGCACAACTGCCCCCCAAGGCAAACAGAAACATCATGACCTCCTCACGTGTTATCCTGCTGCCCCCAACTCTCGCCATTCAAGGACATCAGAGGAAAATGAGGAAGGCAGCGATGCCAAAGTTTCTTTGGGTCCCTTCATTAATACTTTGCCACCTTCAGTGGCACACTTCTCTGGTTGTCTGTTTAGCCCATAGCAAAACAAAACCAGTTCTCCCCCCCACCCCACCCCATTCCTCACATTAAATGTCACTGGATGACAAAGTCCACATCAGAACTGGCATAAAGTGGGAGACGCAAATTCTAAGCATCTCGGCAAAAAAATTGAAGAGGACAAGGTCACTGTGCTTCATAACACGTATCATAAGCAAAACTATCTTTTGATCTTGCAATCGGTTACGTGCCAGTAACTACACATAATGAGGAAAAAAGGTTCAAAAGCCTCAAAAAATCATTGGGGGAACTGCTTTATGTTGATTGTGTCATTTTGTAATGAAGCTCATGCAGAAGTCATACAAAAATATCAAAACTTCTCAAGAAGTAAACAAAAAATATTTTCCAATTAAAGCATTTAATTATGACAACTACTATGATGAGTGAAATAAAAGAACATTACCAATGAAAATCTAATTTCTCTATAGCATCCTAATTCAGGATGTCATTTTCCAAACAGGTTTAACTTTAATAGCAAAAATAGCAGCACTGATTTCATGTGATCTTTTCGGTTGCTAAAGGTAATCATGAATACAAACATTTTCAAGAGTGGAATTTAAAGTTAGCAAATACATGATAAAATTTAGGACTGTCTCCACAGTACAGAAAGAAAGGAGTGTAATAACTTTCTTACCTTCTACAGTCCACAGTGTTAAGGCAAGATTTATGTAGGCTTTCAATTTCTTAAACCAAGTCACTACCAAAGTGCCTTTGTAGCAAAAAGGGATGAATAGTTGAAGTTAGCAGAAAATATTGTAAGTGCCAATGCGAATGAAGAAAAAAATCATTGATAACAGCAATCCTGCCACCCAAAAATTACTCAATTCAGTGCCTACGCACAAAGAGCGCCGTAATAAATAATGTTAGAAGCAAAGCATAGGAGGAAGAATCACATTTCATTATATACCAGTGCATAGCATGTTACACACCTGGGATGCAAACACCTGCCCCGCATTCAATTCTACATTCCTTAACCGGCCACAATAATACTGTTAACGTCCTATTAACTTTGGGTACCATTAAGTAATTTGTGGCTGACAATGATTTAGAAAGACGAACGCAATACTTGCACTTCCATAATTTACACCAGTAGCCAGGCTATCCATCATCCATGGCAGGTGTTAAAGCAGGGCTGAAACAATAGTTTAGAAACCATATCCCAATAAATTATCTCCACTGCATCGTTGAGACAGAAATTAAAATTAAAAAGGAGATGCAAAATTAAAAAATTTGTCAGAAGCACATTAAAAATAAAATAAAATCGGTGTTCTGTTTAATGTTCTTGCCATGAGAAAATCTCCCGGTGGAGTCAATGAGAGATTATCTTGGGCTGGGAGTACTGAGCTGGCCTTAACACATTAAAAGATAAATCATATATAGCTGATGCAAGTCAGGGGGGGGAAAAATGTTACGGGAAATGTTTATCTTTTCCAAATCTTTCTTGAGGGCAGTGTTAAAAAAAGGTTGATGTGATTGAAGCATAATGTCATTACTTGCCGGGGGAAATACAGGATGTTAAGAGGCTGATTAACCTGCCTTCACAGCGCAAGCACGTCGGCCCTAAATTTATATCGTATTAACTTTTTATCTTCTGAAGTTGTCCAACTGCAAATGCACAGGTAAACTCAAAAGGTACGTTTAGCGCAGTCAAAGTGCGAGATGGGAGCTGTGTGCCACATTTAAAGCCAGGGCTCATCGGAACTTTTGGCAAATCCGAGGAGGGTCAGCTCTAAGGATTTCGTTTAGATCCATGCTCAGCTAAAGGTAATTGAGGGCAAATTAGGACCCCTTCAATCGGAGGAACTACAGAGCAATTCTGCTTTTGTCAGTGCTGCTTGGGCTTGCACAGAATTTCTTCATGTTTAGAACAGAGTTTGATCTAAACCACACAAATTTATAATCCACACTCTATGAACTGTGTGTATAATTTTTTTTATGTTCCAGGACAGAGCTACTGCTGAACAACTACTTTCCCGCGGCCTCCCCCAGCTTAGTAACTAACACTTTCCTTTGATTTACAAAACAAACTTCTCACCTTTGGTTGTTAGGAGTTTCTATTTTGGGCTCGGGCAGCGCTCCTGGAATGCAGCAGAGCTCGACTGGGTGCTGCACCTTCTCCCCACGCAGGGCAGAGTCTCCCCGGAGCTGCACCCGCAGGTTTGAGGAGAGCCCGACAAAGCGCAGCGCAAAGCCCCGCAGGCGAATACACGCCTGCCAGCTCGTATCTCTTAAAACTGTAAGAACAGGCTGCTCCAGAGCATACATCACGAGATCCCCAACCTTGCTGACACCTTGATGTCTGTCGAACACCAATGAACAGCATCATTACTCTTAAATTCGTTAATAAGGTCACTTACTCTTGGGTGACTCTCCAAAGGTGTGAGCTTATTCCCCTGCGTTACAGTGAGTTCATAACTTCTCCCAGCGCCAGCAGCAAACAGCCTTATGTTAAAATTGTATCAAATTATAGATTAAGAAACGTTAGGAATATAAGTTTATAAAGTCAAGTGCTCCAAAGCTGAGAAATAACAGGATTAGGGTTGCCTTATTATTCACGTCTAATTTTTTCCACAGGATGTGCTGTGCTCACGTTGAGAGCTGAAATTATACCTCTTGCTCTCTCCCTGCCCCCTCTCGATTAACAAGAGGAGACACGCTTTAAAGACTCATTTCTAAGAGACTTTTATAGGCCCTCAACGGTCTTGCATCCGATATGTTTCATACTTGTTAACTAATTATTTTACAACATCCGAGTGGGGTGAACTGGCCCTGAAGCCTCAGCAGCTGCCGTGGAAGCACAGAGCCCACAGTCGGCTCTGACTGAGGGATGGACGAAGCAGAGATCTTGCAGGAAAAGGAAAAGCGTGTGACTATCATACTATGAGAGTACGGCTCCTGAGGTGGGTGACCAATGGAGCACATCTCTATTGTGATTTTTTTTTCAACTCCTGCCAGTCCGTGGGAGTGTAACCACTCCAGGACAGTTGTCAGTGTCCCTACAGGCTTCTCTGCCCTGTTGGGCTTGTGGGTTTTTACCACGCCTATTTGTAATTGTCACACCGGCAGGTCCTAATTAAACCTTTTAGAATTCTCCATTGTGGAGCCCCTGGGATCTGCCACAGAGAGGATAACTTACAAACAAACCTGATCCTCATCATAGGCATCATCCAGGACAGACAGCAGGGCCGGAGGAGGAGGATTGGCTGATTATATCACTAGCCTGAAAGACGGGTGGCTTTGGTTCAGGTTCCTTCTCCATTACCACTTTCTACGCGATTTGTGGCAAATCGCCAAAGCCATCACCTGCCAAAGGACGCCAGCACAAAAAGCAAGACAAGAATAAAATGTAGGCACTCGGGTACAGACATATGACTCCTCAAGTCACATATGCGCATACATTATCAACAGCAAAACTTCCTCAATGTTTGTAGCCCAGCACCACCATCATCCTCTGAGGGCTCAGTGTCTGGCTCTAATATTATGCTTAAACATAAGTGGCATCACCTTTAACACTGAATGTCCATCAGCAGCTCTTGTAGCTTTAAGGCGCCAAATACTATCATTACTGAATTGGAGAACTGAGATTCTGCCTCCTCCCTTGCCCTGCCCCATACTTTGTGCGCTTTCTGCAATCATAGAATCATAGAATGGTTTAGGTTGGAAAGGACCTTGAAGATCATCGCGTTCCAACCCCCCTGCTATAGGCAGGGACACCTCCCACCAGAACAGGTTGCCCAAGGCCATGTCCAGCCTGGCCTTGAACACCTCCAGGGATGGGGCCTCAACAACCTCTCTGGGCAACCTGGGCCAGTGCCTCACCACCCTCAAAGTGAAAAACTTCTTCCTAATGTTCAATCTAAACCTGCCCTCTTCCAGTTTGAAGCCATTCCCCCTCGTCCTATCGCTACATGCCCATGTAAAAAGTCCTTCCCCAGCTCTCCTGTAGGTCCCCTTTAGGTACTGGAAGGCCGCAATAAGATCTCCCCAGAGCCTTCTCTTCTCCAGGCTGAACAGCCCCAACTCTTTCAGCCTCTCCTCATAGGAGAGGTGCTCCAGCCCTCGGATCATCCTCGTGGCTCTCCTCTGGACACTCCAGCAGGTCCATGGCAAAGCTTCAGCTACGCAAGTGGAGTGCCCTTGTGCCCGAGGCTATGACAGCCAGTGGCAAAAGCATCTTCCTGAAAAGCAGATGGTTTGGACCCTAATACATTCATGCAGAAGCGGACAGAGAACCTGAATTTCTTACAGCTTGGCCAAGCCCTCTAATCACTAATATGCTCTTTAGCCTGCTCTCATCTCTCTTTCCCTTCATTAAAATAAAATAAAAAGGACAGTATCACTTCAATTTTTAAAAGGAACTACATACGCATCTTAATTACAGAAGAGCATCTAGCTCAGTGGAGTCTCCACATTATTTTGGCTCAGTCAATCAAAATGCCAGCTTAAATACCTCAACACCGTCCTTAGAGCAATGAATAACCGGCAGTGCAACACAAAAAGCTTTTCCACATATGCCAGTGAATGTAAGAAAACTCTATAACCATATACACAGTGTGTGGTGCTGATCAAATATTTTAAAAGTGAATCTGGAGAAACAGAATTGGTGTAATTTACATGCTACAGCGAGCATATATGTTACTTGATTATCAAAACCTTTATTCCATTTGCTGCAACAAAGGTTCCAAAATTGGAGTGCACCCATGGGACCACTGTTTACAAGATTCGTTCAGAGACGTATCAACAGTTCGAGCCCACTAGGTACAGGAGAACATTGTAGAACATTCACAGTTCATAAAACCTAATATAACAACTGCCAAACTCTATAATATCTTGCTTTCAGAAGAACAATTCACCCCTTTATACATCAAACGGCAATTTTCTTAACTGCAGCAATTTTGTATGTGATGATAAATTCGGGTGGAAATTAGCCCAATAGTTTCTCAAGAAAAGCAATGCAAAGAAAGTCCCTAAACTTACGGGTGCATCTTTCTCAAAATTCATGTATGATTTAAATACTTAAATATACTTGCATTTCTTTGGAAAAATTGAGTACCTGTGCTCTTGATACTTGCACGGGTCTTTCTCTCCCAGGATTAGTCTCACTGTAGTTTGCAGGATTTACCATGACTACTTAAAATCACTGGTTGAAAAATTGACAGGCAAGGTATTTTTCCCCAGAAAAGTACTTTGTAGGGCTTAAGAAATAGATATCTTGGTAATCGAATTCAGAAAGGGAATGCATATACATGTAAAGAAAGGTCATTGTTAGCTGAAGTGTGACAGATCTGGTCCATATTAATCTACACCGACTTGACGAAAATCCATGACTTCACTGAATTTTGGACTGACTCCTAACAATTGCAGATCCCAGCCAAATATAACAAGCTCTTACTACGGTGATTTTCAGATTGACCCGTTTGGGATAATACGCTTCATAAAAACCTAGGCTGTAAAACTTATGACTTCTTTCTAGCTTAAACAGCTCCAAGGAACTAGACCGATTGCAAGTCGAACTCTGGTTTGCATGAGCCTTGATGATATCTTGAAGTATCATAATAAATCCTCAATTTTTTAATTATTGTACATTAAGTACCCTAAGTCTCTCTTAGGAAAAAAAAAAAGTCAGTCCAGCAAACCCAAATAATAAAGTCTATTTCAAAAGGAGACTTGTTCTTTTCTTTTTGTTTTGCTTCTTTGTGTGAAAATATTGTGCCTTTCTGAACCATGAGTTTTGCTTCAGTCCAGCAACTTGGGATTTCAAACATGGGTTACAAGTTACAGCCTAAGCCTGTATCAATTTACTTTAGGGGAGTTTAGAGGAGTTAAATAATGATAAATACATGATAAAATGCGAGGATTAAAAATAATTTCTGTTTTACGAGCATCAGTACTGTGGTCGAATTCCACTCTTTTAAATCAAGATAAAATGTTTTTTACTTATTTTCATTCAGCATTAAGAAAACCGTGATTTTGCTTGTTTGGAAATCAGAGCACAGTTCACGTCCTCCTTGTCCTTGGTTTATTTCTCTCCCCATTTAGCTTGCGTTCTGCTCGATCTTCTGGTTTCATCTTGAGCAGACCTTGCACTGGACTCAAACAATTAGAGAATTCTCCAACAGCTGGATTAGGTATCTGAAGTTTCATATTCTTTGTTTTGTTTTCCATTTACCCACTATAAATTGGGGTGACTAACAGAAATAATTTTAAAAAGTTAGATTTTTAAAAATCTTTGAAAAATAATTGCATTTCAATAAATTCACAATAATTTTTGTTAGTTCTAATCTTACTATAATCTATTCAACTATATAAAATTAAGAAACATTCATAAGTTTTCTCTATATTTTGAGGAAAGTCAAGCTCCTGAGCTAGCTGAAGTCCTGGCTAAACATCTGTATCAGTTTGTTGAAGTCTTAAGCCAGGTTTTGACGACACTATCCTTTTCCATTGTATAAGAACACTATTTTTGTCTCAGTTTATTCCACTACTTCTGATTAGTAATTAGTTCCTCAACAGCTGAAAAAAATCAATCAGGAATTGAAAAATGGAAGAGAGATTATTCTCTTCTTTCTGTCTGTGTATACAGTGTAAGAGGAAGAGATCTATCATCTCTAAAATTATGAAGGATAAGGATGAATGTAAGTAAATTGATTCAATTTTCTAATTAAATACAATATTCTCTTTGTTAAATAATTGAATTTAGATGCATTTATATTGTTTTCTGATATATCTAGCCTACTTAGGGTAAGATATTTCAGTAGCATCAACAAGATTAATTCCTAGATTTTTTTATCCATTGGAATTATGATTTCTACAAAAATGAGGATACAATCATTACCCAGCACATAATAAATACAAATATATATAAAAAATTATACCAGTACTTAAATAATATATAAATAATAATATATTTTGTGCCATACATATTAGCAAACAACACAAATTTACAGCAGTCTTAAAGGTGTTCTGCTTGCTTATTAAAATTATCATAGAATCATAGAATGGTTTAGGCTGGAAAGGACCTTGAAGATCATCGAGTTCCAACCCCCCTGCCATAGGCAGGGACATAAATTATTTAAATTCCTTTTTAGTATTTTGGTTTAAGTCAACTCAACATGGCTCACAGAAACATCTTTTTTTTTCTGTGGCTTGTAGGTTTGGTCTAATCTTATGGTAGGTATTTGTTGACCTTTACATAAAAAAAGATGAATTTCAGCTAATTTTCCTCTTTAGAAAAAACAAGTATTGGGTTATCTTGGATGAGCTGGATGAGTACAATCAAAACATTTGCTTGTAAAATGTTTACCTTTCTTTGGATCTCTTCGCTCCAACAAAAAAGAAACCAAACTACTATGGGTTTTCAACCTCTGTATTCATTGAATAGATCTGTTTATTTATCCACACTGCACTTCTGTCTGTATTAAGTTTTACAGCAAGCTTGAAATTGCCTTTAGAGCTGCTCACTCGTGGAGGGCTCTCAGTATGCTGTCCTGAAACTTCATGGGAAGCTGGACTTGATGATCCAATCTGAGGTCCCTTCCAACCTGAGTTATTCTATGATAAAAATGTCCCTATAGCACTTCATGAAAAGAGACGTCCCATCCCAGCGAGTCATTAGATATTTTTAAAACTGACTGGGAATTTCTTTCCTGCTGGTGCTTTAGTTGGGAAGAAATAATTCAGCCTTCTTGGTTAGACTTGCTAATGGCCTTATTGCACAGACCATTTCTTCCACAGTGGATGTGAAGAAGACAGATGTTTAAATTCAACTTTTTCTCCTCTCTAAGGCTGTGTCACTATCTTCTCAGGGGTGGCTTTTCCCAGTGTCTCACCAGATGATCTCCTGACTCCACGCAGATCCTGAGCGCTGAGCAGGTAAGTAGAGGTGGGCGCTGTTGATGTGGCAGATCCTGGAGGGGAAGGAAAAGCTACTAATGGGAGGAAGACCCTAAAACAGGATTTCACCTGCAAGCTGTGGAAGGCAGAGGAGATGTCTTGGGGGCTAAACAACATCAAAGGATGAGCGCAGATCCCGGAGGGTGACAGAGGTAGTTAGGGTTTAGAATTTACTTCCTTTACTCAATGGAATTTGAGTAATATTTACAAATACGTACACTTTCCTTGCATAAGAAAAGAAAAGGCTGTTTGGCTCAGTAGACCTGCTATAGAATTAATTGGACAGCAAATTCCCACATACTCGGCTAATTACACAGCGAGATGCAGAAGACTCTCCTTCCAGGTGCCTTAGCCCTGCTTAATAGGAAGCATCACTCTGTCAAAAACATTTGAACAATTATCATAGTAAATTTGTCAGTTTAAAAACTCAGTTTTTGGGCTTCTTGAAGGAGAAATGCTTTGCAAAAGCAACGCGTGATTTTTTTTCCTCCTATTACAAGAAGATATTTACAATAACTTAACATTTGTTCAAATGGTGAAAATCCCTTTTAATTATATAAATTTTCTGAAAAGCTTCATAGCTACAATAGTTTTATGAGTCATTTATTAGAAAAGATTGAGGTTTTTAAGAGGATCCAGCTGTAACTTGCCCTGAGCACTGTACAAATTCTTTAGTGAGTACTGATGACTTTTTTTTTGTGTCTGCGTGATTGAAAAAAATACCCAGTAGTTTTGTTTATCAATGCAAAAACTTGTTTAAACATATTCAGAACTGTGTTTCTGTTTTTATTGAACATAATCCGTCTGCTTCTCTTATTAAGAATGCTTTCATACAAACGATCAAAATTATGAAACCGTATACCTCAGATTCTCACAGAAATTGAGAAAAGGTAATGGTGGTAAGTTTTGATGTTTTCTGAAGTAGCAAAACTACAAAATATCTCTACGGTGTTTTGGCTTGGGGATAAGTACTTTAAAAGCATAGCACGTGATGTTTTCTTTTCACCCAGAAAAGAGAACTAAAGTAGATTTTTTTGGCAAATTAATTATCCTAACTTCTGCGTAAATCATCCAAGTAAACTGAGTCTGACCTCTCCACTGCAGCCTTTCTGGGAGCCACTGTTTGGCACCACCGCGTGCTTGTGATTTCCAATTATCCGAGGGAAAAGAAAACTAAGGATAAGGAAAAGTTAAGATCTTGGGACCAAAACACTTGGATGTGATGAGGTTTGGTTTAAATATTAAGAATATAAACAGTAAAGTCTGCTCTGCCTTAGCAGGTCCCTTGCTGTCTCTTGACTGATCTGTTTCTAGATTCAGAGGTGTTGCCTGAACGTTCTACCTGTGCAAACCAGTGAAATGTGACAAGGTGCCAAACGGCTCCGAAGTCTCCTGCTGGTTCTGCTGCCTTCACTGACGTGATGCGTCTACCACACATTCCTGGAATGAGGGTTTTCCTTTTGAGTTACTGATCTAAAACTGACAAGTTCTGCCAGAATTGAATCTTTCTCTGTCAAGATTCAGGGAGAAACAAAAGAAAAAAGAAAACCCCTCCTGAAATTCCTCTGATATTTTTACCTAGGCAACCCCACAGATCCCAATGGAGACTTGAGGCTGTAACTCAACACACGATTTTGCATAATTGGACGCATCTTAAATTGCAGTCTTCTGGTGTTGCTGACCCTGGAGTCTGCCCTTGGCTTTAATTTTTAAAAGTTTACTTTGCTGAAGCTTCTCCTTCTCAACTTCAGTGATATTCAAAACAATGACGGAGCAGCTAATGACTACAAAGCGGGCAAATAACAGAGCGCTCATCAAACTTTTTTGTACTCGGATACCATTTTAAACACGAGCGATATTAGGAACAGAGCACGATTTAAATGTGCTTTGACATGGAAGATGATACCGGCTAAGATAAATGTTTTAAATCAAACTCTATTTTAAGATAAGCGCGGCATACAAAGTAGCTACTTGACTCTTGAATTTAAAAGTGCAGTTATTCAGATACATACTTAAATATACAGAACTGTATCTGGAAAATATGTTCAATGAGCAATTATATTAGTAAAGAAAATAGAACGTGCTTGGGCAGTATGCCATTTTATTTATTATTATTCTTCAACTAATTTTTACAGCTTGCCAAAGTGCATGCTCTATACTGTTTTGAAGCCAAATTGAAAGTACAGGTGCCCCAACATGTGAGAAAGTATTTCAATAGCTGAGGAAAAAGCTCATATTCAGAACAGAAGCTGTGTAAATCAATGTTTTCGTCTGCTTAGCTGTGTGCCAGAGGAAGGAAAGGGCTCAGAAAGACAGAGACTGATGCTACTGCCGTCTCACAAAAGTCCTGGGCTACAAACACATCATTTTTTGTGTAACTTTACCATAAGACAAGCCAAAATGTTTCCTTCTTAGGGACCAGGATTTATACACAGCCTTAAATTTTCCTTGATATCAGCAAAGCTAATTGCCACTTTGCAAACAGGTGTGGTAAAGGTCCACTGCCCGGGATCTAAGATAGGCATTAAAACCAGTGCAAAGTGGGAATAACTGTTAGTATTGAAATTTAGTGGCCTTTTAAGCCCCTTTTGACCTGGTATAATGCCAAATTTTTGGCATTAATGTCGAAGCAAAAATACCCCCACCAATTACACTTATTGAGAATTCCACAACATTCTACTTAGTAATGGTCTAGAGACAACAAAAGGAAAAAAAAAGTTTTAAATGGGAGTGAGCTTCCTGAGTTTTGCTGCTCACGCAAAGTGGTCCGAGAACAAGAGATTCATGTTTTTTTAGCAGATATGCTGCCGGCTTTTCTCACAGGTAGCAACAGGCAGTGTAAACTCCAGGGCCACATCTAAAATAAACACATTTTATACCTGTGGGAAGCAGGGGAGGTTCAGTTTTCCAATGGTCTAAATAATTAATAGCCAGCAGTTGCGAGATACAAGGCGATATCATACACAGTGGTTCCATTGGGTGCCGCAGCAAAAGGATAACAGTAATCCAAATGTCAGGCTGAGATCCGCTACCGTGCAAACTGCAAGGGCTACAGCCAACTTGCTCAAAGGTTTTCATTCACTGACTCAACTGTCCAAGCACCAGTCCTAGGTTAGCAATGAGAAAAAGACGAAATCCTGGAAAAATTATATTGAGTTATGATCTTATCTCTCAGTGTCTTTTTAAGTGCCCCAAAGAGAAAGCGTTGCCTTCTAACATCCTTCAGAAAAAGCATCACTTTGTGTTTGGGATTGCACCGAGTGGTTATTTCAACCGGTCAGTGCTACGCTGGTAACTCTTCCCAAGCTAGAACGACGCCTACTTTGTGTGGGGATTTATTGAGGGGAGGATGTTTCCCGGGACATCGCAACAAGTGCTCCTGCCAGAAGATCATCATTTCACAGACAGATTTTCCTTGTCAAAAGAACTCTACTAGCCTTACGCATCTCCTTTATAGCTGCATCGCTCCTTGTTTATTTGTCAGTCTTTGAACAAAGCCTCGACTCCATTAGCCTTTAGTCGAACTAAAGGCCACAGTTTTTCTTTCAAAGACAAGTCAAAGGAGGAATCAAATAAAGCAGTGAAAGATTTAATATTTTGTGTATCTCCTAATTGTCCTTGCAGTAATAAATAAATAAATAAATAAACACATTCAGGGGGTTGTAATTTAAGCAATTTACTCTGGGGCAAAATTTGTGTACTTTTTTCCAGGCACTAGGAAAATCTGAGAAATCTGTTACTATTTGTGTCTGCAGCATCTCGCACGCTCCTGGGGTGCGGTGCTGTAGCTACTCAGTGCCTCCTGTAAGGAATCAGTTACTGCTTCTCATACCTACCACAGGAAAACTCAACAAGCTCATTCTTCACCTTTTCTATTCTGAGCAAGATGCTGTTCCCTTCCACAGCTACCTTACACATTAGCGTTTGATCAATCTTCAGTATAGTAACTATCTAAAAACCATCTTCCTCTCCTTCTAAAATGAACACTTTTTACCTAAACGCACAACTCCCAATTGCTAACGACTGTCACTGCTGAATGGTTTTCTCCTACTTTATTTCTGAACACCTCAAAATATTTGGACTTTGAGAGACACTGTGATTGTAAGAGGGGCTTTGGTTAGGTTCTTCACAGAAGAACCCTCTTTTCTCCAATGCTAGCTTTTATTTAACATACATACTCAACTGCAAAGTACAGCTATCTACTTACTCACTTACAGCAGCTGTCGCTTGCAAGTCTATGCGTTTCTTAGACGGATACAGGAAAAAATGCGGTCTCCTCTTTATTCAAATGAAATGGCTGTAACTAATGAGTCGAAGCTGAATATTCTCCTATTTTTAAGTTAGATGAGAAAGACACTGAATGTATTTAACAGAAACCATCTCCAAAGTTGGCAACTTCTCAGACAAGTTAATGATGTCCCACAGGACACTATCAGCAAATGCTACCTTCTATTTTGGATGCTCTTTGGCTAACACACGTGCGTGTAGGAAGCTCAAAAAGGAACCGCAAAGCTTTTTGGGCTTGCAGATGAAAAACACCCTCCCCAACCCATCCTGATTGATATGCATTTGGAAATTCATCTGCTTGTTTGCTTCCTTTCCCCTAAGACTAAAGGGACTGTCTGCTCTTAGGGGGACACACACCCCCACGCGTATTCAAGAACTCTATTCCCACCTTGACGTTTATTTCGCTATGTTCTACTCTATTTAGACTGCGGCTTTGAGTCATGCTTCCAAAGTTCAAGATAGTTTTCCAATGAGCCCTTCAGAAACCTGCTTTGATCCCAGTTTTGGCAGTCATCTCTCGTCACATATTTCATTTGTTACTTTAGACGTAAGTCCCCATCCAAAACAGTCCAAGAGCAAAGAGGAGGAACAGCCTCCAAATATGGTGAGAGCTAAGCTGGTTTCTGGAGTAGTTTAGCACATCAGCGTGCGTAAGAATGAAGAGAACTGGAACGAGTTTTAAATAATGCTCTAAATAGACTGTGGTGAAATGTTCAGAACTTAAAACTACACAGAAAATCATGAAACAGATAAAAGAATAGCTAAGACCCCATTAGTAAATATAACTCCGTCATGATCAACTCCAGCAACAAAATGTTGCTGCAACTCTCTGAAATCATATCTGATGAAATAAAGGTTTAGCAAAAGTATTTAACTTAAAACTTGGTTTATAAAGAGCGAGTAAAGTTTACGCTACCAAACATGAAGGACGATTTTTTTCCAAAGCAATTATACTGGACGGTTATAATAAAAATACTTTCCAGAAAAAATACTCTTCAGTATCCACCAACTGAATCTTAATTCAGATCACACAATTCTTTTGCTTTTAATTAGGATTATTTTCTTTCTCCCCACTGCTGTTGGATGTCCCTTTCATTTAGTGTCCCAACTTAAAATTGACAGTATCTCTCAGCATTCTGTGTGTGGATTATGAGGAGGCCAATTACGAGAGGGTCTCTCAAACAGCAGTAACGTTCATCAAGTGAACTGTTACATATATTGTAGCCAACAATAATCTGTCCCTTAACAATAAAGAAAGAGTTATTTATACAAGTTTTTAGATGTGAAAATATAAGAAATAGGAAGTTTTCTATATCTGACCCTGGAAATGCATAAACCTGGTATTGACGCGTCTCACACACAAAACACTCACGACCACTTCTTACAATGTGTCAGCCTTTTTTTCCTTGGTCCGTAAGAGCAGTACCGAGCACCGCTTGTAATTTGATTCTTATTCTCTCGTCCTCCACTTCATAAAGAAAAGAAAGCAAATTTGATGTTAGTTGGGTAAAGGAGTGCTGGGGGCTCCATACCCAAGTTTAGTTGCACTGCAGGTCAACACATAGGCTTGTACAATCTTTTACAAAAACTTTAATTCTTCCAGAGCTCGTTTTTAACTTCTACATTACACAGAAGAGTATATCAGATACTTTGGCTCTGTATATTTCGGAACAAAAATAATAAGGGATATCGCAATATTACCTTACAATTTAAAATATATAATTGTGGTAGCTTTTGAAACCTAACTATAAAATATTGGAGCACATATCTAGAAAGGAATTAAAACTATAAATTGCACGAACACTTTAGATAGTTTCTCGTTATACACATTTAATGATTTAGTTTAAAACAGCATGTAAACACTCCTTAAAAAATAGCGTATTGAAAAAGCTTATCCAAGTGCAATTGCTATGCACAAGGCAAGACTCCTCTCTTAAAAAACCCTGACATTTTGCATTTTGTGCTTCAGTGTTCCTTAAAAATAAGTACTAAGTAATCTACAATTAGCAAAATATAAGCATATTTAAGCTATGAATTGTAAGTTAATGAAATAAGCTGCTTTACTGGGGAAAACATTTTATTAGGAAACAGAAAATACTCATAGCTGGAGAGTCAGCGGCTGCTTCTAAAGGATGCCATTAAGCTGCCATTATTTTGATAAAGCTCCGGCCTCAAAGAGGCAGATCTTCCTAATGCATTGTAGAAGTCCTTGCAAATTACATAATATTCATTAAATTTAAATGGAGACCCTTGATGTCTCCTGTAAAGATGTCCCAGGGAGTCAATTTTCAAGGAATTCATAATGTAAGCAGCAAGTTATCGGAGAAGGAGACATTCCTCACCTAAGAAGGCCCCGAATGAATCATTTAGAGAAGGAGGCGATACGACACATTTTGGTGGTTTATTTGTTCGATTCCACAAGACCCGGAGCCAGAGACCTCCTGCACGTAACAACAGAGGCAATCTGGCCAGCCACGTGCTGCGTACACCAAATTTCCTCAGACGCTCCCTAACTTTGATAGGAAAGCGGTTCATTTAATCCCTGAAGTTAATACTACAATGTCAGAGGGACTAAAAAAAGCAGAGGCGACAGCTGGCTAAAGCACTGGGCTTCTGCTTGACATCTGCCTCGCACCTAACACCTCGGGATCTAATCCTTCTGTTAAACTCTCACTTTTTTGGGGGGGGTTTCACCCTGACACTGATCCTGCTCAAGAAGGATGCTGTGTTAACTTTTCCTGTTGCAAAAAGAAGGTGGCACATGCTGGGCAAATAGATCCCTTAACATCTCAGTCCTACTCCTATTCGCTTTTTGTTGCAGGTTTTTTTGGATCCCAACAGTAGAATGTTCCCAATGCTGCTGTTCCTCATTCCCTCTGTGTCACACAGCAGATCCGGTTAAGGCTGAAACAAAAGACCATTCCAGGAAGTTTTTCCCCTTTTTAATATTTGGCTTCATTCAAATGCTGCATGTCCCCAAAACCTTTTTAAAATGGCCACTTCTAAAGGACAAACATGTCAGTATTTAGCCTCGGAGGGTATTTTTCTGTCCCCATTCACCATCCATTTATCAAAGACTGATCTATGTTGCTAAATGCTGTAAGAACACATTATAAATACATTGCAATAATCTCCACGTAATAGCCACTGGCTTCCGGCATTGAATATACTGATATTTATATAAACATCACACAGACAATGCCACACGGTTTTCAAACTGGGCTGTACCTGTTGTGGCAGCCTGCTATCATCCTTGCTCAATAAATCGCACAGACAAGAGAAAACAGCTTCCTTTAGCAGATAATCTTCTTCCTATCTCTCATAAAATGGCACTATAACAAAATAATCCAGCCAAATAATCCAACATTTAATTTATTAATGCAGAATAAGAGACGGGATTTGTTTTTCAACATCATTATTTATAACTTTACTAATGTGCCCAGTGCTACACAAAAGGGCAACGTATCCCAAGTGAGCTGCAGCCAGAGCTTGCACAACACTCCCATAAAAACAAATTAAACAACTTAAAATATGGAAATGAAATCCTGACTTTTACTCTGTATGGTTCCATAAAGAATTAACTTTAATAAATGTAACTGGAGAGAGAATTGTCCTTAATCACGCGTCTAGTTCACATCTAAGTATTTCAATAGCTCTTTAACTGCTAAACTATATTTAAAATATCCCAGAGAACCTTTATTAGGGGGTTGAGATGTTAAGTAATGAAAACTCAAACCCCAACGCCGTGCTGGGGAAACTGGAAGCTATTTAATCAAGCTGGGCTCTTACATTGTCAGTAGAATTACAGTTGGTATCAACTAAGAAACATTATGCTTCTGAGGTAGGGAAACTGCACTGGCTCCATTTTCAAATGGGCATAGGAACTGAGATTAAAGTTACCAGACATGAATTACAGATGGAAGCTAGTATTTAATATGCAGCGTGGTGCTTTCAGAAACCTGCTGTCCTCCTCTGCCCTCATTCCTCATCTACTCACCCATCCGGACAGTTGCAAAGTCAGTGAGACATGGGGTGAAAGCGCTGATGCAAACCTGCATAACAAAGCATGTATAAGCACATGTACATCTCAAAAATTGACTGATTTCCCGTAGCCACCATGTTTCATGTGGTGGTCTCTTCAATGAGAAGAACCCTTTCTAAACCCGCGTAAGTCCACAGTTGGACGATGAAGGACCTAGTCACCGAGCAAGTTAACTACAAGGAAAGGAATCGCATCCCAGTGAAATTCAAGCTGCCAAGTAACTGGGTGAACTACTCACAACGTTCTTCTGAGCCAGGACCACTCTTCGTACCTCCTTAGCATCCAGAAAACCTACTATCGTCAGGGGACAGACGTTGCTGGCTTGCTATCTCAAGGAAGAGGAAAAGAAGATAGGCAAAAGCATTTTTTTTTTTCTGAGAAAAGTGTGTCGAAAAACTTGTGGGAGCATTGAAAAAAAACCCCGATGGGGCAGGGAAGTGGGGAGAAGGCTCCGGTTTTCTGTCATTCTGGCTGGGTTTTATTCTCTCAGGTAGGGAGAGAAATATGCATCGTGTTTTCCATATCAAAACCTGCACAGTGTTTGTCCTCACGCTAAACGTAATTCCGGCCTGCAGCGCCAAAGATCTCCTTGTAATACTTACACAACCACAGAGTCAGAGGAATGGTGCACTTAAAGAACAGCAGCGGTCATTTAAAAAAGACATACGTATTAAGAACATGCCATTTTTTCACTAATTACAATTTTCGGACACTACTGGAGAGGTTTCCCTTAACGGCTACCCTGCACACAGCTGGGATATTCATTTAGAGCCGTCCTTAAGGAAATACCTCTCTGTGGTCCGAGAGTGTGACCAGCACGGCTCTTACAACCACACAGAGAAGCGGAGCTGCGGAGTTACACACTTTGCATAACACAGATTAATATCACAATTCAAGAAATACTGCGGTAGTGCATTGTGGTGCTTTATTAGTGTTAGACATGCAATATTTATTTAATGAACAGAAATTAAAATATTAAGGTAACATTTGAATCAAATTAAAGGAGCTGAAGTTGCAACAATGAAATAAAAATAAAGTTTTTCATGCATTCGAAGTTTATAGTTCTCACATGTGCATATAGTTGTGATTCTGTACCATTATTAACTGTAGACAAACTACCATTGATTGCACGAGACGAAATCAACCCTTAAGTTATAAGTAACGTTCGTATCTTTTACAGACTTCCTATATAACCTGGATCTTCAGCTTTTTATAGCACATTGTAATACAAGACATCTGGAAGCTTCTAAGATGAATAGGAACGGCTCTACCATTTGTAACATACAATGGCTTCTTCAACGTACAAATTATGAAAGAGAAAGTAAATGCCCACCACGCTTCAGGAGACCATGACTTTTTCAACAGAAACAAACCTCAAAACCCTTCATAAACAGATTAAAGTGCTACCTATTGCATATTAAATACTTCCAGTGACTGTATCTACATTTAGAAGTTATAAATCCCTGAAAATAGGGTTTCATACCGAAAGTGCTGACAGACCCTTAAATGTAGCATCATCAACACAGCAGCGCTATAATCCTTCACCATGTACTTCAAAGAGAGGAAGTTAGTCAACATGCTTTAAATAGCGCCATTTTAAACCCACAGCGAACGCCTCTATCATCTCTACAACAGTAATGGATACATAAAGAGCAAAAAAGCATGAGCTTACACCACGTACTTGACGTAGGACAATAATTTTTCTTTAAAGCTGGAAGTGGAAATAAACCTCCAGTGCAGCAGTAAACGTATTAAGACAGCAGTTCTCTTTGTTGTAAGACGCATCTAAGAAAGGGCATCCTGCACAGAAAGAAATGCAGACTAGTACCTAATGAGCACGACTTTCATTAGGTCCCCCAATCGTGAAACCTTTCTAAATGCAAGGCAACATTTTCACAGCTGGAAAATTACAAATAATTCTTGATACAGAGCCAACAGCAATAAATGTAGTTATGTATAATCTAGGGAGAATGCTACATTCATTAGTAGGTGGAAAACCAAGCTAAACGTAAAATGCAGCAGCAAGAGGTAACATAAATATTAAACATCCCTCTTGAATGGCAGAAAGTTTAAATCTGTTACAACATTAAAGTATGGCCTTAATATTTGTTCTTTAAAGTAAATAAAGTACATGGCTATGAACAGAGGATATGCTTCAAAGGATAATTTCAGTGTAGTGTGTGTGTGGATGAACTCTTATGCTAATTTTTGAGAGAAAAAAAGTAATAAAAAAAAAAGTGATGTCCAAAATTTTCATCCATACATTTTAAAGGGCAAGAGAGACTGATCGTAAGTGGCAAGTTATTATGGTTTTAAAATGATCTGCAAGACAGTTTACAAATTTATTCTGTGGGAGAAACAGAACTTTCTTTGTTTTCAACATATAAATTACTCCATATGAAATGTCTTCATTCGAAAGCTGCATAGTTCAAAAAATACATGCAGGGTGAAGATGCTTTTCAAAAATTATTTCAAAATACAGAAAAAAGTTAAAATTTTCTTTCTAAGCAGAAAATGACGTGCATGTAATCTTTCCAGAATTGCTCCAAAAGCAGCCTGTATCTTTAGCTAGAAGTAGTCTATAAAAATATTTTCATAGTTGTAACTGTCCCATTCTGCCTCTCTTAGTAACTTTACCTTTTCCTAAATTGCATTTGTCATTCTCCTCTCTTTCTTGGTAAACTGTTAGAAACAAAAGGTGCTTTTATTCACTTATAGATCAGATAAAGACTAGATAGCACATTCAAAGCTTCACTAAATTTCTTCACTAATGCACAAAAATTGATCTTTTCGCTACCTTTAATCTGCTTATCGTTCTTGGTATGCAAATATGTCAAACGATCTGCTTTTAGTCAATTATGCAGTTTGATATTCTACATTTACATTCTAAAAGAAGTGATTTCAGAGGTGCTAAATATAGTAGAGTTTCATTTTAATAATTATAAGTTGGCTTGCAAGTGAAAAGTCATTGGAGCATACTCTCTGGTTAAAACCCCATTGGTGTCTATGATTTAATCACTGTAGATACTACAGATGGTCTCGTACCAGTTAGTTTGAAAATGACTGTGGAATTCAAAACAATTGCACAACACTTCCCCATTTACAATGTGGGAAAACCACTTGCTTCGGCCATACATTTGAAAATGTTTAAGAACTTTTATGGAAATACTGAGTAACTGAAATACATCTTGGTGTAATTAGGAAATTAAAATCTAATTGAGTGCAAAACCTAACTTCCAACAGTAAACGTACCATAACTTAGTACATAACCTTTGGCACTTCAAATATATTACAACAAATTTACAGTCATTTAGATCTTAAGTGGGTCAAAAGAACATTCATGTGGTTTATGAGGTACCGAACTCGATAAATCCTTAGGTTGTCAAAAGAGAGACTACCTGCTGAAGGGGGCCTGTTTCTGTGTTACAAATGCCTAAATGCAGAGCACTACAATTAGGCAGGGCTTGAATCACTCAGGCTCCATCCAGGCACAATGATCTACGCTAAGGGATCCCAACGTTGGGCTGGGAACACTCACACTGCATAAATTTTAGGGACATAGCGCTAGGGGGATGGGAGGTAGTTCCTAAAAAAAGAAGAAAGAAAAAAGGAAAGAAAGAAAAAAGGAAAAGTGAAAAAAGCAGTAAACTAAATCTGAGAACAACTGTACACAGAAATATTTTTTCTAGCAAGAATAATTCTGTACTGTCACACAATACTAACATTGTCAAAAGCATTTGGATAGTAGAACTTTTTCAGGTTTTCCAGATCATAATTATTCAAGATATTACTAATTTTTGCAGTTTTAAAAATTAAAACATATTTAGATCTTTTACAACAACAACAACAAATTTGAATTTAATTTCAAACTTTTTTCCCTCCTCAGCAACAGCCATTACATGGTGCTGTAAGGAAAAACAACAGATCAGGTGTAGACAAAGAAGAAGAGGAGGAAAAGACATCCAGTTTTCTTAAATCCAAATCTAAAATGTTCTCTCTACTTTTAATAACATCGTACTGTTTCACAGCAACAGAAAATCCAACTGAGAGTTGTACGAAGGAAATTAAAATTAAAACCTATTTATGTTAGTATTGTGAGGATTCTTGTCCTACAGTACTTTCCTATTATACATTCATCACTATATTTTGCTAATTTGTTGAATAATGGGTACCTTTGTCATATGTCATTTTACAAACGATTATTAAATGATCAGGAAGACATTTACTACATTCTTCTTTCATTTGCCTCAGTGAAAACTGACTTACAAGGAATACAGGTTTTTTTTAATGAAAAGCCTTTCTATGTATTCTACATGTGTTTAAGCAACATAGCCTATTTCTAAAGGCATATACTTTGTTGTCATAAGATTTAAAAAACCTAAGCCAGATATATAACAGGTAAAACTCAACTTTAAATTGAGTCAGTTCTATATTTTTTTGAATTATCATGTCTATTTAAGTCAGCCTGTTCATTTCTCCTACATTTTCACTGTAGTAGACTTTGACTGAACAAAGTATTCATATTTTTATTCCATACTTTTCCCCAGTCCTACCTCCGACTCTATTAACACTGTTCAAAGTACTTTAACATATAAAAAGGCATGCAATAACTTCATACAAAAAGATCCTCAAAACAACCTTATGACATGAGCTCACTACCAAAGTTCAATCATCATACACAAAATTCAGCATTTAAGTGTAAAATAGGTGATTCCAGCAGGTACCGTTACTGAAATGGCATGGTATTTTTTACAGTGTTATACAAAAAGCACACCGTATAGAATGCAGCATTTACTCTGCAAAGATTGTGCATCACTGTATTCCTCTAGTATGTGTAGAACAAACCACATTCCACTGCAACAAACCACACTTAGGTTTAGTGAAGCGTACCGCACCGGCTTGAAAACAGCGGTCTTGATGGCATGCTGTAATATCAGAGTCGATATATTTGCGTAATACCAATAATCATTCAAGAAAACATTCATAACAGCACAGACTTCCCAGCTGAAACTGCCACACGGTGAACACTAAGCTATTATATAAACTGCATGGACATATTTAATGTGCATTATTTACTCTACTGTAAGTATTCTGTACCTAAAGGTGTTTTCAAAAAGAAAAAAAAGAAAAGTTATTTAGGCAGTCTAACAGAATGTTACTTTTGGCAGTCTCTACTAGTGTTCGGAGTAAAAAACAAATGAAAAAACCCCACGCCATCGTCCCGTCTTCCCCTGATTCCTGGAATTTCTTCGGAGACAAGGAATGAAGAGAAGTCAAAATGGTGAAGTGTGATTTCTTTCCACTAACGTATTCTGCAGAAAGTACCATCAAGTATCATTGTCTTAACTTTTGGAAAATTTGCCAGCTTTTCGAGAAGGTTCATATGGCACTCTGAGAATACTAGGTGTTTCTTCCATCACTCGTACAAGAAGGTTATCAATGTAATCCTCAAGTTCACGAATATGAGTGTCCTTCTTCTTCAGTTGCTCTTTATGTTTCACCAGCTCCTGCAAAACCTCTTCATAAGTAAGATTACGGTATCCCGCAGTGGCGTCGAAAGGATTTCCATCCTACAGTAAGTTTAAAAAAAAAACCACACTAGATTTTATTAAATAGTTGAGTTTTCTGAACAAGTTGATGGGTTATCAGTTTTTATGTTTCTCACGTGCGCCTCTTGACAGAAGCAACAACTCTTAGACAACACACCTCCGTTTGCTCTCGAGCTTTTCCCTCCAACACCCCCACTGGAGCAGACACCTGGAGACAGGTTGCTCAGTTTAAATTAAGTTTCCCACATTGTCATCTCAGAAAAAATATATTGTTCTCAGCGAGATGTATACACAGCTAATGACCATATGAGCAGTGCCCACAAGAACAGTCAGCAGGTCCATTTTGGGAAACTGACTATGTGGTAACCTTAATTATAGAAGAACAAGAGAAAGCCCTGAGAATTCAAGTCCTACTGTAAAATTCCTGAGTTCTCGCCTTTTGAGCGTATCATAGCAAAACATTTATTTAGCTTTAAAAGACATCAGCCCTCATCTGTCCTTCGTATTCTGTTTTTAATCATCAGTGGTTCTCCAGGCCTTGGCCTCTGAATCATATAATAAAACTTTCAATTTTGAATTTCAGGTGAAGTTAAAAGGCTGCATCTTATTTGCACCAGAGCCCTTATACAGAAATAGGTACTACTAAAAGATCTTGCTTGCTTGTTCTAAAGCAGGAGGGACCCAGAATTAAGCGGCAGGGAAAACAGAACTGCTTCTGTAATGATTTCTGATGACTCAGTAAGTGCAGGTGTTAACAGAGATGGACAAATTAGTCCCCTTAACAAAGGGCAATATGCGATGCAAAACACTATGAACTTGAACATCTTATTCTGTGTCAAGAAGAATTAGCTGTGACCTTAACTAACCAGATTATGAAATATTTGGAAATGTGTAACGGAGAAAAAGATTGTGAGAGTTGGTTTATAAAAGTGTTAGACATGCAAAGCAGTAAGTTTTATCTGATTCAGAAATGGAGACATTTAAAAGATACGAAACCTCTAAGTAAGTAAAATAATCCAACCTCTCAAATCCTGCCCCTCTAATAGGGCAGAAGAAGAACATAAGATAGCTTTTGTTTACAGTACAAACGTGTCATTAAAAATGATAAAGCTTGCACAGCTAGAAGCACACCACATAATAAAGTCGTATTCATTCCTTTTCCACGCTTCACTCCTTCTCTTTCCTTTTCTTTCCATACAGCTCCATATTTACACATTGGCATATGCCAAATAATGAAAATATGCAGGTGCCCGAAGTTTTCAGATAAACCTCATTAAAACTGATGGGGCACTGCAAATAGGCTGAAGTATGAGAGATCAATCAGCCTCTCTCCATCAATTATATTCTGAGAGTAGATCTTGAAAATATGTGCTTTTAAGGGTTTCTCACTATATTTGAGATATTTGTCACGTTTATGTAAGCGCATTCAGTATTTTAAACTACATTATCAAGTTACAATATTGTAAGTGATCAATAACTCCCACCTTATTAAGATGCCTCACTATATGAAATTTGCAAATTCATTAGCAATTGATTTCCAACAAGTATAGAAGAGAAAATAACCTCACTTTGTGGACATTACATTTTTAGGACATATTCTTCTACAAGAAGGAAGTGAAATTTTCTCTTTATGGTACTAATTTTTTGTACACATTGGAAAAGACCTCATTAACATTTCCATATCTAAAATATAGGGTTTTCCTAATTTACTGATTTGGCAAAGGAAGAGGAATTAAGATGCAATGATGTCTTTAATTATTATATAAAGTTTACTGGAAAACTGTGTGTAATACATATGCTTTAAAGATGTTTTGTCATACACATGCTCTATATAGATCTTTGGGAGGAATATATATATATCATTATATATTATATATATATCATTAATTACACAAAATTCTAGTTAAAGGTTGTTAGTACATAGAAATAAGTATTGTTAAAGTTAAGAAGATTTTAAGTGTTCTGTTTGAGCAACTAATGATACTTATATGTATAAGGAACAATTATATCTTTACAAAAACAGCTACTAAAATTTTAATAGAAAATATTAATCTTATAACGAATTATTAAGAAAATAAGGTTCTAAATAATAAGCTATGCAAAGAACGATTGTCTCAGCCACAAAATACTATTGGGGTACACACCGAGAGCCAGAGGAAATGGAGTTAGATAAAACGAAGGCCTGGCAATCTCTGATCATCTCTTTATTGTTCTAATGAGGAATTCTGCTCTGGGAATATCATCTAAGCTACTTTCACATCTTTTGTCCTACTTACTTCATCTTCCTTTCAGTTCTTAATTAGGCCTTAAAGAGCTCACGCTGCCCTTTCAACTGGCTACTGCTCCCATTTAAACACTGCTTTCAGAGACAGGTGTTGGCACCAGAGTAGAAGACATACAAACATAATTACTAAATGTGATGCACAAGGAAGAAATATAATAACTTGGTGAGGGCTATTATTGCAGAACCTAATAATAAATTACTTCAAACACCTTAGAAAGTAATCTTGAATATTAAAAAAAAATATTCAAATGGTTTCATTCAAAACTATGGCTGAGATATAGTTTCTTCTCCTCCTAATTTGTATTTTGTATTAAATGAGCACCACCTCATAATCCTACAACTGACATTTAGGATAGCTGGTATTCCAAAAGAAAAATCATCAAGGATTTCTTTTATCACCTTTAAATCCTTTAAATAAAACAATTCACATCTTATTTCTTAAAAGAATTAAACTGATGCTTTCACCAGCAATAAATTACATGATTTGCGGTAGTACATTTGCAAGCACATAGAAACTGTAATTATGGTTACTTTACAGACAATAGCTGCTAAGTTAAATCAATTTTTTGATGTCGCTTTTTGTCAGAGATTAAGTAACCGCCTGGTAGAATTCAGTTTACTATCTGATCAAAGGCAGCCTTCATATACTCTGACATCTCCCACCAGTTACTTACATTATAAAAACTTGGGCGTTTACAATAACATCAAATGTTATTACAAGTCATTTACATAAACCAGCAAAAAACCAAACAGTACAAAGTCCTAATTGCTTGTGAAAATTGTTTTCTATATATTTTAAAGATTGAAAACAAACACACTTTTAAAGATTTCATCTATTCACAGAATAAATTCTAGTAAGACCACATTTTCCTTCAAACAAAGACACCGCATAGGAAATTTGTGCATTTTTTTTCTGCCTTTTCTTAGTCCACAATTTATTCCAGGAACTTTTATAGTCAAAAGAGTATTTTGAATAATAACTGCTGGTATTTCTATTTTTAGTGTTTTCTGAGAGGCAGTTCATTTAATACTTGTATTGTTAATCCTATCATATATCAGTTCGTTACTTCCATTTTGATTTACCATCTAAAGACTGTCCTCAAGTCTTCAACTATAGTGAAAGGAAACTCCTGTTACGGCAATTAACACATCACTGCCTCATGCAGAGTTCCTCACCTGACTATTACTTCTCTAGGGCCACCCGAAATACCCGAAAGCAACAGTTTTCTTTTGACTTTCTGTGCAAAGACCTATTTTTTCCCTTCTTCTCTAAATCATCATACCAGAAGTATACTACATACTGAGCGCAAAACTCTTCATTTCCAAATTTGTATTAAGCCTGTCATTTTCTAATTAGATCTTCCAGATATTTCAGAAGAAAAACAAAAAACCCCAACATTTCCTTATAAGAGGTGAAACAAGAATAACAGCTTATATTCTGTCAAGCACCAATTAGCCGGCATTTACTGATGGCTTTCCATAGCACTTCATAACTCACCATTGTTTTCCTGAGGTCCTCAATGCCAGAAGGATTCACATTAAAACTGTGGGAAAACAACAAACCCGCAAATATTAGCAGTGCATATTTATCCGACCAAAACATCTACTAGAAGAAGCTACTGAATTAGGTATATGGCTATAACATATTTAATATGATTTATTTTCTGGATTTGTTGAACTTATGAAAAGTAGGAAAATATTCCAAGTTAATGGAAATTTTCATATATTCTTTGTTCATAGTTTTTTGTATTTTTTTCACATTCTTTTTATCATAAAATTTGAATAAGTAATTAAGAAATGCAAGAAAGGATATTACACATAGGGCTTCCCTCGCTCTTCTCTTATCTCTAGACTTACCTCGAGCGTCTAAGCAAAGAGATATACTTTAAATGAAATATTCTGGAAACTGGTTCCAGGGATGAGATTGTTAAAAAATACCACCAAAACCCCGCAGACTAACAAGTATTCCCAGCTTTCATGGCAGCTTCTAGAGAAAGGTCCTTTAGAGAGGTCCAGTGAGATCACCAGCATAAGTCAGAGCTGAAAAGCCATCTTCTGTCAGCAACATTTGTTTGGTACTTAAAATTGAGTAAACAGTCTATTATTTCATAACCCCAGTGATTATCCTACATATTCAAAAAGCAAAGCTATTTCATGATGTTGTTGTGTTGGGATTTTTTTCTTCCTCAGCTGCAGAAGTGCGGTTGATATTGATAAAAGCAGCCATTGTCTTAAGCGTCAGGCCTAAGAAACTGTCCACCGATCTCTCAGGCTGATGTAATTATTAGGAATTATCTTCAAAAATCAGCGCTGCTATGTTCTTATGTACTTGCTGCAGCAAGTTTGGAGACAAAACTAACTTTCTGAAAATGCGTTCAGAATTCGGACATGGCTCACAAATTCTATTTACTTGGTAGCATCATAGCAGACATCATTCCTTCATACCCCAGAATCTACTATTTAGTTAGATCACATGTCCTGGCTGTCAAGGGTGACGTTTCTTGACCGAGAATAATGCAAAAAGTTACAAAAATATGTTTACACTCTTTTTTTTTTTACTTTAAAGGTAGCCTAAAATAAGGAACGTGTATTTTGTGACTGTTCATCACTTTGCCATCTGAATTTATAAGCCATGTATTTCATGGTGTAAAAGTGGAAGGGATGTAATTTACAAAAGTAAATTATGCAAAATACAAAACACAATCTTTTTCGGGGGGGAAAAAAAGTGTTTACATTACAATTATTTTTTTTTTACATTTCATTTTTTTCTTCTGTACATTATTTTTCATTTCCGATGTAGGCAGGCTTTTGCTCATCCAGACGTCCCGTGACCCATCTGCTGGACTGAGGATATTAGATAAAGATTGGATTACGCGAACAGTCACAACTAGAAATCAAGAGGTGTCTGACGAATCAAAGTTCTGGCTAATTCCCATTATACCTGTTTGTAACAGTGATCCGCAGCAGTCTGCCCAGTTTGCTGGAGACCAGTTTTGAATGAGGGGCCTCTTTCATCGGGTATTGTCTAAAAGCTAAAGGCAGGAACCCTCCCTCCCAGCCTGCCTTTTAGTTTCACACTGATGTGTCAAACACATGATGAACTCGCTTCATTCATGGCTGCCTTTTGTGATCCGAGTACAAAAAAAATGAGTTAACTGAACTGGATCGAATTAGCTTGGTGAAAACCAAGAATGTCTCTATTTAACGAAGTGTGGCGTTAATTTGGGATATCTTTCTTTTGGGACTGTTTCCTCATGTTAGACAAGATATAGAATAATACGGCCTGACTGCTCAACTGAGTGACTTTCTGAAAGGTTAAAAAAGCAAGATCTTTCGTTGCCTTGAATGACTTTATAGTTTCTGTGAAATAAGTTCTTTTTCATAGCAGCAGCTTAAAAGAAAAGCAGCAGTTCCGACTACAAAAAGTTACGTTTGAAAATTAGAAATATAAATCACAGGCAATACGGACTAATTTTTTTTTTTTTGTTAGTTAAAAAACCTGCAATCATTTCTGCAACATTGCAGACATTTACAAAAGAGAACATCTGTGTATTTCACATGAAGCAATTTGAATACACTTGCAAAAAATGAAAAACTACTAAACAGAATATTCCCCAATAAAACCCCAAACCCCATGAATACTCTTACTCATATTTTTAAGAGATATGTGGAAAATATACTGCTTCTCAAGGAAGAAACAGGTGCTGAGAAGGCATATAACATTTTTTTTTAAATCAGATTGTCTGCTCAGTAAGGCGGGAGCTCCGCGGCCTCGCTGAGCCCCGCCGGGTTTCCTGCCAGCGCTTCCAGCCCGAGGTGAGCATGAGCAGACGCAGGCTCTCACCGCCGCACGCATAACTCACTGTCCGAGGACCAAGTAATACCACGAAAGAAAACACTGTAAAATTATGAATGCGTGCAGTTGGGGGAGTTGCACGTTTGGTGTATTGAAATTCATGAGCGCATTTATTTTTTAATTTAAATTTCATCACAATAATACACCCCTGAAGTTAACGTCTCGCTTGATTGCCGGCAATAGCTCACAGAAAACACACCTCTAGGACCACAGCCCACACGCTGTATGACCACCATAACTCTCCTTCAAGCACCCATTTTCTTGACTTCCTAAGAGCATTCTGAATCATTGAGCTAAGCAATTATAAAAAATAATGTCATTTTTTTTGCTGTGTTACAATCACAGTTCACCGTGATATTGCTTGTTATAGTCCCATCTCTGGTTTTTCCCCAGGGTTCGATAAATCGGCAGGGAACTTTTGCTATGGTAGCAGGCAAAAACTATGTTCACAGCTTGGGAAAAAAGAGTTCTTTTAGCTTTCTTTTGAGTACAGTTTCCTGTGAACTGTGATTGTAAAAAAAAAAAAAAAGAAAAAAAAAGTGGCATTGTGGGATTCTATAATTATTGTTTCTCAATTATGCCCAAAATAAATTTGCGCAGTTTACAAGTAAAAAGATGATTCTTTTCTAACGAATGGACTTTCTGCCAACTCACTCTGAGAACTAAAGTCAATCTGGGTTTCTCTGGCTCCTCGTCATTAACGCTGTGTCTAACTCCCAGGCGTTATGTCTAACGCCTTCTTACTGGACATACCTTCCAACCTACACAAACTGGCTTGTCTACTTCTCTTTCTGCTCACTGAAAAGAGCTCATCTACCTTCTTCCTCCTGTGTTCTTCATCATCTCAAGGAATCAAGTCATTTTCTCCCTCTTCCGCTTATCCAGACAGGACAAGAAGCACCCCTCTCCATCACTTTGGAGTCTCACGTGCCTCAAGGTGATGTCCCTCGTCCCATAATAATTTTTAACAGGTTGTCTCTTACCACTAATAAACTTCCATTCACTCTGATCACCTTCAAGAAAGTTAGGGACTAGTAAAAGGGAGGTAAATCACACCAGCACAGATTCAAAATCAGCTGCAGCAGGATCATGCAGGTGACTGACCGACCAAGCTGCCCAACTTCTACATTGCCCCTACCCCACTATAGGCAGAATAGACTCCTTCAGTCTATCACAGCAATTAGTCGTGTTGCCCATTTCACTCATCTGGGACTTCAATTAGTTCCCTTAACAGTTACTTTATATCAGATATTTTTACCAGATGAAATCACATCCATTATTTTATTGCTCGGGACATAGCTTTTTCTTTACGTGTACATTTTTACTGAACAGTAAAGTTCGTTTGAATTTCTGGGGTTTTATTAGCTTGGATTTCCATTTTAGCTCATCTGAGATGAGAACCCTTTCCTATCGCCATGTTGCTGGGAGGAGAAAAGTGATGAGAAATAAAAATAATATAAGCTAATAATGGAGACAGACATACTATAATGCTGATTCTGTAGAGTGTTTTGGATTACTATTTCATAATCATAGCAACAAGAAAGTGTAAAATAATATGCTTATTTTCCCTATTTAAATATGTTTCCTTAGAACTACATGGAACTCACTTTTTCTTCTATAATATCTACTTTTTATGAGGTAGTTAAATACTTACACTGCATGCTGATTATTTGCAGTTTGTATAGAAGCTTCAGTACAGTGGAGTTGAGTTTAGGACGTACCACAAGCTCAAGTTTATGACTGGAGCTTGTAATTTTGTCTTTTTAAGTTTAGCGGTAGTTAAAAATTCAAACGTTAGGTCTAGTGGCTGCTTAAATATTTAGCTTCTAAATGTCTAGAGATTAAAACAATGTTTAAAAAATCCTTCCTACAACTGATTTAAACATTTTAGTGCCTGAACCATTTACTCTGACAACATAATGAATGGGAATGAGACTCTTACATTATGCTGCATAGAAAGCATATTTTCTTAAGGAGAAAAAGCTTTTTACTTATCTTTTGCTATTGGTACCAGTTATATGATCATTGTACTGTATACTATGAGAAATTAAAACTAGGATATTTACATTAATCATTACTATTCAAACTACTGAAATCTTCTATGCTAACTTGACATCCTGTAAAATATCCATTATACCAGTGAGCTCACTGTGAGCTTTCAGGTTTTTTCCTTTAATATGGAAGGTCTGTGTACAGGTAATTAGCAAAGCTCTACCATGTTCATTTTCCATTAGAGCTGAAATATTCCTGTTCCTACTTCTCAGTCTTTGGACTGATTCTTATTACATTGCTTATGCATTTTTCTTTGGATTCTCACAACACATATCAAAACCTTGAAATATTAGGATGTAATTTAAGTTATTACCAATGTACTAGAAACACAAAAGAAATGAATAAAATCAGATACAGCTAATGAAATTCAGAAACTTAGCTTTCCATAGAATGTTATTAGCCTGCTGTGCCTGGCAATGCAGACATCATTTTATACTCTGAGAAGGAATGACTGTCATGTCTGGCAGCTAAGCAAGTATGGAATAAGCGTATTACCATTTATTTCCCAATCAGATTCTGGGGAACATCACTTAAGACACTTCACTATATAAATTGTCCTGCTGTCAAGCCATGCTCCAAGGTCTTCTGGAGTTTGTGTAACCACAGGAGGACACAAAAAGAATATCAGGTTTTGTTGATATTACTCCATTTCTTAATATTACTATAAAGTCTCATGCCAAGAGTTAAGAAACTGGACCAAACCCCCTGAACTTTGAATGTAAGACACGCATTTTTTGCAAATCATTTGTTCTCAAGCTACATATTCTTTAGATAGACTACTTTGGAAACGGTCTGTTCACGAGTATACTGCTGCACTCTGTAAAGCCCTTCAAAGACGGCAGAAGGCTCCCTGAGACAAAGAAGTTACAGTTTCAGAATATGGTGCTTTATAATGGTCCTGGACAATATGCACTTTTCTTTTTCAGAAGTAGCCTTTTCTCTTGGAGCTCATGTATAGCTCAGATTTAGTGCAGTAGAAACACAACAATGCAAATATATAGAAGCACAGAAACCTTCAGTTAAAAAACTTGAAAAAAATTAACAAAAATTTAACAAAAATTTGGCTTTATACATAAACACCTTCATTTTGAAAACAGACATGAATTTGGATCCAGAACAGGCTGGTGAGCAATTCTGAGGTGTCTGATAGTGCTGGGGACAGACGAGGGGAAGTGGGGCATACAGCGCTGCATTCACGAGCTCTACTGGAATGTTAGCCTTCTCCTGCCAAAAACAGAAGTATCTTAAAACAACGACACTTGTACTTGCACACTGCTGGACACATTACTTGTGCAAACTAATTTATTACTCATGACTTAAAAGACATTCTAAAATCAAAAGTGATCTCACACAGTGTACTCAACTGAATTTTAGTTTAAGTTTCTAGAAAAAAACAACAGTTTTACATAAAAAGTTAATATTTTTAAGCATTTAAATATTGCTCCTTTTACTAGGCAGTTGTGCTATGGCTAAAAAACTAATGAAGTTTTATTCTCAAGTAACCACTGAAGAACTTTTACACTAAAAGTTGTGCCAGCACCACCACTAGAAGACCCTACCATTAGAGATCTCTAAGTCAACCAAAAATATCAACCAACCCTAAAGCAAAATTTTATACTGAACCTTCCAGAACCATTTTTGAATGCTGAAAAAAAATAGCATTAATTCTTAGTTCTTATAATGAAACAGGGGAAAAAAAGTTCATCAATTTTATATAGCTTCTGCATTTATTAACAAAGGAACTGGATATAACTATTTTATTTTTTTTTAAGCAAATAGAACAGGCAGTGGATTCCACCTTGTGACAGATAATATGCCTCGTGGATCCATACAAAAAAGTTTTCACATGCCCTAATGTGCACCAACAGACAATCTTGGAAAAATCTTGTTGTTCAGCCAGCAGGATCAACTTCCAAAACAGTCTTCCTACAAGAGACACCTAATTAGGAGGAGGTGATTGCCAGTGAAGAGTCGGCAAAAGTTAAGATTAACACTAAGTATTTCTACAATCTCTCTCTAGGAATTGATCGCTCCAAACCATCCTAGTAATATCCCTAATACTGTGACCACTGCTTTGTAGTAGCTCTGTGAAAGATTTCATTACTCTCTCATCACATGCAGTGATCTTTCTACATCGGCTGACAACAGTCCTGGCAGGACAGACCAAGAAGAATCCTTGCATGGCTTCTGCTTGTTTTGTAGTTTCCCCTTACTGCTCGCATACCTGTAATGTATTTTTCTTGAAAGAATGTTCAACCAACAGCTTTACCACACTGAATTAACAAAAATTAACAGTCTACAGTATAATTAATGCAGTGTCATAGACTGCCAATATTCTACCTAGACTATAGAGAATCGCATCTGACTAAAAATAAAGCTAGTCAAATTTCAGTAGAGAACTGAAAAAAATCCTTTCATTTCAAGAAAAGCAATGCAGAAGTACATTGTTCTTAAAATAAGACATGCCAACACTGACAGAGGAAACAAAATTCTGAAAATAGCATAGTTCACCTCACGTCATTTTTTGACTAACAGAGAAATATATGGTAAAATGTCAGAACAAACTTTATTGCTCAAGCAATCACAGTAATAAACTTGTTAGAGATCAACGTTTCTGAACAAGGCATACAAAAATTAAAAATAGTGAGTTGTATTGTATACTGGAAAAGGATGACCTACTTGGTAAAGAAATCCACAGCCACTACGACAACCCTTTCTCTGACCAGGCAACTTTTGGGGCTCATTCCAATGGAGCTGTGGCCAGTAACTGCGCCTCTGGCACATCATATGTAACAGGCGGGACTGAAACCATTTAATAGTCATTTATCTTTGATGATGTTGAAGTTATTGCACTAATAACTTATCTTCACTGTGGTTTAAGCTAACAGGTTTTACTTCACAACTGCATCTGACTAGAGCCAGGCACCTGCTCTACTGACAGCTCAACTGACAAGCGGTAACCTAGAAATTCAGAGTAACACCACAATTTTGCCAAAGCTTCTCTAACTAGCTGACCATCACACATACAAAATTTTAATATTTGCTGAAATGTAAAAGACATCAGCTTTTCTTTAGACTTAACAATTTAATATGATCCAAACACATCGCGGCTATCAAGAGCCTCGTATTTTCATGGCACCTCACTTGTGTTTTTCCGAATCTAGTAACAGACATATCAAAATGCAGAGACATTGCTTATTTCAAACATTGCATCCATTGGGAAAAATGAAACTGCAGATAGTGATTTGTTTGGAACAGGTAACACTGGAAAGCTCTAACGCCTATGTGTGACGATAGTATAGGGAGAGAGGCTGAAGAAAATAACCGCACTTGGAAATGACAGACAAAGCAAAGAGATGCAAAAGAGATGAGTTTAAGGGTTGGGCTGGCTGGGTTTTTTCGAGCTGTGATTTTTAAAAAAGGCTGAAGCAGTAAAAGAACACAGAAAATAAATAATATTTATGTATTTTATGTTCCAACTGACTAATTACTAATGTTATAAATATGAGCATTATTCATAATTGTTACAGTGAATCCTAGTAAGATACGTATTTCTTTCTCCTCCACTATTCCATCTTCCACGTTGCTTAGAGTGTAACATATTTATTGCAAGAACTTGAGTTGAAGTGTAACTCGTATGTAGGCATAAGCTTTATCTTCTCTAACTTTAACAATACTTAGGTCGTGGAAGTGCTACTCTGAAAGGATTTTTTTAATGCATCTCTCGATATACTTATACGTATATACAGACACACACTTATATTGTGTGTATGTATATATACATTTTATATGTAATATTTCTCAGAAAGCTCCCAAACACCTATCAATTCAGTTTCCCAGATATGGAATTTGATCCAACTAGTAACAACCTGTCAGCTTTAAATATTGGACTATTTGTTTCCCTGTGTCCAGTGCCTAAGATCTTGTTAATTACCTAAACTCTCTTTCTGTAGGTCTTGTTAATTACCCGTCTCCTGTCTCAGAGGACCTTGTTAATAACTTGTACAATCTCTCTAAAAAGGTCCTAATAACACATTAAAATTAAAGATGCTTTTCTTTTAGCACTTGTCAAGTGGTGTAAATTGAGAAATTTTCACATCAGTTTATTAGCCTACTGTAGTGTATTTTCCTAAACACAAACAATTTCAGAGAAATGATGCCCGAGGTTTGGTCATGGCACAAAACAATCTTTGTTTTCCAGGAGTATCCTCAATTTCTTTAACTGTGTTCAATACAAAATCCACGTGGATCCCGACTGGAAATTAACCTCTTGAGAGCCAGGACAATAGCAGTAATTGTAAGAATGAGTGCAACTTACAATAATATTAGGTAAAAGTTTCAAAGGAGTGGAATAATAAGTACGGAGGCAAAACTATTATTGGTAAATGCTGGCTAAAAATACTAGACATATTGTGTGCTTAAAATTTTTCATTGGCTGTATGATATAAATCCTCTGGAACTAACAGATTTTGTAATATTTGCAAAAACAGCGTTTCTTGTTTCACTATGAGACTGCAGCATTTTTAAATTGTCAAGAAATCAGCTCATAAATATCTATATTACACCTACACCAGATAATAAAAAACCCCAATCTTAGCACTTATGTAATACTGTATTACTGTATCTATAAAACCCTTAAATAATACTAATTTATCCATTCAGCATTTGTAAGAGGTAACAAAATATCATCCCCGTTTTACAGATCAGGAGCAGAGAGACTAAGTGATTTAGCCAAAGCCACAGAAAAAGCCTTTGCCAGAGCAGAGATTAATAGAAATTAGGGTCCATATTTTGTGATTTCCTGACAACTAGTATTATACACAAACCAGGCAGGTTTTGTTTTGCTTTTCCAAAATAGTTCTTAAACCTTCTTGAAATAACAATAAGCCATAGTAATAAAAATAAATAATAATTTTCAAATAATCCTGGGATACTTCTTGCTTTTAGGAAAAAAAAATTCCTATAACTGTTGCTAAACCACTTCCACATTTTCTGTATCAGCAGCCGAGAAACACGTGGAAGATGTATTTATCTTCATTCTTTTAATTAGTAAGTAAGAGTAATTAGTGGCACAGCACCATACAGCCAGCTAGCACTTAATGACCGGTTGGATGAAGGGCTATTCAGCAACTGTGCTCTGCAGCTCACCTAGCCAGCAGTTAGTGAGGTGGTTAGGAGCTCTGTCCTGCACATCACTGCTGCTTAGTCAACACTGCCAAACTCCATCAATTAGAATGGACTTGAGCCTGACCCAAAGTTCACCAAAGTCACTGAAAAGACTCCCACTAACTTTACAGACATAGGTTCATCGGTGCTAAGAACCTGACCTTCACACTCTGCATGTGAAGGAGTTGGGTTCAGTCATTTTTTTGAGGGTGTTTTTTTCTTTTCTTCCACTATCTCCAGCCTCGTCCCATGGACTGGATGCCCTTTTGTGGCTACTGTGTGCTACTGGAATACATTTTCCAGTTGAGTTTCATCAGACAGGAACCCAGTTCACCTGCCCCGGGACCCTTCCATCACTCAAACAAAGGCTTAGCTAAGTGGGGTTAACTGGGAGATCCACCTGCAAAGCAAACTCCTCATCCACACCAGAACACTGATTTTGGACACATCTTAATAAAAAGATAGTGCCTGGTTTACTTGCGGAAATGGTACCCATCCAAAAGAGCTTAATAGCATCTTGAGCAAATAAAAAGCAACTCAAAGTCTAAATTCCCTGTGTACGCCTTCCGCATACTGAATCTGTTACGCAACCTCATTTGTTTTGTCCCCACAGACGTATACAATTCTTTCTTCACAGTATTAGTAGTTCAAAAATTTTAAAATGGATTCTATTCAACAAATCCTCCAGATAAAAGGTAAACTTAAACTGTAAACTTATTAAACATGCACATTTTGTATTAGTTTCTACTTCAAAAGAAAATAATTGTACAAGATACATTTGAAAGAAAGTGAACTTATTCTAAAAGATTCTCACAGAACATAATACTGGAGCATATAAAAATTAAGAGTTTCTAACTTAAATTATTGCATGCTAGATATTATTCCGTAATAGCTGTCTTATAAGAAAAGGTCAAATTGTTTACTATTTTTTGTTTTTTGAAAATAACAGAATACCTATTTGTCTTATCAAAAGTTTATGTTTACATAAAAGTCAAGAACTAGTAAAAGAGACTCATACAAAGAGGAGGAACAAATGACTAGAGTCCTTCTGAGTGGGCACTGTGATGAGCTTTTTAATTACAAAATAAAGAAAAAAAAAGTCCATCATGATTACCATTAAAGATTTATATTTATCAAGATCTGCTGCATTCAAGAACTTCAAAAGATTTCACTACTTATATCTAGCATCTGCTTGAATACATTTTTTCATTTAAAAAAAAATTAAATGCTATGTAATTTTAATTGTTATTTAAATTACTTCTCTTTAAAGGAGCTTATTTAAATGGAAGTTTAACTTCTGACAAACCAAGCTACATCCTAACCTTATCCTAATCTAAAGAAATCCTTTATTACATAAATAATATTCTAGGACACTGTCTGTAAACATGTTTTTTAAGACACTAGGAACTGACTTGACTTGTAGAAGACACTAAGAAGATAATTAATTGAAGTTTGTATGAGCTTGTAGCAACCAAATCTTTTCTATAGCCGTTCCATTTCAGTTCATTTATCTAATTCACATCCATGATCAGTTTTGTTGAGAAAATTATTATAAGCTCATATCAGGAGTGCAAGCGTTCTCACCTATAAATAAAACTGAGCTGGGATACAATAAGATCAATCTGTTCTAAAGTCTTAAAGAACAACATAACAAGAAACAAACTACTTTTTTTTTTTTTAAAGACTATACTACTGTGTCATTATTTAAGGAATTAACAGACAGTGAAAAGGCACATTTGTTAGAACCATATTTTCCATTTAAAACAGTGATTTATTTTACAACCTTAAAATTCCAGTTTGGAGCATTTTAATTTTAAATTCAATTTCTATCAAATTTAAGTCATTAAATAGAAATTAATCATTACCTTGAAAATAAAAGGACTTTTAATTTCTGGCATTAATATACAGGGGAAAAAAAAGAATGCATATGAATAAAAGTTAAATAATTAACTGATTAAACATTTGTCCATCGGGAACAGTATATATTTGTGTATGTGTGTGTATATATATAAAGAGAGAGACAGTATATCTTCCTCACTAGCAAACAAAAGCCAGAAAGGAAACTAACTGTGGGATGTACTTTTGGGTTTTTGTTCGTTTGTTTGTTTTAAGGAAAACAAGTAAACTGTTGATAGACAAACAAAGAATAAAATGGATTATTTAAATCAAAGTTTCTTATCAGCACCGGTCACTCTGCTTAACACATAAACTACTGCCTTGTGCAATGACTTGAATACACAGCAACTCAGTGAGCCAAAGGAATTCAAGCGTGGTAAATGCCCATGTGGGTGCTCCCATTTAGAAACAGAATGGTCGTCAATTCTTGTGCTTTAATGTATAGAATCTAAATCCATTTTTTTTCCCAAATGGTGAAATCCACAGGATTTGTTTTCATTACTCACGTTTTTTTCATCCTTTTATTTATTCCGTTTCATCTTTGGCTTAGGCTTGAAACTTTTGCCTCTAAAACCTTGACTTAGGGCAGTGTAATAATTAGCAATGAGTGTTCAGTTAAAGCAGAACTTTCAGGAAGAACTCATTCTGAAGCATGAACAAGGTCTTCCACAAACACAAGTACACAAGAACATTCACAGTAAATATTAGTAATATAAATGTAATTTCAAAATGAAAAGATCAAGCTATATAAAAAGTTCGTAACTTTTTCTTAGAAACAGATAAGCAATGATATAAACGTATATAAAGCACAAAGATTGTGTTCCTCAACACTTCACATTTTCATTTATATAACATGTTCAAGATATCAGATCGAAATACAGCAAAAACCTACCTTGAAGATGGCAACATGCTTGTAGGCTTGTAGTTTGTCATAAACGGATTAGTCGAATCATAATCAAAACTCTCCTGATGAGTTTCACCAAACGCACTAGGTGATTTCAAGTCAGTAGAACTGTCTGATCCCCCATTGCTAAGTTTATCTGACCTCTTGCTATCTTTTTTTCCAGTCACTCTTTCAAAAAGACTAACTTTTTCTTTTTTCTCTTTTTTAATTTCTTTTCTGATTTCGACCGCTTTGGAAAACAGACTTATGTTTGGATCCCATGTTGCTGGGCTTTCTTCAAATGGATTCTTCTGTCTTGGCAGTGTAGCAAATTTTTGGGGTAACGAAGCACTCACATTGGTAAATGGGTCATTTTGTGCTTCAAGTGCAGTTTCGTCAACTGTGCTGTCAAGCTGGTTCATTTTAGAAGTATCAACACTTAATGTCCTTCTATGTGGAGATTTTAGACTCCCTGCAAACAATCCGTCATTAGTATATTATCAATGAGACACTTATGACAGTTTCTGACATGCAGAGAACCCATTTTAGCTCAGGTCTAGAAGCTTTGCAACTGAGTCTCAGTTCAAAACACTGCTGAGTAACTAAGCCATTTAAAAAAAAAGGAACAGCTGTGGCCTTAACTTTGTGATTCAGAAACGTTTATGGATAGACACTACAGCAAACTTTTGTTTCCTGTGTGAAAAGTAAGTTCTATAAAGAAGACAGCTATGACTAACGTGTCATTCCAGAAAGCAACAGTAGTCTACCGCTGCATAACAACTTTGAACAACGCAAAGTATTTTCAGTTCTTCATATAAATCAAGTTCAAAACTTTGGTGATAGTTTTCAACTTTTTAAACAGACTTTTATTTTTCACAAGACGCTGTTTCGCCCTCTAGAATGCAGTGCTTCCCTACAATATACTCTCAAATGAGGACATAAGAAGAAAAATGCTAAATTACCACAAATTATGACCAATATAATTTATTTCTTATGCTCAGAAACAGCAGTTATGAGTTACCACCAACTAATGGAAGTGAAAAAAAAAAAAAAGGCCAGCAATAATTCTTAACTTTTTGGACTCATAATTGCTTCATAAACTAAAGAAACAGACTTCTGAATGCTCTAATAGCAGTGAACTGTAATTATAACGGTCATGAGTTTTACTTACCACCTTCATCAACCGAACCAAACGATTCTAGCTGACGCCTGAAAAGATGAGAGTAGCCAACTGTGCTGGATTTCATTTTTTCTGAGGAGACGTGCGATCCCGTTAAATCTGACATTGAATGAGCTGAGGATAGCCGCTGAGGTCCCAAAAGGAAAGGTTTTTTTGGTTTTGATTTCATTTGTACTTCACCACTACATACCTCTACGTTTGCATCAGGTATGTGAGTACTCGGGATGATTGCAGAGGATGTATCCGAAAATGTCCCATCATTTTTTCGACCCTTCATTTTGTCTTTTAGTTTAGCAAAAGGGGATTTAGTTTTGTCCTTCATTGACAAATCAAACATACTTGCTGTCATGTTATTCCTCATAAACTGAATATTGACCTTTATTTCTCCTCTGTCTTTAGTTCTCTTCCCTTGTCTGGACTCTAGGTGAAACCACCTTAAAGGAGAAAAACAGCAAGTTAAGTTGTGTTTTCTGGAGGCTTAAATTCTGCTTAGTTGGTTAATGTATCTGGCTGGAATTTAAAATATGAAAACCAAATTCCATACCAAAAATTAAAACATTTCTGGTATTGAAAAACTTTTTTGTCTATATTTGTTTTTAAAGAGAAAACTTAATAACTAAGCAAGCACAAAGCTCTTTGCAATGGTCACCTCTTTCTAGAACCAAAACCAACTCAGTGGAAGCTTACTAAACTTCATCAAAGCTAATGGGCTCACATCTGCTTCCGAAGGAGAATTTGTATCTAAATGTTAATTATAAATACAAACACATTTTATTTTGCTTTTTAAAAAACTCGATATTTTTCAAGTGGCCTTTATTTAGCAGTGGCGTATATTACCTGAACGTATGTGGCAAATATTTCATCCAGTAACCTTTTCTCCTTTGATTTTGCTCAGGTTTATATGCTAGCAAATGCTTTTCCCCTCTGTCCCTTCCTTCTAAACACTGGTTAAGATTTATGTCAACTGCACTAGCACTAGCGAAGAAATAAATATCTGAGACCCCTGAACAGTCAACCATCATTTCGTTCTGCAGCTGCAACCCCTACTAACTTTGATGGTAACTCCACAAGAACTGGTGGGAGAACAGGGAGTGTGTAGGACAATCTAACAGTCGTCCCTTCTTTTGCAGGTCACCAGTAGGATTAACTTCAGAAATATTTCCACAGGCTCTGGAACCATGACATAAACCCCCACTCCTTGAAAACAGATCAAAGGTGTGATGATCTGTTTCAAAAAGCCAAGTGTGCTTCTTTGCCATGTTCAATAAAGGCTTTATCATCCAAGCATCTTATTCATTCCCTACTGTGCTCCACTGTCCTTTAGAAGCATCTGCAGAATTACAGCTCAATATTCCTTCACCTAAATGAGTGACTGACAGACAATCCCTTCCCCACACCCATCATCAGTAGTCTCTTCCTACTTCAAAAAGGACACAAGGGCATATTTCAGATCCGCCAGCTCCACAGAAGTGCTGTAAACCCACAGTCAGGAGAAAGGCATGCACGCACGCTAACGCAACAGTGCATCGTCACGATGAAGTAACTTTTGAACTGGAGACTAAGAAATTAAATTGCCTATCAGCACAGATGCAAAACTGTTCATGCAGTTATATATACATTATTCAATACTGCCAAATATAGAAAACAAGGTCAGGAAAGGAGAAAAATAACCCTCAATTTCCTTTCAGATTTCATAAATATTTTTAAAGGTGACAGCTGAAATAAGATTTTCAGGCAGAGGTACTATTTTTTGAGTTGAGAAAATACTTCTAAAAGTGACCCACCAAAGAAATAACAAAAGGATACGGAGTATTATGACTTTTTTTGTTGCTTTATGGTGTCCTAAAAGTTTTCTATCCCACATTAAATCAGAATAATTAAGAAATATCAGACCTTCTCTGTCCTGGCACTGGACAACATGAATCCAGACCAGTAAGTCCAGAAGTTCAAACTGGCAGAAGGACAATTAAACCTTTAGGAAGAAAGTTTTTCTTCTGTTGTGAGGTAACTTCATTTATGTATTTTAAATGAAAGAGCAATCCTGAAATATGTTATGTGTCTGACGAAGATGGATCATTTTTCCTTTTAGTTAATAATGTTTCACTTCTTGGTAACTGATTCCAGAAACTCTTTAATTCATCTACAGAGTCGTTTCAGAAAACACACACAACAGGACCAAGAGTAAACCTTTTTTGTGATATAATATTGCAAAAACTGGAAGACAAGATAGCCTACTTTCTTTAAAAGAAAATATGTTCATATATTCTCTTAAAAAATAAAAACAATACACAGCCATAATGAACAGGCCTTTGCTTATAAATCTCCATCAGACAGATCTTGCCTGTGCAAAAAAAAAAATCCCCAAACAAAAATCCACCCTGAAACTGAGAAATTTCTCACCATGATTCCTGTGACAGACACTAAACATAAACATAAGTATAAATATAAATAAGGCTTATGAGTGTTTTAAGAGGCTTAACAGGCAGAGAGGACCTCACTTTTTGACATTCAAGCTTAATGGCTCTATCTATGCTGTAAGAAAACATATTCCCCTTCTCCCTCTTTCCCTCCCCTCCCAGGTCTCACGCATTAATACTGGATCTCTGATAAGATTGCTGAATTTTCATGTTTCTACTTAGGAATTAACAAAACTTTAAACTGATGTATGACACTCGCTAACTTTTTTTAGAACAATATAAAAACACAAATTCTTTAGCTTTTGCTGTGTGGAAAAAAGCCTTTTCTTTTAAAACTTAATTTAACTCAATTATTGACTTTCTTATCGTGAATCAACAAGCACTCTGTGTCACTACCAGTACTCACCTGCTAACAGCATGTGTCTACATACTATTTTGACATTCACCAGGTCTGAAGGAGAGAATTCCAGCACACAACTAATACGGTGCCTTTGCAGCTTGCACATTTCTTTTCAAAGTAGACTTTGAAGAACTTGACACCAAAAATAAATTCAGCTGGGAAAACAGAGACTCTCCTTACCCCAGGAAGATAACACAACCGTGTAGGGACTGGACCTCATACCTGCTGGGACCAGGTTCAACACTACTACTGATTCCAACGGAATTTAATCATAAACTCTTTACTCCAGCAAAATTCCTCTGGACTTCAGTGGAATTTCTATTTGAATAATGATTGCTGGATCTAATCTTTGTATAAAACACAAATATTTAATTTTCATAGGCATTTCAAGGAGGTTTCTTTGTTACCTTGGAGAGTTTATCTTGTTTTAGTCATAATGAAGGTTCCATATGCTTCAGCTCATAACAAGACAATATGAGAAGCAGACTCAAATCATGATTTTCTTCAAATTCAAAGGCAAATAATTACTTTTTTAAACAGATGAGAACAAATGCAGGCAACGCATTTGTGTGGAGCTACACGTGAATGAGCAACTGAGTCTGTAAATGTTTCTTATTAGAATCTGTTTCTACAACACATGGGCGTGAGCAACAAACAGAAAAAAAAAAGTGCTGCACATAATAGAAAAAAGAATTGGAAAATGAAGTCCACTGTTTTCAGATAACAACATTTGGGTCCTAAAATACTAAATTCCACTATACCGCTGCCAATTTAAAAAATTGTAATGTATTATAAAAGCCAATAAAACTTGCTATTTTGGTTTTGTTTACAGTACTTTTAGCCACAATAAATGCTCCATTTGTCAGGCTGCCATAAGCTTATTCTATAGAAAGCCTGTACAAAGTAGGAAAATAGCCAATAACATACACGAACAAAACAGGGTGGCTTTTATGAGAGCAGATGCCCTTTTATTTAATAACCAAATATTACATCCAGTCTTGCAGACAGTCTTTATTTAAACAGACCTTGTACAAAGTCTGGCAAATTTTCCCAACTTCAAAGGAAGCCCTATTGCCTTCTGAATCACATTCATACTTCTTGCTCTCACCTTCAAATGTTCTGTAGGACAACGTCCTCCATACACCCTCTAATTTTGACTTTTCCCCTATGGTTTCCATCAGGACAACCCTTGCTTCTTTTTCTCATCTGTTTTTGAGTGCGCTAATGGGCTTCGCCTGTCTTGCACAGGTTTCTGATCATTTTTATTTTGTAAGTATTATATAAATTGCCACTCTATATACTGACAACTTTTTGGAACATGTAAAGAGAAGATCAACATTCAAGACTGAAAAATCCTGCTGCCCAGTCAGCCCTGAAAAACTTAAATCCTATCTGAAGAAACATGGCTATTTTCTAACCATAACAAAACCACTCATTTTTGGCCATACCTATAATTAGGCGGGGAAAAAGCAAACTCCCTTATTTCTATGAAAGACAGTAACCATCTTCTGCATACTATTAGAGTGAATTCCATAGTATCAGCAGTATTGACCCCTTTACCTTAGAAAAGGTAGACAGGAAGGTTGAAGGAGAAAACTAAAATAAGTTACTATTAATGAGCAAGTTACAAAATTCTGGCGCACCTATTCCATCCAGATAGCTAGCGATGTACAAACACATTTTCAACACAATTTCTTCACCTGTTCTTTTCCTCCCCTTCTTCTGATTTCATCTTCTTCCCATGAACTTGATTTTCCAACTCACTTTTGCTTATCTACACTATTCTCATTGCACCCTTCATCCTGCATTCAACAAATATTTTGAAACCAATATCTTGTTTCTCTTCTAATAGCAGGAAGCCGATGTCGTGGTGTCTTATCCCCCAAATTTGCCACAGAATTTGACAGTTCCATATCTTAGCCTTCTCTCTTCTTTGAAGAAGCATCAGTCAACCTGTTCACCATGAACAGTGAGCACGATAGGTTGAAAGTATGGGTAAGAAAAATAATAACATTATAGGTAAGAAAAACCACTATGTAATTTTAATTACATTTTAATTATATACTTTAACAGCCTCCAAAACCACTGGGATACTTGTCTACTAATTTCCACAGGAATTAGAAATCTTCTAGCCAGCACATTCAACCTGTGCATGACAGATGACCTTCTGACTCCATTTTTTCATCTGTGCCAAAGATGGAAACTACAAAAGGAATTTTCCCACTCATTTTGCTGCTGCTCAAATACACCATTCTGCCTTCACTCTACCAGTAAATATCTATTGAGCTGATCTAATTTAGCTTTCCTGAAATCATTAGATTGCACCCAAAGTTTTTTGCGAAATTTTTATTTCAATCCACAGATTACTGAAAAAATTCTGCAAAAAGCAATACAATCACAGCATCCACAAGGCTTCTAACCTTGATTTTACAGGGAAAATCAGCATCCTGATCTGTTAAGCAACTTTAATCTGCTACACAGTGATGACGAGAATTTTCTACACCAGCTGGTACTTCTAAAACTACTATAAAACACCATCGAAATCCCAATGATGGAACATGTCCATCAGCTGTCACGGGAAAGAAATACTTCATTTAGATTACTACATTCAAGCTAGATACACTGAAGAAACTTGCTTCACAAAATCCCACTGACATAAATATCCACAGCTAATGGATAAAAAGTAACATCCAAAGCCCAGCACTGTCTAACATTTTCATTAGCAGCAAATGCACTTTGAAAAATGCAGAAGTATGTTTTGTGATAAATCACTCGGATACCATACCAAAAGACTGCCCCAAAAGCCAGTAAGTAGGAAAATGAAGGCAAGGGGCTGAGCACAGACTACATCGTGTATGAGGGGAAATGAAGAAGAAAACAGATTATTTATTAAAATAAGTGATGACATTCACAAAGATGAATACTATTACTTTCTGGAAGCCAACTGAAATGAGATATACAAAGTAGAGTTTAAAAATAAATATTACAGAGTGACATCGTAACACCACAAAACATATGGGAACTGACACATATCACAACACCCCTACCAAGGGATTAGCTAACATCAACTGGAATCAAAGTAATTAAAGTGGTCTTAGTTTACTTATTATTTTGGCTAAAGACTAAGTGTGAAAACTTTTATTTTAGAAACAAAATAACTGGAAGTATGAGAATTAAGGCCAGTTATTTCAGTTGAGTGTGTGTATAAGCATGTGTGTATGCACAGAAAATGGAGAAGTATTTCAATCCAGATGGCACTCAGACTCTGACTCAGAATTATGACTTATTCAGAGGATGTGCTTGCATTTGTTGTCAAAATGTAAATGCTGGGAATATTACTAGATAATTTGAAAATATAGCTCTAATCCCATAAAGCTACAACTGAGTGCAATTTTTTGTTGTCCGCCATAACCATCTTTCTCTTCTGTTCCTCACTACCAACTTTCCTTCATTTTTATTACATTTACTGAGCGGTATCACGAAAGCAACAGCACAAATCCACACAGATCCTCCAGGCTGCTCGTTATTTCTGTGCCTTTGACAAACTTCTCAGTTACTACTCTTCCCACTTTTGACTAGAGTGGAATGAGCGTTTTCTCTTACTTTCATCATGACATTTTTATAATTTCTGTTACAGCCTGCCATTTCCACTCCTATTTAGTTTTATCACCTAAAATAACCTAAAATGCATTTTTCTGGTTTAAACTAAATTTAAGACTCAAAATTAGCAAATAATATTTATAAAGTGTTACGTTTTGTAGAAGTTCCTTTAAAGAGGCATTAACAAGCACTGAGCCCATGACATACTATCTATTTACTAGTTGTTTGCTTGTTCCTAATTCAAGTTGTACTTGAAGCCACCTACTCGAGCGCCTGCCTCTTGCTCATGCTGCTGCAGATGAGAGAGGGGACGGGGCAGAGGCAGTCGAAAGAGAGACCTGTCCATATCCATGAGGGAGGCTGCCAAGAAGGAATTCACATTAATTTGGAGGAAGTCACACAATTTTCGTATCTTTCAGGAAGCTCAGCAGCCCTAAGGAGTAAGTGCTCACAACACAGGGGTATTGATCATGATCGGTCATTAATTCCTTTTGTTTGTTTGTTTGCTGAGAAACTGTTTTGACTGTTTTATATGATAGATGCAAGCAGAGGAGTAACAGCTTAGATAAGGCCAAGACTCCTTCACTGTATTATGCTCAAATAAGCATTTTTTACAACACTGAAGCAATTTGGGGGTGGGGTGTTGAGGTATTATAGAAACCAGAGAGAAGGCGAATTAAGTCACAAATAAAAATGTCTCCTCCAACAAAATTTCTGTAAGAAATAATAACTCTACCATCGCCTGCCCCCCTCAGATTTATAACATTCCAGACAAGTGTTGCATCTTAAATCAGCCAAACGTATAATAAAATTAGCTCTCCAAGAAAGCTAAAAAAGGAATGGACAATAAATAGTGTGGAATTAGAGAATGGCGAGAATGAAGCAAATACCGATGAAATAAGTAACCTTATGATGAAAGCTAACGGAAATTTGTTCTTCTATTGCTGTGTTCACTTAGCACACAGGGAAAAAAAAAAACAACTAAGTACAGTTATTAAAAAAACCTACTGAAAAATACTTCAGTAAATTCAGCCACGTCAGTAAATGAGTATTTTTTTATTCCATGATAATTCAAAATTTGTTCTGATGTTACGCATTGTCAGATCATCAGCAGTATTAAGGCAACTATGAATTATAACTGAATTGAAATTATTACAAAGATGTATATATCCTTTAAAACAACACGTTCATTGATCATAATTTACATTTAAATTCCAAGAGCAAAGAAGGTATATTTATTCTGCAACAGCATACAAAAAACCGTCATGTACTTCTCACGAAGAATTAAAAAAAACCCACAGGATTTTACTGCAAAAAATAAAACCGTGTCAGAAATCTAAGATCTGAAAAGTTATGCTAAATATACTTCCAATAAAGCAGTATCTCCCAAGTTTTTCGAACTGTTAAAAAAACCTCAGTAAAATCTCTTAGCTTCTGGAGTCTAGTTTTCAACTCTGGAGAAAAGAGCAGAAGAAGTAACAGGAGCCTGTCCGTTTCCAACTCCAGCAGTGATGCCAGAGACAGAAATTTACAAAGTCAGAACAGTGCGATGGGCGCTTTTGGACCAATACAGAAAGAAAGTGAACTAGGATCCGGCAGACGCTTTGGCTGAGGTCTCAGGAAGAGACCTCGTAAGAGACCATCTGAGCCACATCTGGATCTAACTGTTCCAGGAATTTTCACTTTTAAGAATTCAAAAAATCATCGGTTTCAGAAAGAAAGAGAAAGGACATCGCGTGATGGTGCGTACAAAACTTTCACTATCAAATTATAGTAAATATACTGCTTTGTTTCGTTGAATAGTGTGTGAAATCAAGTTTATTAGAAAACAAGACACGCAAATCCCATCATGAGGCCTCTGCTTGAAAACTTTACTGAAGAGTATTTTTCTTAAGGTGTGACTAGTACCAAAAAATCTATAGAGAAAAAGGGATTATTTTTCCCTAACATAATGTTTCTGAAGCTGCAGTGAATTTTTTAATTTATTTCTTCCAAATTATAAAATATTAACTAAAAAATATATATACAAAAAGCTTAATGTCACACACCCCACAGTCTTCCTTGGAATTCAAAATCAGCTGGTAGCCTTCACTTCTCGTACCTCCTTACTAAAAAAGCACTAGGGAATTGCTGACAGGGTTCAGCATTGTGCAGAATATTAAATATCTTTTTTGCAATACCCTGGTGACTCTTGAGTCTGTCTCTTACAGCACCATATGTACAGCTGTGTTGGAAAGAGGAAGCTATTAAATATATTAAAAAGTAGAAATATTACCAATAGACACTTCATCAAATAACTGGATCTCATTCATCCCCAAACAAAGCAAGAAATGTTAAGGTTACATCAACATGAGAAAATAACTCTGGATTTAATAACACCACAAGCCTGTTGAACATATTTGAAAGTAAAAACATTGCTTAATAAAACAGATTAGTGTTTCTGAAACAATGAATATAGCTTTCAACCATCAAAATGCTTTGGTAATAAAGACATTGGACTTGGTCTTGAAAGGCACTGGGTATCTCAGTTCCCACACCATAGTCACGGCTAGGTCTTCGGGTCCAAATATATTACCCTCAGTTTACTGCCAACACAGGACTAGGAATATTTTGTATCAAAAAGGATTTAATAAAAGGGGAATAAGAAAGAGTGTTTTGTTTGAGATCACATTTGCAAATATATTCTTGAAAGTTTGCCCTCCTCCCACATACACGTACAAATATTGCATCCACATCTCCAACTAATGCTTAAAGGAGTCAGCATCAACACACAGGCATTCCACGAAGGCATACAAGCAGACAACCCTGGCCAGTGTTTAGATGTTTTTGAAAAGTTAAGGACTCTGAATTTTTTCAAAAGTGAGTTTCAAAAAGGACATTTCCTAGGTTTCTAAACACCTAATGACACAGACAGGAAAACTGGACTTTCAGTGGCTCCTATCTCGTAAGAATTTTAAATCGGCATTAAGTGAGCACGTGCTGCCAAAAATCCCACTAACTGCCTATCTGCACTTTTACACGTACATAAGACTTTTACAAGTGCGGCTGTTCGGCTCTAGAAGCCTAACACCCATCAACTTTTAATAAGATCTGCAATCTTAAATGCTCAAGTAACTTCTGAAAATAGGATTTAGGCTGTTTGTAAAAATTTCCCCGTAGGCCCCTGTCTTCCGCGGTACAGCTTGCAGGCGGAGCACAGCTTTCTCGGGGAGCCCTGGTAATTTCAGCGGTGGTCTAGGGAAGCACCGCTGCACCTTTACGTAGTGTGAGCTCCTCTCTCACACTTCAGAGAAAGAAATGAAAAATAAAGCACACCTATGAAGCCCTGCTAAACACAACTTCACATAAAAATACCAAAGAGATCTGAATGTTTATTTAACTGTCACAAGGACTCTGTTAATTACCCCACTTACAAATTTTTGCAATAATTTTGTAAGACTCCAATACTACTTTTGCTAAAATTGGTGCAAAAGTGTATGGTTCCCCAAAGCAAAAAGAGGTTTTGTTACGCGCAGTAATACATGAATAATTTACACATTTTCCTCCAGTTTCTGAATACATATTTCTACCCAGACTTAGAAAGTTTTTACTGTTAGTAGCGTTTCTNATTTATTTCTAAACACATTTACACATACATATTTCTACCCAGACTTAGAAAGTTTTTACTGTTAGTAGCGTTTCTACTTGATTCATTCACCTGTTTTTCTGTAGTGCAGCTAGGTGTTTAAACCAAAGCAGTTGCCTATGACTTGCAAGATAATTACAAGTGATGATTAAAGAATATTTAAGAGGCATGTCTGAAGAAACTTCTTGAAACAAGTGTAAATAGAAATTAAGACCCTAAGGCTACAGGCATTACCATGTATTGCATCAAGATAACTGGTTTGTCCTTAAAAAGATAAGCAATTAAAAAGTATAACACTTCAGACCATGAACCCACAAGAGATTCTGCACCGACATGTTTTTTCCTATTATATGGTTAGTGAACATACTGTTTCGCTAAAAAATTATAGTTTCCAAAAAAAAAAACCCAACCACCAGGGCAAAGATATCTTTGTCTTTGGTGCTCCTTCAACCTCAGCCACTGCCCATAAGCAGGGCAAGGTTCTGAGACGGTTTCTGCAGAAACAGTTGTCTGATCAACAAGACCTGGCTGGTGTTGCTGGACTGATTTCCACCCCCAAGTGTCCGCTCGGACTCTGCTGGAGGTTCACGCCTCCCCAGCACAGTCAGCGACAGAAAAATGATGCCAGCCTCTTACTCACTTTGACGCAAAGTTCAGCATCTTACCATAGACCCACCATCACTAACAGGAGAAATACCAGACTTTAATTTTAACAGCTGAGATTTGGTCACAGGAGCCTTTCTACTCTGCTGAAGAGACACTGAAGGAGGAAAGGCACCTGGGGCAGGAACTTTTCAACCACTGCAGAAAGATTTGTCAGCTCCAAGCATGGAGGTCTCCATGCTGTTCTTGGACTACTTCTGTGGGACAAGCATAGCTAACACAAACACAAATCACGTAGTCACAGGCACACCTGCAGTACACTTACACCTGCAGTTTATTCCCATACGCTTTGGAGGATAAATTACACCGGTACCAGACATCTTTGTGCAATCACATCCTAACCAGAAATTATAAACAATCTTACTAATTTAGTTGAAAAACCCAGAGAGTTAGATAGGTTTACAGTACAGCCTGATAAACTTAATAAACGGCTGTGATTTTTTTTTTTTTTTTGCATTACAGTGCCAAAATCTGCTGGCAAATAGCAATGTTATTTGACAAAGGCTTATGTAGGTAATGATGGAGGCCACCACAACAGCAGAACTTTCTCTTCAGTCTGCTCTGTTGAGGCCTGCTGTACAGAGCAGCCTGCAGGAGCACGGCCTAAGACTAATCAGGATCAGAAAAGTACTGCACTGCTGTGGTAAAGCCTTCACTAAGTCACAGTTCATTGACCACTAAAACATAAATATAAAATATTTAAAGATGCTTGGTTACAGCGACTGAAGGAAAACATTTTTAAAGAGCACGACACCAGGCTTTGAGAGAGCCTGAGTCTCGTACATGGTTCAAATTGAGGTAGGAGCTGAATGGGGGGATATGGCCCTGAGCAGAATGAAGAAAAATCTTCAGAAAAACAAACTGTAATGAGTTCATGTTGCACATAAGAATTTGTCAAAAAATGTTAATGACAGCCCTTCCCCGTGCAGGACGACCGCTGTGATTACAGTAAACTCTCTGGAAGAGGTCAGGCCGCAATGACATAACTGTATACATTAGGGGCTTTGAATGCAGCACAGAAGAAAGAAACATACTAATTTCATTTCCAAGTACGTTGACAATAAGACTGCTATTCCCCCCCACCAAGTGCAAGTGTACCAGGAATACAAATTACAATGAAAAAAGCCAACCACCACTTACTCTGTTTTCCTTCTTTGCTTGTCCTCAAATATATCGTTCAGACTGATCGCCACCTGTCCCAAAAACTTGTCCAGCCCCACCAGCGACCTGTGCATGACGATCAGGTAGAGGATGTATTTTTCTGGATTCTCCTGCATGAGTAATCCAGGGAGCTCGAAGGAGGCCTCTTCTTTCCAGACGGGATCCAGGGTCTTCTCGGCCACCGAGGTGGAGTACTTCTCCTTGCCCAGCTGTATGATGGTGTAGGCATCGTTGCTGCCATTTTTACCTTTTGGCTTCAGACCTTTGGCTTGAAGGACCGTAACTTGCACGTGAGTTGGGAACCACTTCTGGGCTTGCTCTGCTAACATCATCTTTGAGAACCGCGGCAGCGATAACAAACACAAAGTCTGTGAGTCTTTGAGCTTACTGCCTAAGGGCACTTACGGCGGAGACACCTGTCAGGGGGCTCAGCCTGCTCCTTCCTCCAGCGCTCCTCGCCGCGGCGGGCACCCACCAGCCCTCAGGTCCCCCCCTCCCCGCGCAGCCCTGCCCGCGGCTCCATGCCTGGGGGCTGCAGGGTTCCCCCCCACCACCACCCCCGGCAGCACCGACACTACTCCCCTCCT
>VUYV01000048.1:3605156-3633346 GCA_008711295.1 Anarhynchus alexandrinus
GCTGCCCTCCCTCCCGCCTGCCTCAGCCTCTCGCCGCGCTCCCCCCGCACCGCCGCCGCCGCCGCCCGGCCTGACGGGCCGGCTCCGCCGCTTCCGCCTTCCCCATGCTGCCAGCGGCGGCGGCGGCCTCCGCGGCGGTCAGAGGGCAGAGGGCAGGGTTCGCCCCCTCCCCGCCGCTTCTCCTCTCCTCCCCTCTCTTTCCCCGCCGCGCCGTGGCCGGTCACCCGGGCCAGGCGCCGGGGAGGGCTCCGGCTGCCACCGCTGCAGGACACCCCCCCCCCCCCCCCCCCCCNCCGGGGTGCCCCCGGGGGTAGCGGGGAGCCGGGCCCTCGGGGTCCCCTGCCGCCGGAGATCCCCTTCTATGTAATTAATTCCTCGCTGGTTTTATTTCTAGAGGGGAGAGAGAGCCCTACGGGAGCTGCGGGCAAGAGGGAACGTCTGCAGACATCTATTGTTGTTGTTATTATCATTATTATTATATATTATGATATATGAGGGGCTCAGGGGCAGCCGTGGAGTTGGGCCGCTCTGGAGGAGGCTCTCCATCGGCCCATCCTGCTGCAAGACACTTTGGGAACATCTTTATTTTCCACCCCATCCACCTGCCCTGCCGACTGTTGGATTTAAATGAGAGAAATAATTCTCAGGTGTTTGCAGGACGCACCGTGTTGTTGATGGTACACCTGGAGGCTGGAAGTGTGTGTGCGCGTGTACATGCGCACCTGTAAGCGGAGTCACAGGTATTAACTTCATTCCTAGGAAAAAAGAAGAGAAGCCCACACGCAATTAGGGTTGCAAGGCTCCGTATCCCACCCCCAAAACCATAACAAGCGGGGAAATCAGCAGCCAAGTCAGATAATACTTCATCCACCACCCCTCACTCATGAGTCCCCGGCGCACGGGTTAGCGAGCAACAAAAAGCTTGGGAGACCTTCCCATACTGCTGAGACCTACAGGAAATTAAAAAGTTAAAGCTGAAGGCCATTAGAGAGAGTAAAGTATGATGCTGCCCACAACACTTAGTGCTGAGCGAGTTATTGTCCGGGGTCAGAAAAGGTTGGGGATCGCCGGTCTACACATAGTCGTTAGTCTGAGTCCCAGCTCACGTTATCTTTGTACACAATTTAAATAACTACTTAAATGACCCCTTAAGTTTGGACTGGAACGATATTTGTGTGCGTGCTGTGATAATCAACGCAGCGCTGGCACTTCTCTTCCCCATTGTATCTGATTTTTGTTGATGTTGGAAAATAGATGGTCCAGTTGGAATTAAGGGATTCGTGTCTTGGGATCCTATTTAGACAAAAGCGTGTAAATGGATTATCTAGGGTAGTAATTTCTTAGAGAGTTATAAATGCTATGATTATCTGCCTTGGTTTGTATTGGTGAGATACTAATGGTCAAATTAAGGCTGCATGTCAACTCTTTGGGATAGATCGCCATCCCCCTCACCTCAAAATCGCCTCCCCTCCTCTCCAGCTGCCGATGTCCCGCATCCTCAGGTGTCTTTCCCAAATATTTCGCAGTGAGTTGTCAACAAAGCTCCCAGGGTGAACTGCTGTGCTCGGGGAAAGAGTAGCAGTATTTCAGGCTGGAAGAGCCAGGAGGGATTATGGTGACAGTGTTCTGCAGGAGACGTAGGCCATGGGGGAAAGCTGCGGGGTTCTTGTTGGAAACCAGGGAGACATATGTACGTCACATTATTTCTTAAATGAGTTTTACCACATACAAATTCTGTTTTAATAGAATATTCTTCATTGCACTAAATCGAAACCAAGCACGATGCACTCGTCAAATCAAAACAAGAAATGAATTTTAGGTAGGCAGAATGTATTTATTTAATCAGAAATTTAAGTCAAACATCATGTCTTGCATGCTGTGTCTTAGGAAAAGTTTTATGGGTTCTTATAACAGGCAGGATTTGTGCTTTTTCCTTGTCTTTTATTGGTAGTCTATCATTTCTTATTATTGTCTCTTTCTAAATGGGGTCTGACTGGAACACACGTGCACGCAGCTGAACCGGGGAAGGTGGAAGAACCTTTGTGCCTCCGCATACGATATATCAATACAACACCCGATCTGCCATTCCTGCTTTCAAAAATAAGCAGATTATTAGTCCTCTAGTCCTTATGCGCAATCTGGCATGGGAGAAGAGGAGAGCGGAGCCTTTCTGCCTTTCTCATGTCTCTCCTCTCTGCTCAGCCGGTGGAGCAGGCGTTGGGGAGATGTCCTCTCAACTCCCCCACCCCTGTGCTTGAAGTGAATTCTGCTCAAAGGTGCACCAGATATATTTTATTCCCTCTTACGCCCCTCTAGGGTCAAGTTGCAATCCGGCCTTTTGATTTTGTTCTCTTTGGAATAGGGACATTGTCATCTTCTTGAATGTAATGTGCGATATAAATGACAAAACATCTCAGAGAAATAATGATATCTCCAGCAGCACAGTGTCCCCTGGCACTGTGTTAGAGCATTAATCCAGAAACGACTCAGATTCCCGCTTACTACACCACCGCCACCGCTCAGTGCCTGCATGCACTGTAGGTTTTGCTCATCGCTTTCCATGATTTAGTGAATATTATATTAGAAAATCCATTTTGTTTTCTATGCACCATTTTGGTTATGAGACAGTACTGTTCCTTTGCTTTTGCTTTTCCTCCCCACGTTGAGACCAAGCACTGTGGATGCAGGACAAACAGTGCGGGAATATCAGTGGTCATTAATATTAAATACTTTGCCGTAGCAGTACAGTGGGAATGCTAATGAGGATGACTAATCTTCAGGAAACCATTTTTTTCTGCCTGAATTTGAAGTGGGCACTAACCAAACAACAGTTCACGTGGGGATGGATACCGTGAAGCTGACAGAAGTGATGGACAAATTCTGTTTTCACTGTCTCTTCGCTGATTAGAATGAGCAGGCAAAAATAGATACAAGAGAAGGAAAGTCTAGGGACTCTGAAAGAGATAATTAAAACTCAAATGTCTCCTGGGTAAAGGGCGGAATTTTTCTTAGATTGGGTTTTGGCAAGATCTGTAATTCATGCTTTCCCTGTGAAAAGGACTTACGGCTTTTTATGTATCAAGGTCACCGTTTTCTTTCTTCTAGCTAGCTCACGTCATCAAAACGCTCCTTAATCCCAGAAGTTTATTTATTTAGAGTGGTTTATTTAGGAAGGAATAGCTAAGTGGACTAACAACGCGAAAGAAGAGAGGGACATTATCTACAAGGAGAGGGGGCCTTGGAGCAGCCACCAGGAGCGTAGCACAGAGAGTGCAAATCAGAAACGTAGAAACAGTTTTCTGAGGCCAGATGTTCCGGCTTTGATGGCTTTTTCTTCAGCAGCAAGAATTCTGGGCTTGCTTTCCTCAACTGTCTTTCTCCAGCCCTGCACAGGTGGTGGGAGGACAGGGAAAAGGGACAAGGCAGAGAACGACGCAGGAGCTGCCATCCTCAGAGAGAAATCCTTTTTACCACAATATAGCGCTCAAGGGAGATACTTTTGAGTGCAAGCTCCAATCGTAACATTTGGAGCTCAAAATCCTCTAAAAGAAACAAAACCAAGGACTGGAAAATTCTTGATAGAACATCCTCAGAGTGAGCGGACTTGGACAGAGAACACAATACAGTGATGAGAGTGAGTTTAAAAAATGATTGTTTATCACAGAATAACAGTGGATATCTATGGCGTATTTAATACAGAACCTTAATCCTCATGTGTGCCATCTATCTCTATTACACGTTCTTCCAGGCATTTCTGGCCCAGGAGATCTACATTGTTTTTTAAAGAGGGAATTCCAAGAATTACGGTGGATTTTTTTCCAATTTCAGTAATTTGAAATACCCTCTCAATTCTCCCTCCGGAGCCAACAGTACATCTGATTAAACATCAGGCTTGATATTCTGGCTGCCCTTGCAAAAGAAAAAGCAAGAAAATCTTTTCGCCTGTGCTGCTGAGACAGTTCCATCTTCTGCTTCTCATTTCCAGTTGTGTACTTGCTAAAGAGGATCAGAGCGGTTGTGCTTACAGTGGGAAACTGTAGCAGATAATTTGGTGATTTAATTTCTCCCTGATTTCTGTTTATGAAGTAAGAAGCATTTTGCTTGTTTGTTTTTGGGTTTTGTTTTTTTTATGAAAATGCTATCTCTTCTTTGAAATTATTTGCTGAATAATTCTTTGTTGGCAGATCTCAGGCGATGTGTTTCTTTTGAACATTATGGAGTTGTGAGGCACAGGCTGGTTTTGTCTAGACACGTAACGAGCTTCTGCTTTCTGCCTTGCTGACTCTAACTTTCAGTAGCTGTTGCAACTGTCCAGATTGCACATTTTCTGGAGAGACTATGCAAATTTTGAGACCGAACATTGTTGTCTGTTAACTTTATCTTAGCTGCCGTTATTTTTTCAATTAGTGACTTCTTCAGGAATTCACTAGAATTAATTGATTGCAGAAATCAAATAGCTGGGCTCAAACCCACCGCTGTGGATTGGAAAGTTTTTCTCAAGCTACTGTTTTTGTCTGCTCTCTGGGTTTGAGAAGACTGCATTAAGTGGCAGTATTTTGATGTAAATATTAAATGCTAGATGAATATTCATCTCGTTTCTGTCCTGAACCCAAATTTTGCATCCCCAAGCGTTTGGAGTTTTCTGAGTCTGGATGCGTATCCTCCAGCTGTCCTTGGCCTTGACGCTAGGGCTGAATCCTCTCCGATAGCTCTCGACGGCCCTACACACACCTCACGGGTACTGAGCTCTCAGGTACTGCCACTGTCATCGCTTCTGTGCTGTTGCTCTCTCTAGCCAGGTATGGGTTTATCCTCCCCTTTGCTTAAGATGCAATTTGTGTCTCCACTGCCTCGTTCTTTGCTGGCTTTCTGGCGTTAAGGCAATAAACAGGATCATACAACACATAGCAAAGGAAATTTGTCTGCAAAGAGGGGAGTGGGGGCTTGAAATCAGGCAAATGCCCATGGAATTGTCCATTGTTTTGATAGAAATCCGATACTTTTCAACCAGAAACCGGGAGTCACAGGTACGCTAGAGTTTTGTGCAATATCAGGCTTCAGATAAGCACCAGGTACCACTAAGAGTGTGGAAGCATCATCTTTTTTGTTCATTTTTAGCTGAACTTGTTTCACAGCCTTTCAACGCTGTCATCCATTGTGAAGTTCAAAGAGGCTTAAATGCTGTAAAACAGTCATCAACTGCTATAATTAAACTTGCCAGTCATCCAGATTTGACCCAAACTGCCCGTGTCTCAAGATGTTAGTCAGGTGTCTGGGTTAGATTTCAATTCAGTCTTTCAAAGACATGAAGACACCTAGCTCTCAGCAGCTTTTGCACAAATCGTAAGCAGGCAAATCATTTTGCTCTTCTGTCAAAGCATCCCCATCGCGCAAACTCCTTGAGTGCTTCTACCCTGAAATAGCCGTGGGACACCTCAGGCACACGGAAAGGCCATAGCCCTGTCCCAGACCTGGTGGGATTCGGACTGTCTTCAGCAATACCTCCATGGGGGACAGGACAAGTCACATGCAATTCTTCTAGAAGAGTTTAGCTGAATTTAGCTAAGGGCTACATTCAGATTTGCTGTTGGCTCTCCTAAAACTGACCCTTAGAGAAGTACCCGTTCAAAAATCATAGAAACACAAACTGGGGCTCAAACCAAAGAGATACATTAGAAATGGAAATTGGCTGTATGACGTCTATTTTCAGACTTAAATAAGCACATTCTTTTCTTGTTTTCAGTACATGTCCGATGCTTGAAGGTCACAAACAACTTTTATGCATTGGAAATGGACATGAATAATATAAGGAGAGTCAAGGATAATTTTGCCATCCCTGCAGAGAATAATCTTTTTTTGTGCTTGACAGAACCTAAGAAATATTAGCAACAGAAACAAACGACTTGAAAATTATGACCTTCTTTCTGGTTTCCTAATGAACCAGCTAGGAAAAAAAAGAAAGAGATTTTTATCATTGTCTGAGTATGAGGTTTCTTCAGAGGTATTTTTCCTGGGTTTAAATAACTCGTACATTTACTCTGTCTTTATAGGTCTCCAAGGATCTCAGAGACCATTACTTCAGAAATTATCCAAAGTTATCAACTCTCTTAAGGAGAATCTCAGCAAATACCAAAAAACTATGTCCTAAAAAAAGTTCTAATAATGGAAGTTTTGAACTTCTCTACTTCTTTTTTTCCTTTTATTTTTCCCCTTATCCTTCCTTCTTTTTTCCTTTTTTAGGACTTCAAAATGCTTTACAGGACCTACGCATTCAACATCAGTAGGCTGCCATATGAGGGCAGACAAAAGGGAATTATTTGCAAGAAGGTTAAATTGTTATACTTCCATCATTGCTTTGTGTACTAAGTCAGCAGTTGCAGCAAGGTGGTGAAGTACCTACCCACCTTAAAGCATAGTGTAGTCCTTGGAAAGAGTGAAAAGTCCTCCTTGTAGTTTTGTCTTCTTAACTGAAACAACACTTTTAAATTTCCTGCTCATTCCAAAGACTTTTTCCCAGGCTTAGCTGCCCCCAAAATTTCTTCCCAGGGATTTTCTCCTACCAGAGGACTACCCCATGTCTCTTCTGTTGTTGAAGGGTCTAATGGAATCCACCTGCAGCACTGAGTCAGCCGTGATTAATCTGCAGTTAGCTGCAGGGTCTCAACACCTCCCGCGTGTTGGTAACAGGAGAACCCCTCTTCCCTGATGATACAAAAAGAAAAAAAAAGTAAAATAACATAACATAAAATATTTTATGAAGGAAGGAAGGAAGGAGGGTAGATGTATTTGTTAGACTTAACACCTCTGCTTTCAAGTCCTGGTAAACCAAGACATGGAGTTTCTAACTCTTCACCCTACATTGTAGAGCTGGTATAAAGCCCAGAACAATATTTGGTATTTTGGGGGAATTTTTTTCTCTTGCTGAGTTGATGAATAATTCAGATTTTATATCATCTTTGCCTCCTAGCAATATAAATTTCAATTTGGCTTAAGCAAGGTCTTAATATAAATATGTGATTAGAGAAGGAATCTAAATTAAATTGCTGTAGTTAAGTTTTATGTGCGTTAAATGTATGTACTCCAAGCACTCTTCTCCAGTGTTACTTACAAGCCTCCTTTCTTTGAAGCATGGGTTATTCTTAGAAAACTCAAGCTGCTCCTAAAATTCTCTTCCCAGTAAGAGACAAATTGGATAAAAACAACTTATTGAGAGGAGAGAGCTTGCAGAGCTCATGCAAGTAGACATGGAGTGCTGCATGACAGCCTTCTATGCCTTTTCTGTAAGAATTATCCAATACCTAGTCATATAACAGATAAAATTTCACTTTTCCAAAGTATCTGTAGTGCATCTTCTTCCCAACACCAAAAGCTGGAAGGATTGTGAGGGCTATGGGAATACTGCAAATTTATTTTGGCACTGCCTAGCGCTTCAAGCATCCTGGAAATCAGCACTGGATATGTTCTCATAGTCTGGATGTAAATTAGCCATATGTGCATTAGTGGCATTATTTACAGATTGAATTGTGCAACTATACTTAGGGCCTTAGATAAATTATTTCTATATTGGGTCCAATTCTTGCTGTCATTTACAGGAATATAAATCTAGGATCACTCCACTGAAGTCAGTGGGGTAATTACTTTGAATTTTCTCCAGTGTGACGGAGAGCAGAATTTACCCTCTGATTATTATTTGCAGCTCCGAAGCCCTTTCCCCTACACTAGAAATCTACTGAGTCTCTTCTGTCAGCTTGTCCACTATCGCTTTGGAATTGTGCTCAGAAAACGTACCTGCACATGAAAGCAAAGCGATGCCGTCAGATTTAGTTCTTTTTGGAGTTTGAGTAAATGAAAATGAAAACAGTTACCTGGTGTTACAGCCTCTTGTTAGATATACAGCTTTGCTCTTCATGCTCTGCTTAAATGCTGAAGTGAATCTCTGTAAGTCTCAGCATTTAAGTCTTTACTTCTAAAAGAGGGATTGCTGTGGAAGTTTGCTGCCGGTGCTGTCTCTGGTTGAACCTCACTAAAAAAGTCAATGCTGACAGTCTTAGGATATATATGTCACCCTCTGAGCTTCTTCACCCACCACTTTGAATGGACCTAGTGTTAGCAAAAGTGATTTGTTTTCTTACTTTGGTCATTACGTTGGGGTTTTCACTGTATCTGCATGGCTTAAGCCAATGGTGCTCCCTCTTTTTCCATTGATGTTTGACAGCATTGTCTGTCTAACTGTGAAAAAGCAGTGAATAACAGTAAAAGCTCTCTATAGCAGCTCTGTGGAAACTCCCATCTGCTAGAAAAATATGAAATCAAAGATGGAGCATACCAGTCTCAACAGAAAAATAGAAACCATGCTAACACATCAGCAATTGTTCTCTAGAAACACTCTCACTGATGTTGGGGTAAATATGATTGTCCATGTAAGAACACAGATGTCTCATCATCCAGCAACATATGATGTTAAGGCATACCAATGTTGGATGCAACTTCGTAGCTGTGGTTCAAAAGCTCATGTAGGAGGAACACACTGGGATACTGGTTATATCTTTTTCAACTCAGTATTTCTAATGAGAAGAAGATGTCTGAATGTATTTTATGTAAGTCATAATCATTTGAAAAAATGCATTAGCAGGCACAGGTCTCATAAGTGATTTTAAATCATCTCCATATTTTGTTTTCCTTTAGCTTCTCCTTTGTTTCTTTGCTGCTGCTCAATCTCATTTTTTCTCTCCCCCATACTACTGCAACAGCATGTCCACCTTCATTTCCAGTGATAGAAAAGGCTGTATAACTAAATGCCCCGCTTTGGCAATCAGATGTTCTAACTGATTAATTTATCTCAGGATCTTTTGTACAGTGTCCTGCCACTACCTGGGTCCTTCCATCCCTAGTGACAGTATCAAGACGTCACAGAGATTTTTAGGTAAGGCATTAATAATTGCACAGTTGCTGGGTTTGAGCGGCAATGATAAAGCCTAGAGAGTGCTGACTAAAGGGGCACAAGACTGACATTACTGTGCAAATAAGCTTTGCTCAGCAAAACTCACAGGCAGTTGTAAGTACTAACTTAAATATCATCCCAGCCAAGGTACCGCTTTTCAGGCTCATCCCTGAAATTACTTAAATCACAGAAACAGAGATTCACTTCAGCATTTAAATATCCAGCATACGTTCCTAAAGAAGACATTTTGCCAGACTTTTCTATGCAGTGGCAAATCTGAGATTTCAGAGTCGGTGAGAAAAAAGAGGTAGAGAGGCAGAAGAAAGACTGGAGCAGCTGGGTTGTGCATGGCACCAGTGGGATTGGACAAAGCAGATTACCTGGCTCCGGTTTTATATTTTCTACAGTAAAGTCCGGGCATGGAGGGTATTGGGAAGGAGAGGAGGAGCTGTGCACGAAGCCCAGCACAGGTGACAGGGCTTCCCAGAGCATCAGCGATCCTGTGAAGAGGGGACCATTCGGGATGTAGGTTTTACCGTGGTTCGTATACCAACATTGATTTTGCCAACTAGTTCAACCGAATAAGGTTGGCCTGCCCCAGCACATCTTTGGTCATAGGTATCACCAAGAGTAACAGATTTGCCCTGGCCAGAAAGCCTCACCTGGGAATCCTGCACCCAGCCCAGTTCACAGGTCTCCTTGTGTCAACGAGCCCTCCAGTCTTGACTGCAAAGCTTCTGGGGTGAAGAACCCATGAGCCTTTTGTAGAAATTTTCCTGATGGTTAATTAACCTCACTGTTAATCCTGTCTGCTTTATCCATAATCAGAATTTGACCATTTTCAGCTTCTAGGTCCTGATTCATTTTTATATGCTAAATTACATAGCCTTTACAAATCTTCTCCACATGTAGGTATTAATATATCATGATCAAGTCTCTTAACCTTTCTTTTGATAAAGTAAACAGATTAGGCTGCATACATCTATCCCTACAAGGCAGATATTCCAGATCTTGAAATCATTCTTTTCTGATCTATTTTCAATTTTCCATGGCTTCTTTGAAGTGTGAACACCAAGACTAGTCATGATATTCCAGTAGTTTTCCCACCAGCTCACACACAGCTGTACTTCTTGTGCCAGAAACCCTGGCCCAGTAATTCTGCTGCTAGCTTAGGTTTAGGAAATTCAATCTAGAGCATTAAAACACTTGCTATATATTTTCCCTGCGTAATTGGAAAGCAGCGAGAGATCAAGCAAAGGATCAATCTTGGGGTAAAAAAAAAAAGTTTCCAATTCTCGAGTTAATTGTCCTGAAAAGTTTGGAGAAATTTACTACAGAGATACTCTCCCATAGAGCAACCAAGCGCTGACTGTAAGTCTGTTTATGCTTTGGACACATCTGTATGGCAGCAGCATAAAGAGTGTGGCATGCTGTTTAATATCTGTCAGGCTTCTTTTTTAAACCACTTAATAAGCATGTATGTAAATTCTACGCAATAAAAAAGTTCTAACAACTAGAACAAGAATAACCTTTTATGTGGTGGCTCCCACCCTTAATCCCAGCTTCTACATGCCAGTTCCTCCCCCCACTTTCACAGCCCCGTTTCTTGACAGGTGCCAGAAGGTTTCAGAATTTTCTTGCGGCTTCACCATGGGAACTGCCATTTCACCAGGAATGAATTTGACCTGCTGAGCAATAAAGCTGAGGCAAAACACTTACGCTCTAGCCAGAATGGGGGAATTGCTTGTCTGTCTCTTGGCATGGTCTCCTCTGGCAATTGTTTTTTACCCAAGGAGAGCTCCGTGTTCATTCAGCATCCCTCTAACTTCACCTTGAGAAAGGAGCAGGGCTTTGAAAGTGTCGTTTTCCCAGCAACAGCTGCTGCTTTTAGCATCCAACAGTCTTTAAATCCATAGAAGGCTAGTTTATATGGACAGGGAAGCATTAAATGCTAGGAAATGAGGGTCTTTAGGTAACTATTCCAGATCTGCTATATCTGCAGTTACAGCAATTGGTGGTGTAGGTGGTGTTCTTTTACTGGCTTTTAATGAGACACATTTATTACTGCCTTGCGATAAACCAAAGTAAAGTCATAAAAGTGACTTTCATTGAACATTTGTTTGAGTCCTGCCTGGGTCTTATAAAGCTTCATTTGTTCAAGACTTTAGTTTTTGGTTTACGTGTCTGCCACCTTTTTGGTAACAGCTGTTATCTCCTTCGATAGCTACATAAAATAGGCTTACCTTCCACCATACAGCAGAAACTTGTGTCATGACTTGTGTGAGAGAGACTTGGGAGTTGATCCATCGTAATCTGCTAAATCACTTGAGTAACCCGACTGCTCCGTACGACTGGGCAGAACACGAGTTTGAATTTGTGGTAATTTCACAATACTTGAAAAAATTAACTGTGCAGGTTGATAAAAGAACTGAAATTTTAGAAAGAACAGCATCTTATCCAGTAGTCTTTGTTCAGAGGAGTGAAGTCCCAATGACCTCAGAGAGATCCTTGATGGACCAGAACCTTCAGCCAGAGCATGGTGATAAAAATAAAGATACTTTTTTAGGCCCAACAATGAATCTAAACTATTTAAGGCTTATGAATTTTCTTCGACTACTGGACTAGTACGTGTTTCACTAAATACGAGTTCCAATATTGCAGCTAAACTCTCTGGAAATATTCTCCAAGAAACGTTCTTAACAATTCACCTCTGTAAGTTAATACCTATTAAAACCTAAAACTGAATTAGATTTGGAATTTCCTGGATTCTTGTGTTTGTCATGCAAATTTTCAGTGCTGTTCTTTTTATGATAATATGAAATAAAGTAGTTTCTTATAGTAACATTGTAAATCATTTGCTTTCTATTACACGCAGCTGGTTTTGTTACAGTAATGATTTTGTATGGGTGCACACTGCAGTGCATATTAAAGGCAATGAGACATTCTTTTTCAGGGCTCACATGCAATTGATGTTTGTGCAAACATAACCAGATAATGACAAAACGGTAATTTATGATAATATATTAGCGAGGTTGCTTTTTCTCTCTTCTCCCAAAACGCACCTTCTCGTAAGCTGCCCTTCCCCCCTCCCCAGCAAATCTTTATTTTTCGTGTGTACAGAAATGACTCCCCACCCTTGCAGATGCAGATTACAGTTTTTCAGCTCACTAGAGATCCAGAATCGAAATCTAAACCAGCTGGTGTTTTTAGGCGGGTGTCTTACTTTAGCTTACTCAAAAGAACACAAGATGAACGGTAAGAATTAAATAAACCACAAATTATTTTGGGGACTGTCTGGTTTATATTAGAAGTAAACGTTTCACTGCTGGCTGTTGTTTCAAAACTATTGCCTCTATTTTTGATATTCATCCTTGGGATCTAACACAAACTATGTCTTACTAGTTTAATCCATTGTTAGGCCATGTTTAAATATCTTTTATTGTAGTCATGTGCTATAAAATAGTTCTCACTGGAGTTTGCTGGCTGGAAGCCAAAGGGTAATACTGCTTCAAGTGGCACAGCGCAGTATTAAAAGAATTTTTTTCCTTTGGTGTTGGTACTTACCAATTTCACACCTTGAAAAGAGCCTAACTACATCAAAATGTGATGTATCTACTTCGAGTGCAGGGACTAGAAAAATATTATAGCGCAAAAGAGAGCAAAGGAAACATTCCAACTGTATCAACGGTTTATTCATTTTTGAGTGCGATTAGCAATTTGTGTAATTCCTTGCTGTAGAGCCTATGAATTATATACAAATATTTTTCAAGCTTCTGTTTTCAAAGGTAATTTTGTTTTTAACTTGCTGCAGCACGACCACTTCCAGGACTACAATGACCATGATTTAGCTCATAATTAACATTAAATTAGGTCATTTGTATCTAGAAAGACTTTTTTCCTCCACTGAAGCCATAGTTCAGTGAAGGGTGTAACATCTCCAGTTCAGCTTCTGACAGCTTTTTTTTTTTCTCATGTGTAGCCGCAATCACACAAATGCTCCTGATAAAGTGAATAAAGAATGACAATAATGCTTCATAATGTGGACTTTCAATTCTGGCAGCATTTTGGCAGGAGTGGATTCCTTCCCTCATACATTTCAAAATATTTCCAGGTATGGACCAGGTTCCATCGGGATGGTGAGGGATTAGGACAAAAAAAATTGCTACCATTACTTCATCACTGTGGTTTCTACCGGCACCTTCATTCCAGGGTATGATGACATTCAGTTCTGTTGTTTCTATTATTCATGGTGAAAACATGCCCAGAAAGGAAGGAAAGAGACTGTTAGGAGCAGTTAACCTCTGCAGCTTCCAAGGAGAGCGCTAACATTCCATATATGCCAAACGCAGACCCATTAGGTTGAATAATGAGTAAGTATATCTGAGACTTTGTACAAGACAAGATGAAAACAGACCGGGCAGGCTATTGTACCCCGCTTTATTACCTAGTGAAATGTAATCTGATCCATTTGCAGGAGGAAGAACCAGAGATGCTCGTTTCAGAATTCAATTGTTCCAGAAAGATGTAAGTACCCTCGTGTTGTTATTTTTATATCGATTTTTATGAAACACGTGTAGTTACATTTTTACAAGGCAGTAGGTTCCCTTAACGATGGCAGCAAGGCAGGCGCTGCAAATGTGAGGGGGCTGAGTACGTTCTTCTGTCAAGTGACAGAGCGCAAGGATATGTAGGTTAACTTCAGCCTTGTGGAAATAAAACCAGAACCAGACACCCAACTCCAGACAAGTCGCGGTCGCTTTGGTTCCTGGAGAGGTGACCCTCTGCTGTCGCTTCGTTCTCCCGCTCCCAGGGTGGGCATGTTTGATAAAGTGCATCTACAGACAAAATCTTGGGCTGGATTCACCACGCGCCATCATAGGGGTGGAATTTCAGGTTTATATTTTAACTTGACTGTTGATTTCAAGGTGTGGTATTCTCTGCAGTGATTTCAATTTGTATTCTAGAGATTTTTACATATTTGTGTTATTTTTGAGAGTGAGAATAATTTTGAATTTTGATCCTGCATGCTTGAATTTGCAGTAAGCATGTTAGCAAAAGATTATGCTTGTATCTTTAAAAGGGAAACACAGAATTTCATTAGCATAACTTCCACTTCCCCCCTCCCCACGCCTTGACTTGAAATAAACAAGAAAAAAAGGGACAAGGAGATATTGTCAGAGAAAGCAAAAAAAGAGAAATGGCCCTGAACTTGGCTGTTATATAAATCGCAGTAGAAATGCTGTTGGGGTTAGGCATGATTGTATTTGGGAAAGCAGCCATTAAGCCAGTGTCAAATGGGACACGTATATTTGGATACAAATCTCAGCTTGCTGCATACATTCAGGAGAGGAGAAGGAACAAAAAAAAAGCATCACATTCTATTATCACCAGCTTGGAAATATTTGACATGAAAAAATAGTCTATAACTAAATTAACCCAGGAAGTCAATGTGAGTTGGGCATTTTGGACTATTGCTTCATAGAGCAACTGCACTGGAGATACAGTCACAGCTGCTGGTGCTTTGCTTACGTGTTTCTCTTTCAGCAGTAGAAGACACTCGACTTTTGAGGAAGCCCCTACTGAGCATGTGGAAAGTGTCACCAGCATCACAGATTTTCAGGCTGACTCATTCACTTCTCTATCCTCTTTTATTTTTCCTTTTTTCAACACTTGGCTTTTTTTTTTTTTTTTTTTTTANAGACTCTACAATAACTTCTGAAATGTCTAAAATCATAGCAACTGACACACCTCATTTTAAATTTTGTTTCTTTTTCATCAGTATGGTGCAGGTACCACCTCTTACAGCAACTCTTTCTCTTAGCATCTTCCTTCTCACCTTGCAAGCAGCAACTCCTTCCTTCTAGTAGGCTTATACCCTTCTTCCTAATTCTAATTTTGTGTAGTCCTGTCTTGTTCCCAGAAGAAAAATCCCCATCTTAATTTCTTTGTCTTTACTTGGACATAGCTCTGTTTTGTGTTCCTTCTCCATTCCTTCTCCTGACAGGGGAAGGCCTTCTGCTTGCATCCAGCTCACTTCTCCACGTTTGTGTCTCGAAGCAGACTTTGCTCCCCTTTCCCTCCGGTCCCAGTTATTCCAACAGCCTGGGCACGAAAGCCGCACACCTCCTGTATCTCTGCTCACCTCAGCGTGTACTGGTTTTTAGCTCAGGCAGATGAGCAATCATATTTTGCAGGACATGAGAAGGGATACTGCAGTTCCCACAGGTGGTCACTGGAAAGATCGTCTGTCCCTGCAGGCCAGTCTCCAAGCAGCAGTCTGGTGGCCGCAGCTGAAGGTCAGCATCCCTTCCTTCCCAGTTGTAGCCCTTAGGGGTCACTGATATAATTTTAGTACTCGAAACAGCACCTTACACAAAGCGTTATGAGAATTGGCAATCCTCGACGTAACAGGGAGGGACCTCAGCTGCAAAATTCAAGCTGGGATGCAGAGCCACAGACTGGAACAGGAGAGTGCAGAGTCGGGTTTTGGTTCATACCCATTCCCAACACACAGCTTCTATATGAAAAAAGAAACTTTAAAGTTCTTTGTAATATGTCTGAAAGCGAGAAGATATTTCAATGGTTTAAACATAGAATCATAGAATCATTTAGGCTGGAAAAAACCTTTAAGATCATCAAGTCCAACCGTTAACGTAACACTGGCAAGTCTACCACACATGTTTGAAAATCCCAAATGCAAAGCAATTGTACTTCATTATACCTCATCACTTCCTCACTTTCATATTTTTCAGTCTGCTTTTAAACTCAGAAGCATCTGAAACCCATAAATTTTATTTCTTTATGCTCATTTAAACACTACTGTAGATGCCATTAAAATATCCATACACTGGAAATCTCAAGAAACATAGCTATATCATATGTTTAAAGATTTATCATGGTGGAATAGTAGATAGAGGTGGAATAGCCTGAAAACCGTATTTTAGAAGCCTGTAGTTATAATGAAGACCCTCACCTGCGGTACAGTAGTAGCACAGTTTTTATCTCATTTGCACAAGTATGCTAGCTAAATATATAAATTAAACAAATGTTGGCTTGACCCAGCAAATCTATCCTAATTTTTGTAACTTTCTATTTAGAAGAAGGTATCCAGTGTCCTTACACAAGAGTTGTTTTACTTGCCCTGTCCCCAGAAGCTGAGCGTTCTTGTGAACTGACCTTTCCAGAGTATTTCTGTAGATGGACTCTTCATCACAGCTCCTGAAATCAGTCATAAAAATACTATTAACCTAAGAGGGATCATGATTAGATCTAAGTCTGCTAACTTCTGTTGTCTGATGAGGAAAAAAAAAGAAAAGGATCTGAGGGTGTTTTTTCCCCCATATTTCCTCAGTGGAAGTACTTCAGAGAGAACAGAAAGGTGATTTTTTACCCTAGAGCCAGATCTGGGGACATTTGCTCAAGCTAAACTGATCCTTTGCTCACAGTCATCTCAGTTTGTTCTGTCCTGAGGGAGAAAGAATTCAAAGAAATAATGATGGGATCTGTATTCGATAATCTATCTTTTACAGTGATACCGACACAACTTTTAGGGCAATTGATGAATAACAAACAAAGGCAATTATTTAGAGTTTCCATAATATGTGACTCTGCTGTAGCTGGTAAGGCTCCCTGGGGGCAAAGGAGCCGTCCCTGGGGAGCGATGACAGCTGGTGGCCCTCTGGACAGAGCACCGCAGAAGGCTCTTGGGAGCAGGGGTCATCCCCGTAGCGTAGCATCTGAGTTTTATCTGACCAGCAGATAGCTTTACAACTCACCTGCAGCAGTCATTGCTGAGGGTCAGACAAGCTCATAGTTCATAATTAAAAAACCCCCACCCTGCCCAACCCAGCACAACAGGAACACATCTGATAGACATATGGACGGGAGGGTGATCTGGAAGTTAGCTCTTCACAGCACGAGGATAAAAACAACTTCCAGATGAAATCACAGGTGTTCATCAAATTCCTTTTAAAAACACCCCAAAATCTAAAAAAAACCCTCAGAAAACAAAGAGAAATTCTTAGCCCTGTCAGAACAAGGAAAAACATCTCGTGGTGTCATGACGGTAGAGCACAGAAAGGAAAGGAACTGTGAAGTCAGCAAGACTAATGGGTTAATTAACAATTATCCCAGCTATCTGGAGTAGAAAGCTTCTCTCTTTACTGCAGCCATGCTGGAGATTAATTAAATGACAACAGGGCTTAAACTGACACATCTTCCGAGGCAGCGTTAGAGACCGGCTAAAACACTGCCCTCTGGGCTCTGCTAGGAAACTGTCATTTGGTGACTCTTCTGGTTATGGATTGATTTTCCTCTGACCACAAACTCTGCCTGGTTACACCGGTAGTAGCCCCTCTATGTATTTAGTTTTACTGGTGGAGGATGTCAAGGTGCCTTGGACCAGAAGGGTTCCCAAGCTGGGGCAAATCCATTTGGTTACGTGTTACACTGGGAGGAAACCTCCCAGTTAACCCGGGAGGAAAGCGTGTCGCATGGGACAGACGAGTCGGGTTTGCTGTTTCAGCTGTTGTGGCACAATTAACATGGTAGAGCTTGAAGTTTAGATGACCCATTTTCCATATTCACATGTGGGAGTGTAAATGTCTTGAGCAAACCTCAAGATGTCCAGCCTAGCAGTTGGTTCTGCTCTGCCATCTCTGACGAGCAGAAGAAGGCAGCCTGAGGGCAATGATACCTCTCCCTGTGCCCTCTTCCCACTTCTTGTTTCATCCAGCAAGTTTCCCCGTGCAACTGCCTCACCTAAATTTTATTTCTGAGGAGCTGACGATAGTTTTTGAGGTGATTTACCAATGGCAGCCCAGTGATTTGAGAGCAGATGGCGATGTGATCAGGTAATGGTTACCATACATCCCTTTCCCAGTTGATAATCTATAAAGAGAGTCCAGTGGAGGGCTACAAAGATGATCAGGGGACTGGAGCATCTCTCTTAATGGAGGAAAGCTGAGCGACCTGGGGCTGTTTAGCCTGCAGAAGAGAAAACTGAGGGGGCATCTCATCAATGCTTACCAATATCTAAAGGGCGGGTGGCAAGAAGTTGGGGCCAGACTCTTTTTGGTGGTGCCTAGTGACAGGACAAAGGGCAACAGGCACAAATGGGAACGCAGGAAATTCTGTCTGAACATGAGGAAAAACTTCCCTACTTCAAGGGTGACAGAGCACTGGAACAGGCTGCCCAGAGAAGTGGTGGAGTCTCCTTCTCTGGAGATACTCAACACCCACCTGGACGCATTCCTGTCCAACCTGCTGTAGGTGAGCCTGCTTTGGCAGGGGGGTTGGACTAGATGATCTCCGACGGTCCCTTCCAACACTGACCGTTCTGTGAGTCTGTGATAACTGTATGTAATGACTATATCTGTTTTACAGTTCACTGTCCTCTCAGTGTGCTCGTCCCTCTACGAATGGCAGAGATCCTGCTCACTGACCCTTGCTGCAGATCTTTGCAGTAGATCAAAAAGATTAATGGTGTGAGTTGGTAGTTTCAAGACCCAGCTCTCCAAATAAAAGATATTTTTTAATTACTGTCCAACCCTATTAGGCGTAGGGTTGGATAACATGTGTTTCCTTTTAGAGATGAACTGCCCCAATGGCAGTCACAGAGCACTTTTGCATAACTCTTCCCCCCTCCCCCTTGCCCTATCTTTGTGCTGATGTGTTAATGTGCAGACATTGTGCTAATGGCTTGGATATGCCTAATCTTAAAAAGTAATTTTGACCCAGTCTTTTTTTGAGTGCTGGGTTGGGTCTGTGTTACATCTCGGGGCGGGTGGAGGGGTCCCATGAGCGGGCAGGCGCTGCCAAGTGGCTTTGGGATCTTAACTCCTTACTGCCAGGTCTGATTTCCATTCAGAGATAAATATCACTCTCTTTACCCCACCAAATACCATCCCTCTTTTGACCCAACGGTTTGGTTTCTCTTCCGGTCAGATTCTCATCAGCTTTGTCCGTATTTTTGTCTTCTGATGGGGTTTAACCACTCAAGGGACGTTAGCAGAAAGGATTCGCCACCATCTGCAGTAGGTGCATCATCGAGTTTTGGCATTTGTCCGAATCTGGTTTAGAGCAATTTCCATTGTTACCTGAGGTCACAGCGTTAGGACAGTGAAATCCTTTTCTTCCCCACAGTGTGTTATTTCTTGGATTCAAGCGATAGTTTTCACGTGGATAGAAACATTTGAAAAGGTCTCCCTGCCAAGCAAAACGGGGCACGGTGCTTCGCTGGCCGGCTTTTGGCCATCAGTTAAACTGGGATGAGTCCTGAAGCCTTTACCTGTATGGGTAATTCAGAGCCCTACGAGTAGACTTAGATTACCTGGCTAATTACAGATTTTTCAGATGTGAGATGGTTAAGGATCAGGCCCATCGTTTTCAGTAGGACTGGAGCAGACGTGACACGCTTGAGTAGGTTTTGCAGGGTGAAATCTTCTTTTGTACTTCTGAAATGACCTAGTTTTCTGTTGCTTTCTTTGCTGTCTGCCCCTGCTGCTGGTCAAGCCAAAATGTTCCACCGTTCAAATACCTGGCAACAACTATTTAATTTGACAATTTGTAGATGGTATTCCTGTATTACCCTTTAGGACCTTAATAATAGGTTTTTCTTTAGTGAAGCATTAAAACATTAAAGGCCATAAATTCCACAGTCACCTGTATCCATTTATTGCTAATTTATTATGGAACATATCATAAAACTTTACTTGACATATAGGCCTCTTCATAACTATAAATCTTTTTTCAACTGTTTAGATAACTCATGCTTAAGTTCAAGGAAAGACCTCTGCGAACAAATATTTAAAACATCTATTTATTATGCAATAGTAATATGTGCAAACTATATGGCAAATACTGAGAAATATTACTCGATATTCAGATTGCTTATCACTTCAAACTTTTGGGGGATAAGTCTATTGTAAAAATAAAATGAAATAAAACCTGTGTGCCAAGTATCTGCTTTATTAAGAGGTTTAAGAGCTCTAACTGAATAAAGCTGTTATTACAGTTAACATCAAACATATAAATGTTTCTCTTCGGATTAGGTTTGTCGTTTGTAACCTGGAACCAGTGAAAGGATTGGTAGTGTGCTTCATACAGGAGAGCTCACCGGAGCGAAAACAAAAGTTTTCAGACTTTGTAATTCCTGATCAAAATAGAGTCTGTGATATCGTTGCTGCTACAGAGCTTGATCTCATGAAGTCAATTTTAAAATCCCAATGACGCTGGATCAGATATATATACAGAAATAATTTGGGCATTTTATTTGCTTTATCTCAAAATAATTGTTTGGCATTTGATACTGTTCATATTTGTTGCTTTTAAATTACCTGCTGTTGTTTTACAGGAGAAGTGTTCCTTTTCTCTCTCGCAGTGTATGAATTCAAAAGTTTCTTGGATGTATCAAATCAGCCTTCTACAGAATATTACCTTTTTTCTTTAATATTTTTGCCCTGGCTGAATTATTAGAATATGTATTTGCCAATAATACATATGTACTATTAGCATATGTAGAAAACCAATTGGTTTTAGCAGCAATGCATTGTGCATGTGCCCAGCCAGCTTCTGGAGCAAGAAGTTGGTTTGTAAAAAAAACATTGTTTGGATGTCTCATTAAAAGACTCTGTTTTATTAGTTCTTTTCCTGCAAATCTGTTTGCTTGCACATGGAAGGTAATTTTCACTTTTGAAACAAATTTCCCTCTTAGTACTGTCTCGGGCTGATATGTGTTTGCATATGCTCTGTGGCCTCAGGATTTTCTTATAAATTGTTAAACTGTACGACTAAAGCCATGGTGAAAGGCCAGAATAGTAAAGTAAGCACAACTGTCACATTGGTATATTAAAGTCAGAAAAAAGGGATGAAGATCTTCTACAAATCTACACGAAATGCTGCTCTTTAAAGTGACTTAATTCATAGTAGAATAATTAAGATTGTACAGATTTTTTTGTACTTGAGAAACCCAAAAACCAGCTTACCCTCATGCAATCATGATGTCATTAGCATTCAAATGAAAGCAAAGCAACTGATCCTTCCAAAACTTACTCAAGTTATTCACCAGTTTTCTATTGACTTAATCACTGGTTTGTTAATTAAGGCTTGATTCTTGGGATAAGACAGGGAGGATTCAGCCTACAAACTGGTATATCCACCCAACAGCTGTGCAGGGAAGAGGGTTGGTTGTCCATTGATGCTTTGGCCCCATCTCTACCTCCCAATCTCATTTGCTTATTTCTGCTTTTCAAAACATCTCTGTCTTTCCCCCTTCCTGACTGTCTCCCTGCTTTCTGCTTTGTCTCTTTTCCTTATCCTTTTTGCCAACCCTTTCCCCCAACGTCCTTCCACTGTTGCGTTGTGCCCCTGCTCCGTATACAACATATGGAGAGAGCTGTGACAGCCAGATTCATGCTGTATGTTTAGGGCAGTATCACGTCGAATGTGGCAGCAACGCTTTTTGATGGGACTGTTTGTGCCCCAGACTCTTTTTCTGGGGTTTATGAGTTCATAAAAGTATTCATGGTTTAGGACTCACTGAGAAAAAGAATGAATCGATGTATAAACCTGGTCAAGAGAAGAATGCCAGCAATTTGTAAGCTCAAACAAACCAATTATCTTTTGATTAAATTATCTGTAGCAGATATCATTTTAATATTACTTACAGACTGTGTGTGTCTTTGTAACAGGCTCCCAGCACGTCACTAAATTCTGCAGTACCACAGTAAATAACTTTTTATATTACTTCCCAAAAGTTGACCCTGATGGATTGTTTAATTAAGTATATTGCTGATATCTGACAAATAAGCAACTTTCCCAGTTATTTATGGTCTTAGATTTCACTAAACTACATAATACAACGTCTCTTTAAATGTTGTCAGGTGCTGTGAAAATTATCAGCCTGGAGCAGCGAAGCCTGGGGAACGGGACAAGGCTTAAAGCTCTACCGTGAGTTTCGGTTACCGATACAATCTTACCAAAATAAGAGAATTACCTCTAATAAATATATTCCAGGACAGTCTGTGATGGGACTCAACAGGCCAATTAAGCGTTGTATTCAAATGCTTTGTTTTTCTCCGCAGAGAAACTCCTGGGCCAGGCTCCCTTCTGGCACAAGTCTGCTTAAGTCAACAAATGGAGTTACACCCGAGATGAATTTGCCATGCTATGTTTTTCTAAATAGATTAGGGGTCATTTGAAAAGCTGTAAATAAACCTTTCAAATTCTTTAAGGCAAAAAGAAACAAATCTCCGAGAGGAAGAGAAAGGGGGGGAAAAAAAAAAAAAGAGATTTATTCTGCTTTCCCAGAACTGCAAGTTTCCAGGTGTTCACCTTTTGATCTGGCTACAGGCAATGATTTTCTGAAGTGGTTTCTGATGGTGCCTGACATCATTTATGGCACTCTTGAACAATCTTGTAATGTGCTAAACTACACAAAATTAAGTGAGTTAGTGGCTAGCTAAGAGCAGCAAAAGGGCCATGGGTATCACAAGCACTTTGCTACTTGCAACAGCATGTGTAGCTTTGAAGCAGTGTTATTTCTTTGATTTGATAATGAGAATAAAATAATGACTGTTCTTAATTATTAATAGTACAGTAGGGTGAGAGGCCCTTGGAGTCTCGCTGTGCTTGGTGCTGTACAAACACAGAGTTAAAAAAAAGTCTTTTCTAATATATTACAGCCCACCTGAAGACAAAAGTCAGCAATGGAGGCAGCAAACCATAGGAAGGAAAAGGACGAACAGCGTGAACCTGCGTAAAGCCAGTGCAGCCGTGTGCATGGTCGGACAGCCCATGCTACTCGTGTTTGAGTAAGTTTACTTAAGTATCTTATTTGTTGCTCATAATTAAAAGATAGAAGGGTCCTTCCCATGAGCTAAAGGCATGGCAGAACTGGACTTAGCTGGTAGATGCTTTTAAACTGAAGCAGGGAAGATTTAGATTAGATATTAGGAAGAAATTCTCTGCTGTGAGGGTGGTGAGCCCCTGGCCCAGGTTGCCCAGAGAAGCTGTGGCTGCCTCATCCCTGGAGGTGTTCAAGGCCAGGCTGGATGGGGCTTTGAGCAACCTGGTCTGGTGGGAGGTGTCCCAGCCCAGGGCAGGGGGGTGGGAATGAGATGATCTTTAAGGTCCCTTCCAACTCTAACCGTTCTATGATCCTGTGCTGCACTGCTGAGCCAGTGGGAACTTTGCCGTTTATTTGCACAGGTGAAAGCACAACTGATGTTGTTGAGTTTCAGGCAAGGAGAACAGAAGTTACCTCTGCAGTACTTATGAACTGGATCAAACTCAAAATGGCTCAAAAGTCAGAATTGGCCCAGTCAGTCACCTATGGCAAGTCAACTGCGTTCATTGAGCTTCAGTTCTTTCCACGTGAGCTGCAGTTCATTAGCTTTTTCTCAAACCTCTGTCAGAGAAGAAATTTTCTGTTGTGCCCAAGGAGGGAAACCGTTGGCAGTAGACTGCATCTCAAGATTGCATTAATTGTTTTAGCTCTGCTGGGCTCGACTTAGCGAGTTCTTCAGAGAAGGGAACCAAACACCTGAGTGGTGGTGTGTGGTGGGAGCAGAGGGCAGATCTGATATGGAAAACCTGCGGATCTGAGCTATAACTTCTGCTAGCTGGGATTTCCTCAGGGCTAAAGGCTTCTTGTGCAGATTTGTTGTTGTCCAGGCAAAGGGTGATAAAGAAATGTGATTTTCTCTTTGTCTCCCAGTGTGGTCACCAGCACACGTGAGGTCTTTCTTGCGAATGCTTCTGCGAGATGCAGCAATCTGTGCAGTGCTTCAGTACCCAGCATGGAAACGAGAGTGAAATGCTGCAGTTTTGTCTTTTACAAGATATTTAATCTATAAATAGCTAATTAGGAGCCTTGCAGAATTTGTCATTACCAACGTTGATTCTAGAGGTTGAATTTGTTAATGACATTTTAAATTCTTATTTTATACTAACAAAGACTGTGAATGCTTAGCCAAATTAATAGAATTTGCATTGTCAATGAAATCTCTTCTTCCACCGAAAAAAATCTTAGAAGAGAAATACATCTTTGAGATTCTAACGTGATTTTGGTAAGTCTTTTCCAAGTGCTTATTCTGCAAATCACTAGATTAATACCATTTAGAAAGATCAGGCAAATGAAGCTGCAATTAAGAGAATTAGTTAAATCCATTATAGGCTGCTGGCCTTACTCCCCAACTCAGGAAGGATTAAGCACCACACCCAAAGTCTGTTTGATCCTATCTTCAGGGCACTATTTATTAATTACACTTAATTATTCATGGCAAACCCCAAAATGAAGCAGTTGAACATTAATCCAGCTGTTACCTTTCCCTCAATTCAGGGGCTTCTTTGGGATGCTTTTCGCATCTCCTTGTCTTTTCCACCCTTCGTTTTACAGAGCATTTGCCCAAGAGTCCCCTGCTGCAGGAGCAGGCTCATTTTTATAAGACCACAGGTCACTCTTTGTCACTCGTCGGTGCTAAATCCGGAAAGCAACCTACAGCCAATGTCAAGCGTTACAGGAACAGAATCTTTATGCTGAGGAATGGGCTCTGTGACCTGTGCTACTCCTGGGGTTTCTGGAGAGGTAGTGTCTTAATGAGAGGATTCACAGCATCCAAGCCGGTTCGGAAACACAACTGATAGGAACGCCAGTTCCGTAGGATTAATTTCTAACCCAAATTTGTATTTCAACTAACAAGTCTTCCCCTAGTCCCCCTCTCCTGCTGTCCAATGGCTAGCATGCTTAGCTGGAATGTGCACAACCCACCACTGAAATCCTCTGTGTTATTTGGAGCAGGGCTGTAAAACCACTGACACCTCCCAGAAGTAAATCCGGAGCGCCCCAAAGGGGATCGATCTCTCCTCTCCTTTTCCTCCACAGGGCTTGCGTTGCTCGGGGTCAAAGCACAGCACGGGGTGGGTGACAGAAGGCAGCCTGGCCCTTCAGGACACAGAACACCCCATTGCAACCCTCCGTTGGTTACCAGTAATGTATTTACTGGAGTTATAGGGTAACTATAGTTAGATGCTGTAACTAGAGTTATATAATTTAGATTATGTGTTATTATCGATGTAGAGTTATGGCTCAGATGCTATTCATTGCTTTAAGGGTAAGGAGGTCATTTAATAGCTTTAACCACCCAGGTTTTGTAGCTGGTCAAAAACAAAGGCAGTTTTGTGGTTGCTTCTTTTGCAGTAAGGGTCCTTCTATATGAAGAACTGAACCAAGATGTGTAAACAAAAAAAATCAGCAATTATTTTAAATTTCAGTGGTCCTGGTCTGGGGGCAAAACAATAAAGGAAAACACTACACACTTATCTGCTTCCTATTTCTACTACATGATCAAAGCTTTTAACTTCAGTTTGTTTGATTCTTAATGGTTTTCAAGCTCTTTTTTTACCGTGGAATACCAACAGACAAGTGGTAGAAAGTGTCTGAAATGCAGGTCCTTCCCATGTTGTTGAACACCAAATCTCCCTTTGGAAATCAAGCTCTTCTGCAATCAGATTTAAAGGTGATTTAAAAACAAGAATGATAATGTTCCCCCACCTAAAACCATGATAATCTCTATTCCCGCCTCTGGATTTGCTGAAGTATCGTGGCTTTTAAGTATTTACCTTCTAGATATGAAGCTCCTTAGGACTGCGTAATGCCTTATTATTATTACCAGTCCCTCAAGTCATAATGAACTCTGGATTATAGCATATGCTATATTTAAGCTTCCAGGACCAACAATTATTATATGTTCTTTGTTCTGAAATTAAAAAAAAAAAAAGTCACATAATTAGTTCTTTTCTGCTCACAACACAACAAGAATTGATTGGCAAGCTCATCACTGCAAATGCTTGGGAAAGCCCTAAAACTCTTTTTGGTTTTCTTTCCTTGATGGTGGAAAGATATTTCACAATTTCATTATTTTGATTTACTAATCCAGAGAGCTGGCACAGGCTACAACCGTTAAGTGATGTGATCGTGAATTTTAGAATGAGAATGTGTTATTGCTTTAAAAAAACCAAACACACAAAAAAGGGCTGATGCCCACATAGGTTTCCTACAACATAAACTACATTTTCTGCTTGGAAATGTTATCTGAATAGAAAAACTTGGGTCATTTGTCTGGGATTCTGCATCAGTGGTGCATTGTTGGGCAAAATACGCCAGTCTGAGTAAGAACTGCTTCAACAAGAGCTTGACTGCGTTGGTTTTACCTCCGGAGCTCACAAAGGAACCTCTGAGGTTGGCTCCTGTAAGAATAAAGCTGATTTATGACACAGGTTGGTTTGTTCTTTCCTTAGTGCACACAGACTCCTGCTCTGAGTCCCTCTGTCTTGCCTAAGAAGTCACACTGACTCAACGAGGCCAAGAGTGGAAAGCCAACCTATCTTATATACTTAAATTAGCATTACTTTTCTAGGCCAGAGATGCTGAAATTACCTCTCACACAGAGCTTTGATTCATTCTTGATAGGGATTTGCTCGCAGACTTTTTCTTTATGGTCTCACAGCGCCTGTGTATCAAGCCTGGTCAGCTCCCAAAGCTTTAACGATGTGAATGGCTTACGCTAGTTTTGCCATTATGGGCACCTAGAAAAATATGTCTGATAATAGCTAAAACAGGGTATTTTTTACTTATGAGCTGTTTCATATGAAACAAATTCAAATTATACCTTTGTATGCACCTGTGCAGTGCCAGCGATATGAAAAACTTCTGCGTTGATTAAACAGATTTTGGAATCAGGTAATGTGATATTTGGTAACAAGTTTTAATTAGATTTCAAAATTAGAAAGGTTTTCTTTAGACAAATAAGATCTATGGGATGTATTGCCCAGTGTCTCGCTGACATTGCTTGTGCTAAGCTCCCTTTTGCTACTTCCCCATCTCTTAAGCTGCGTCCTGCTGGGGACTCAGTCTTCCTTAGGACATCTTTTCTGAGTAATAAAGTAGATTTATGTAAGAATACGAGGCTTTTGGCCAATCTGTTCAATTAATATTTGGGTGGGTGGAGGTTGTTGGTATTTATTTTAAAACGTTCCACAAACTTCCTGTTAAGTTTCTGCAGCACAACTTATTTTATTGGCAGGCAGTAGCACTTTGTTTTTCAGGAACTCCGCATTGGCCACTTATTGTGGAGGCTGGAAAATATATATGGGTATAAGAAGACATTTGGTTTCAAAGTTGCAGTTCTAGCATAAATAAAATATATGGAGGAAGGAAGGAAGGAAGGAAGGAAGACAGGAAGGAAGACAGGAAGGAAGGAAGACAGGAAGGAAGGAGCTAAGAATATGCACTATATGAAATAAAAGGCATGATTTTTCTCTTGAAAAGAAGAAATGGGAATATGCTCATGTATATATATTATAAGAGCAGCTATCTTGCCAATGTAACTTCTAGCAGGGTTTAAATCTGCCCAACAGGAGCTGAACTAAATGAAGACCTTGTATGTCAAATGTGGTGGAATATCAGGGGAACATGCAATTAATTGAACTCCTGATCCCCGTCCTCTTCTCCCCTTGCTCATCTTCACAAAAACTAACCATCAACTTGTGGGTTTGGGCAATACAAAGCACGGTACATCATATTTTCCTCTTTCGCCTCTAGAGCTGGGAGCCTGCTGCTCTGGTGACGTCAAACACAAGTAAGTACCTTTTCCCGTCTTGCTGAAGCAGGTTCAGAGCAGGGAGTGGAGCACAGACACCAGTCTGGGCTGTGGAAACCAATTCCCTGGTGCTGGAGCGTGCTAAAGAGAGCACAGGTGGGGTGAAAGGGGTTGGAGGGGGCGGGGGGAGCAAGGATGCCGGAGCTCGACTGCTGTGCCGAAGGAAGAACTGCAGCATCGCTCCGTCTGCTCGCGCCGTGTGGGTGTTCACATCACAGCGTTCAGTCATCAGATCTGAACTACACACCTACACCAAGGGCTGTATGATATAACAGATTATGTGGGGGTGGATTAGAGGATTGAGTATAGAGACAATTCAGAGCCAAGATTTTATTCTTTTTTTTTTTTTTTTTTNTTTGCTTTATGTTACAGCTAATCGGTGCCCAAAAAACCATAATGGAACCACAAAGAAACTCAGCCTGAAATCACCTCATCGAGGTTTGCTGGATTTTAGCTGTTGAAAGCCAGGATCTGGGATGTAATTGTGTAACATTACATGACACGTCAGGTGTCCTAAATCCCCCTGAATTATAGGCACATAATTCAGGAGGTGCCTCAGGTGCCCTGGGAAAAAAAAAAAAAAAAAAAAA
>VUYV01000048.1:3633427-3683908 GCA_008711295.1 Anarhynchus alexandrinus
AAAAAAAAAAAAAAAAAAAAAGAAGGTAGGTACGTCTAGAGAACAGTTCAGATGTCATTGACGAGGCTGTGGGAAAAGGCACCGCAGCCAAGTGCCTGAAAATGGGAGGAACCTGGCCCTGAGGTGCTTCAAGGCAACACAAGGTGTGAACCAAGTAATTAATCCGCACCAGAAACGAAAGCCTTTGACAGGGCTCGCACTTAGAGCTCGTGTCCGTGAGAGCTTGTCCATTTTTTCCAGTGATAGCAGTTTTCCTCATAAAAAACATGACCTCTCCCTACAAACCTCGCCTCCCTTGCTCTTTCGAGCTCTCAAATAGGTGAGTAATCCTATTGACTTCCAGGCTCTTGACTTGGAAATACTCACGAGCTTTGTCTGGTCAGGGTCCAAATGTCCTTCTAACCTGCAAGCAATTATGGAAAAGAAGTGCTGGCTGAATAGAAAAAATTATGGTGCTAAAATATATATAAATCCTCCCCTCTCCAAACCTCAAGTGGCAAACGCAGCGCGGCAAATGGTTTATTCTGAATCACAACTGTTTAGTCTCCCCAGTTTAGAGTCCCCATTAGATGCCAGTTCTGAAGAAGGTAGACAATCCCTTGTTTGCCATAGAGTGAAGCCAAACTCCAGCGCTGACAGTGCTCTGAAAATCAGGCAGCTCCGCAGAATAAAATAGTACGTTTTTATATGCAGCTGTGGTTTAGCTGGATTATGGCAGGTCATACTTGTCGTATCTGTCTGATATTCTCTTGTTCTAATAAGCCCTATCTACGAAGTAATGGATTCTGTGACCCCTACTCAGGTAATTACTTTTTAATTTTAGCTTTCAAGGATTTGTATTCAGACTTCTCGGGCAGACGCAGAGTCTGGCCCGTCTATTCCTCGGAGGCCACGTGCTTTGTCCCAGGCAGGTATATTCGGGGCCACTAATTTTTCCTCTGGGACTCTGTCACGGAAGCCTTCATTTCACTGTGGCAGGTTAAATCACTTTAGATGCTTCTCAATAGACAAGTGCGTACACTATCTCTGTTTCATAGACAGCTAAGCACTTTTATTAGCAAAGAAATAGCCTTTGGGAATCCAAAGACCTTGACCTGTTATAATACAAGCTCATTTATTTTTCCTTTCCTGCTTTCATTGTATGTTCTAGACCCTGCCTAAGTAACCTTCCCTATCTCAAAGTTGCTCTTCGCAAAGGTAGGAGAGATATCGCTTTATTTTTCAGTTACGGTACTTTGCACCTCCGTCAGAAGAAAAGTTCTTGTTTTCATGTCGTCCTCTGGAGTTACCACTTAGTGTTATTATGGTCTTTGCTCAGGGTAACACCAGTTTGACAGCTTCCCGTTTATTAATGTTGTTAAATATGTTAATAAACATGACATTTATTATTAACATAACATTCTTCAATTACATTGGTACAGTCTTATCCAGGAAAAGCAGACCTGGGCCAAATATAGCTTTACAACGTCTGCACACACGCCAATGCCAGCCAAGGGTGTGACTTTTTTTTGTTTGTTTTATTTTTTTATTTTTACAGTTTTTAAGAACACTTCACACTGGCAAAAGCTTTCAGGGAAACAGAGCTTATACTGGCATGGAGTGATTTTTGCTCATACAGCTTGCCTTGTTTGCAGAACTGTTTCGGGCCAGACCAGCAAAGCGCTCTTTGGCCAGCACAAGCCAAACGCGTGCCAGGGCGTCCGCGGCCAGGCCTGGGCAGCTGCAGCTGTGTCATATCACCCCACAAACGAGGACTTCGTCAGGCAGTGCTAATGAGGAGCTATAGCCCCTTTAGCTGACCCTTATTTACCCCCAGTAAACCCCATCTAGGTTCTCATTAGGGAAGGTTCACCATCGTGGCTAGGTATTGGCACACCTTTCCTGCCTTCAGGCTTTTAAAACTTTTCTTAAATTTCAGGTTCTTAGCGCTCAGGCCCCCAAAGTATGGGGCCAGTGCATGTTCTTCCCCCATAGAGGGAATGCCACGTTAAAATAAACAATTGCTTATATGCCTGTTCAGCTCTCATGATCTGATTCTGGCTTCATAAATAAGGAAATTCCTTGCTAGTTTTTCTTGGTTTCCACTTGGTGCCATCTGAGAAGCACAAAGGAAACAGAGAGGACCTAAGGCTTTAGGTCAAGAAGACATGTCTGGTCTGGGAGGAGAGCAGAAATCCATAAAGAAGGGGTTTCTATTTGGTGTGGGACGTTGCATAAATCCCTTGTTCGGGCGATGTAGGGAGACTTTGTGTAATAACTCCACCTGTTGTGGTAGAGAAGGACAACTGTGTTCTGTGTCTTGAAAAATGTGCCTTTTTTTCTTTTGTATAGCTGCAAATACCATGTTCCATTTTCTGCACTGTTGTGAGGTGAGAGTGGACTATTGCTCCTCTGAGGTCAGATGACAGAAGAATCATCCCTTCCCTGACATGGGTTAATACTATAACTGCACAAATATCTTGCACTGAAGTACACCTGGGATGTTTTTTTATCACTGAGAACATTGGTTTAGGTCTCCAGGCAGCTACCGGACGATGAGGTTGTAAGGTCTTGCCAAGGGTAAGAATAGCATCTCTCAGAAATCGTGTAGATCTGTAACTCCTGTGCTTCTACAGCGCTAACCACACATTTCCATGGGAATATACAAACCCCATGTAACAGACCCCGCAGATTTTTCAACTTTGAGAACAGCAAGAACTCGCCTAAACTTCCTTGCGTTTTACGTACACATCCTTCATTGTGAGATATTGAATCGTGACATCAAAGAGTTAATGTGGACAGAAATGTTTGATCTCATTCTACTTGAACTGATTACATTTTGAATTCTGATACTGTTACAGTGAAGCTGTAAATTTATCTTGAGGTAAGCCAGCAGAAAGGCACTATTTTCTAGTTACTAGCAGCCATTCTGTTCCTTAAAAGAAATTTGGGACAGATGTGTCTGTCTTTTTATTTCAATGAATGCAGGGAGAAAATGTATTTTATTTCTTATTAAATAAATTTGCCTGTTCATCTCAGTATGTGGGACTGTCAAAGTTTATAAATTTGGCAGTATTTTAACATGATCATTCTGTTTTTCTTTAAACCAAGTTATTAAATTGATATATTTTTATAAAAAGCAGAGGCTGACGGAAATTTTTTTTCATCTTTTGACATTTAGTTGACTGTTAGGGGGTTTTAAGTAACACTATATCTTAAATCAGAGTGGCAGAAAGATAAAAACGCTTCCAAAGCCTGCTGAAAACCAACCAAAGGACAGGGATGCACTGGGTGGTTTGTGGCGATGTTGGTAAAGCAGTGTTTGATTGGGTTTTTGCTATAGGTTTTTATGTCCTAATGCATCTTTAACTGGCTCTTGCCTTTCTCCGAGCTTCTCTCACCTGGCCGCGGGGTAGCCAGAGACAAGCTCTTCCGCTTAGAGCTTTGCAAATCCCCCTCTCGCTTCTGCTAAGGCGGTTTTCAATTGACAATCCCCGTAAAGATCCTTTACACCACCTTCGGCAGTGATTAATCTGGTGTAAATGCAAATCCTGCAGTCCTGACTCGGGAAAGTTCCTCTTTACTTCAAAAAAGATCCCGGTTCCTACATAAACTGCGGCGTCAGAGTTCACGTGCCGGAGTGGGTGTGCTCAGCCACAAAGTCACACAATTTTGAGCTGAAACTCTTGAAGAAAACACTTGGGTTTGAGCTGTATAGTGACGAGCTGCTATGACTGGGTGAGTAGGTATTAAAGCAAATCTTCAGACCAAGGGTTTAAGAAGAGATAGATTTTTTTTCCCAAGTCTTTGCAACTACTGTGAGAACCGTTTCACTTTCTAACAAACAAAACCAAGCATTTCTGTGGGGAAGGGGAAAAAAGTGAGAGCAAAAAAGTTATTAATTTATGGGAAGGAAGATGCAGATGTGGAAACAATGAAATGAGCTTGCGGTGAGCTTGTGGTCAACCCTTCTGCAAGGAAAAGTGATAGCTGCTTGCTGCTCTGTGAAGTGCTGCCTGCACCTCCTGAAGAAGGAACAACACAAAATTAAAAAATTCAACCAGTGCATCAAGATTTGCATTTGTTCCATTGCTTCTGGCAGGCAAATCTGTTTAATTATATCCTTAACTACTTTGTGTGCTTGATTCTCCTCTAGCCGATGATGGTTCTACACAAAGGAAACTCATACAGGAGGAATTACTTAATGCCTCCATCTGCATGACTGGGAGTGGAGTCTGACCCACAATCTGAACATCTTTTTAAATCACATGTTGCTAAGAGTTTGCCCAAAAGAGGTCTCTCTTCTCATTTCTCAGGGCTGAGCAAGTTTGAGCTTAGATAAAATTTGAAAAGGAATTTCAAGCTGATGGGCAAGACCAGTATTTCAGCATTTGCTGTAATCCCAAAACAGGACAGCGTTTGCAAATGCTGAAATATTCCATGGGCAAAACCTTTTAAATATTGTTGATCCAAGGACCTGGAAATGTTTCTTTGGACATTTCTAATCAAAAGGTGTTTCACATGAAGAGAAAAGAGGTTTTCATTGCGTCATGGGAGATGGTCTGGATCCCTTAGGTACAGCTGGGCACGCGGGAAGTCGAGTTCTGTTCCTTGAGAAATCAGGCAAATATAAATTAATGCTGACTTGGTCCAAAACCAAAGGTTCTCAGCTAGACTCTAGTAATAACCCATGAGGCTGAAAGCATTGCTTCCCACTCAAAATCCACCGCTGATTTGTTGTGTGGCTGGATGCAGCTTTGGATCAAGCGCAAATTGTGGCGGTGGGAAGAACAGCAAGATAATAGTAGGGAGAAGTGCTGGGGCCACAGTAAATCACTGCTACCTGTAAAATTCAACCTGTGTTTAGGAGCAAATCTCTGTTCATTTTTTTTAGCCTGAACTGGTGGTCTGTACACTGCCATTAAATGCCCTCTTCTCTCTTCTGCTATCTTGTGGGAGAGCAACATCTTCCAGGTGCTGCTGGATAAAGTTTATCCCAGCACGAGCACTGCTTAAATACTTCTTAATGTTTATCTCATATCCTCTGTACAATAGGGGTAATACCACTTGCCCAGCTTTGCGAAATTCATTGACATCCTATGGCAAAAGACGTTGTGGAAATTGTGCCAACATTTTTTTTATATTCTTTTTCCCCCCTAGTAAAAGAGAAATCTCCTTCTCATGCTAGGACTTGCTGTGGGATAGGAAGCAAACCACCAAAACAGAGAGATACATACATCATCTGGGTGGCTTGTGTCCTCCCAGGCCACTGAAGGTGAACCTACAGTATCAGGTGTATAAAACATGAAAAGGAGCAGTTACAAACTTTGTCGTGCCACGGACAGTAATGAACGTTAACTGCTCTTCTGAGCAAGAAAACAGCGAAAAGCACAGTCCAGCCAGGGTCAGATGTGCCATAGCGCTCTGCAGAGTAGACTCAGGCAGGTGGGACAGCGTGGCTGGGGTGCCCTGTCCAGGGTCACTTCATGCCACACATGTCTATGACCGACATTTGTCAACAAAAGCAAATAGCGTTTCTGTGAAGAAGAGACCCAACTACTATAGATACACTTCACTTTTAAGTGGCGGGCTGTGCCACGCTGCCAAATTAAACGGAGAAAGAGTGATAACAGTTTAGCCGTGACAACAACAGTTTTTCCACCTCTTATCTGAAGATAATGGTGGAACATTGACATTTTTTTTTTCACCCACTTCCCAGCACCTGTCCTTCTTTGTTGAACAATTTATAGCTCCATCTGAAGTATTATCCTGCGAACGGTAGGAGGTATTTGCAGTGCAGCACAACATAATCCTCCCCTCGGAGATTAAGACTATTACCTCATTGATGCTCCTACTCTCTGCCAGCCTTGGCATACCAATGTACAGCGTGAATGCAGGTTTGCGGCATAATAGCTCACTATGCTACCAGCTAAGCCACTGAATGCTTCTACAGTCGTTCCTTTTATTAGGAGAATGACATGACAGTAATAATGGATAATGAATTCTGTTAATGAGATGACTTATTTCAAAAGTAAATAAAGCTCAGGTGTCACGTGAATGAAAAATTTGAAATATCTGCAAATGTGATTTAGTCAAATGTTCCAGGGAAGAGGAAAAAAAACCCAAACCCACACAAGCCTTCCTTTGAGGCAGCTGCGACTGCGTGGCTAAGAGTCCAGAAGCAAGAAAGGAGAACAGTAAAGTTGCGCATGCAGCTTAACGTCGCCCCTGGTGTGGGCGATGGGTTGCACAGTCACTCGTGGTCCAGTATAGGTGCCTACGTCCTACGTTAAGGGTATGTGACACCTCGCAGAGCCAGGCTGCGCTCCTGTTCCCGTGTCCCAGCAGGGGCTGCCTCGCCGCACAGGGTCCCACCGGCTCCGTCATCCAGCAATGGCCTTCACTAAATTTATCACAGTCTTCACTTGGTTGAATCAAAGCCACGGGAAATGCAAATATCCACTGGTGTTTCTACTAAATGATATTTACTCCTTTACCAAGTTATTATGTTTTTCTCTCAGCCGCTTCCTATGAAGAAACACCTTCCACATCTTTTCATTTGACATAGAAATGTTGGTGTCGTCTTCCTCGCCTCACGTTCTCAAATGACTGAACTCTGTTTTGCTTCATTTTTGCAAACCAATTCACGGTCAGGCACAAACCAGGTTTGTAGTCTGGTGTATCGTACGTGAAAATGTACAACATCAGCATCACACTGAGATACAAACATACATCGCCAATGAGAAGTAGCTGTGGTGAGGATGCTAATATTAGAACCGCCAGACAGCCTTTGTAAACCTCAAGGTTTCTTTATTGACCATAAAAGCACTAAAGCATCAAAGAAAGAGACTACTTGGTGTCTACAGGCGTATTTATCTTCCCTAAGATTTTTTGCGCTGATGTGGACTCTGACTACTGCACATCTTTAATACATTTATCCTCACAGTGTGCCTGTGAGACGCAGAAGAGCTGCTTTTTGCATTTTACAAACAAAAAACCGAAACACCGAGGGAGAAAGCAGGCAGGCCGAGCTCCTCCAGACACGACAGCGGAAACCTCCTTCTCAAGCTCAGCTGCCCGGAGAGCCGCAACCCGGTCCTGCCTTGGCTTCCTCCTGCCGCTTGTTCCAGCACAGGGCTCTGTGAGATGTGGTTTCATGTATCACACGTTAATAACGCCATTGGGCTTGTGTGCCAACCTAGCGTGTTTTGTTGATGGAGGGAAGGTTTTAAAAACAAAGCGGGCAATGAAGAGTCCGGTGAGAGGTCCCATGGCTTTGGTGCTCTTCTTCGATGGTCTTCAGAGGATGATGTGGATTCTGTGTCTGATGGTTGGAGCAAAGCCAGTTTTGAGGAGCCTAGAGAGAAACCAGACTGTGACAGTCCCTGTGGCCGGTAGAGGCAAGACAACCATGGCATCCTAGAGGCTATCGTCCATGACACTGGGTAAGTGTCCCTGCAGCTGGCCCACACCAGCCTCCCACCCAGCACAGCTGCTTTGGTGGGGTTTGGGGATGGCTCCGTGGGCTTCCTTCCCTGGGGACTGAGGGGGCACCGCGGGCTCTCACCCCGCAAGAGACGGGAGCAGGTTAAAATCTGGTGTCTGTATGGGCGAGGGGAAGGGGGAGGGATATGGAAGTGGAAGATTTGGGGGCATGACCTGATACATTTCTCAGCCAAGCTTTGTGGAGTTGCTAAACTGGCGTAAGAATTTCACCCAAAACAACCACAAAATCTGGGCTATCCTTCAACTTTCAGCACCGCTCCTTTTTAAACCAAGGAGGGAAAGGTCCCGAGAAGATAGCAAGGGGGAATTAGCCTCCCGGGGAGGCTCTGTGGTCCCCCTAACCGGGAGGGCATGCAGCGTGTTGCGAGACGACTCCGTCGCGGCAGAGCTCGCGGGCTGCCAGCGCCGCCTGCCCCGCACCAGCCTTTCCAGAGCGCTCCGTGTGGATCCGGGCTGCCGAGAAGCTGCCCCGCTGTTTGGTTGTTTAAGCTGCGGCTGCAGAAGAAAAGAAAAGCAAAACCATGGGTTGATTTATATCTCTTGGTTATTGTAAGTCATTTCCAAAAGAAACAAACAAACAACCCCAGACGTTTTTAGACTTAACCATTTTAAAAATGGCAAAGTGCTTCTATCATTTTCAGTAATTAAAGCATGAACAAAAATTAAAAACTCTGCTGGCTCTTTTCATTTGATGATTTTCAAGCCTCGCTTCTTTCCCCTCGCATACCCCTTGCATATTTCATTCCTCGCAATCCTGTCCCCATTAGTGGTGATGACAAAGCTCCCATTGCTCCCCATGTGTGGGAGAATCACACTGTAAGTATGGATTTAATCACCAACCTTCAAAGTGACTAAAAAGGCAGATAGATGGGATTCCTGGGGAGATTTTCAAAAGTGAAGTTTGACATCCTGGCTCTTTTGATAACGCTGCTGCTCTTTTCTAAAGCATTTTGGAAAGTCTGCCCTTATGGGGCTAATTTCAGGTGTCCCGAGGTACAGCTCCGTAACTGGTTCCAGCGCCGAGCTGGCAGCGCTCCACGCGGGGGTACTGGGGAGCTTGGGCACCCCTCGCGCCGGCACGGCGGTGCTGCTGCCAAACGCCGGCGCTGGTTCCCAGTCTGCTGCTTTCCAGGGCATTGCACAGGAGGGGTGGGAAAATTCTACCCTTCTGCTATTTCCCACGTACGCAGAAAGTGCACGAACAGCCCTCTGGAAATGCTGACTCATGATTTCTACCGGGGGGAGAAAAACGATTAAAACCCCTTTGGATGCCGCCACCGCGTCAGAAAGAGCAGATCAAAACTGGGAGATTATTCTCTTAAGCGTCTCTAATTAAAACCGGTAATGGGGTTAATTAAAACACCTGGAGAGCGGGACGCTCAGCACCGAGCCAGCCTTTCTGTCGCAGCCCGTGCTCGGTGCGCGCAGGTGAGTCCCGGCGTCAGCCCTTCCACGCAACCGGGACGCGACCACGGGCGCTTTGCACGGCGTATCGGGCTGTGCTCATGGCAACGACGTCAGCATCGCTACAATGACTTTCCCTGAAATTGGGCTGGTTTTTTTTAAAACAACAGCAGGTATTTTCAATCTTTTATGTTTGTGCCGAGGAAGGGAAAGCTGTGAGTAACATCCCCACAACGGAACAGAAAACAGCTGCCTTATACTCATCAACATTTGATTTTTATTTTAATTTGCACATTTAGGAAGGTTATCTCTGAATACCAAATGAACCCACCTACTTTAGTTTGCTCATCAACTATAATTTTCTATGCATGAAGTGGTATTTTGGGGGCAATGTGAATATTGGCAGTTGGGTTCTGGAGCCGTATCCATTCCTAATGAAGTCAATGGGAAATGCTGATTTATTTCCATGATGGTAAGGTTGGAATTTGGTGAATAGTTATCTATCTGTCCATGAAAAAAAGAGCAATGCCTATAAGGAGATGTACAGGTACCGCTCTGCTCACACTTTTCGGCAGTCTGAAGAAGTGTAGTGTACTTCCAACCAAAATATAGGAACACCTTACACCGTATCAAATGACTTTCCAGAACAAATACAATAAAAACATTAAGGCACGAATGTGTCTACTTATTAAAGCAAAATGGCGTTGCATGAAAACCATTATCGCGTGTTGAGAGGTAAATTTTGTTACACAGACCGTGTGCAGCTTTAGGGGCTGCAAATGAAGGGCTTGTGCTGGTTTCTGCGTTGTCAGGGCTGGAAAAAAGGAGAGGTCCTTGTTACGGCTTAGCTGCGCTGGCAGAAGTCCCGACCGCCGATGCAAGTGGAGTGGTCAGGCTGTGCTTTTATCAGCGTACCTTTTATTCCACTTGGTGGTAGTTTTACTCTGTTGGTCAAAAGTAAACTGGGGCCTTTGTGTGTATTCGCGGGGCTAATTATCAGGGCTAGACCGAAGGAAGTACCAGAAAGTTAATATACAAATACAGAAGGGATTATGTATTTCTTGTACCGATTCCAAGGCGCCAGTTGAGCCTGCACCAGCAGAAGCTGGGAGCTGTGCGCGGGCTCCCAGTACATCAAGCAGTGGCTCCCAGTCCGGATTCAGCCAGAGGTCGGTTTGCAGCACTCGCGCTCCTAATAAGCCTGTGAATTAGAGACAACTGCAAATTCCTCGCTTATTATGAATTATCTTCATTTATTAGCTGTTTACATGCGCCACGGTAGTAACTGTATACGAAAAGGAACTGAGCCTGCACTTGAGAAGCCAACTGCGTGCGAGCGATTTCCACGTCAGTCCCCTGTCGTTGACAGGGTAGTGTTTTTCATAAACAGTTTGGAAGTTGCTTCACATGTTGGGTTTTTTTTGTTGTTTTGTTTTGTTTTGTTTTGTTATTTTATAATGGCTCAACGCTGATTGTATCAGCAAAGCTATTATGCAGAGCCCCTGCAGTAATTTGTCAAATAATCATCTCCTGGCACATATTTTTTTTTTTCCTACAAAGGCGCTAATGATTACAAGTATGATTAATAACTGAACTAAACTGTTATTGCCGGGAAGTTCTTCGTACATTCAAGGAATCGTGACCTGTATAAAACACAACGTTAAGAACAACAGAGGTTGATCATACTTCACGGAAGGAATGTACGACCTGTAGTCATGTTTCCTTTTACCCTGCCATGCTTTTTTATTAGATCTCTGGATAGTAACCTTACGTGGGTCATTCGGCGGTCAACTGCTCATCTCCACTGTTGTTCCAAGCAAGCTTCCCGAGCCGCTACAGGAAGGACCGGATGATTTCTGTAAGGAAAAGCGCTATTTATAAAATAAATACAAAAATCAGATCCCTGTTTTGCACAAGCGACGAGTTATGAGAACTCCAGCAGCTGTATATTTGTTGAACACCCGCCTCCTGTGAGTATAAATTGCACCTTACTGAGCAGAAATAAAATACAGTCCACCAGAGACTTTGCTGCAAGGTGTAGCTGCTTGTCTATGGGCAAGTAATGACTTGCGTTTTCAGCTGCTCCATAGTAAGAGCCTTAGTAATTGGAATCAGTTATTCAAAACATCTCTAAATGTGATTTAAATGGCAAGGATTTAATAACATAGAAAGAAGTCATTACAGAGGTTCAAGCAGGGGAGAAGGGAATTCCGTTTTTCAGAGCAGAGGGAGAAAAATAAAGCAATTACTTGATGTAAAGGCCAGAAACAGGACTCCTGCTGTCACAGAGAAATCAAATCTGTCAGCAATTAGTGGGATCTTAGGAGGCAAAGAACCCTTCAGTGTTGAACAGTGAATAAGGGGTTAGCAATTATATGAACTGATAAAAGTGTTCTGGTTTTCAAACAGCAGGTTAACAAGGCTTACTTTTTTCATAACTTCATGCAGATGTGATGAGTCACACTTTGTGACATTTTTCAGGAGGACTGTACGGAAAGGTAAGACAATAATAAAGTGCATTGCGGCGCTGTTGCCTCTGAGACGCTGCTGACTGAGTTGCTGCAAAATGCCCCACAGCACAACGATGGGACCGGCCCCAACGGCTGTCACCCAGTCCGGGCAATAGCTTGCTTAACTCTATAAAGCCTCTGCCTTTAAAAGTACTGTTTGTCTTCCATATGTGAGCACTTGTGGGCCCAAAAAAAAGATAATTATAATCAGGTCTCATTCTGCTTGACATCAGAAATAGTCAGAAATCCCAGCAGAAGGTATTTATACCCTACAAGATTGATTCTTGAATAGAAGAGTTCATACAGGGAAACGGAAACGGACGTGATTATGCCTTTTTAGTCTTGACTCTGGGTAATGCTTTATGCACTGTATAGACGTTACATGATTAATTGCACAATAAAAAGAATATTTGTAGGAAACTGAAAGATGAGGGGACTTTCTCAGTATGTCAGAGTGGCTAAGGCAGAACTCGCACTCCAGATCACATGCTTTTGTTGACTTTAATAGGGAACATTAAGAAACAAGAGGCAGAAAGAGACTAGGAACTCCATCTATACAGCCTGTACCTTGAAAAACCTATAGGGAAACAGTGGGCTTTGAAGACTTCACCTTCATCCTAGCCTATCCTATTTTGTTCACAGGCACCAAAGCCCTTCAAAGCAGGAAAACAAAGGAGCTCCGGCAGTTTGAAAAGGCTTTCTCTCTCAAAACAGAGGGATGAAGTGTGTCTAGACTGAGACGCAAAATCCTCCTGGAATGTCTAAAGAAATTAGGGCTATTGAGATTAGCAGAGAAGGCCTTTCAGTGGGATCAACATACACAGAGAGCGTTGCTTTACAATCATTTTCCTCCGAGTGCCGAGTCCGGCCACTGAAGCAAAAACCTCGTTGGCTTTATGTCGGCTGTGCGGTATATGGTAAGTCAGGCTCCTGCAGGCAAAGATGGTGGGTTTCTGAGTTCCTCCGGCCCGGAGAAGGAACAAGAGCAGCCTGTGCCCAGTCAGTGAGTCGAACTGGGCCTTTTTCCCAGTCCAAGACAGAAAGTGACCTGAGTGGTGGCAGAAGAAAAACCATGGTCTGAAGCTGTGAGATGGAAAGGTGCAGCTGGGCCTGCTACCGGACCCAGTATCACCCCATTCCTTACACCGCAGAGTAAGGCATCATGCCCACTTTCTCAGGATTTTTAAAAAATTGGTGTAACGTAGAGCTATGCTGGCATTGCTTTGGGTGTTAGCACGTTGCTGGGTGGTGGTGTGGAGGTAAATCAGAAGCTAAAGAAAACCAACAAATCCAAAACCCCGCTCTGGGTCAAGATTTCCCTTACCTAAAAATCTTACAAAAGCATCTCTTGGAGTATGGGGAATGGGGGCATTAATAGAAAATACAACATTTCTATCGAGAAGCTGATAATAGCTTCCAAAAGCCATGCAAATCATGTACCAAATCTACATGGGCGGAATGTCTGAAGGAAGCATTCGATCGCTCCTGTAGCCTAGGCACCTTGGAAAAGCAACATTTTAAAGCAAATTCAAATATATACCCTGAGAATGACTAAAAATCCCTTGAACTTCATTCATTTCCCAAGGGATTTCTAATGTAAAATTTTCATTTATATGTATTTTAGGTCCCAGGAAGGTTTGGAAACTACCTAGTACTAAAAAAAGTCAAAAGAAAAACACAGAAGTGTATTAATTGCAGGATGAACCTGCATTATTATGTGAGTACATATTTATTTTTTTAAATAATTCAAATTCTTTTAACAAAAATACCATTTTCAGGATTTTGCGTCCTGTGCACTGTTCTGAACCCCCCCTGTTTTTCAAATTGCATTGCAGGTGAGTTTATATGAGCGTGTTTATTTGTGTACGGAAAGATGGTGGATGTACAGGGGATGTTATTTCCTAACCCTTAGCCCATCATCCTCTTTTTTCCTCTCCCGTGCGCTTAAAGGATTGCTTGAACTGAATATCGCACTATCTGTGAAGAACCCCTTTTCTGATTCCTCGTGCTTTCTCTGGGACGAAGGAAAGCTTCCAAGGAGCTTCACTTTCCAGTGAATTCATCAGGTTGCTCTGAGCCGGGTAAATCCTTTGGATGTCATATCAAAACACTTGAGATGATAGCTTCCCATTTCATCACCTTTTGAACCCCATCCGGAGTTGCTTTCTGATCCACGCATTTCTGGTTCGTGCGTTAACATGCAATTACCACTGATCTCAACAGCAGTTCGCGTGTTCGTTATCTTGCCAGATCAGGCCTTGTTTTGGGTATTTCACAATCTCACATTAAGGAAGCACTAAATATTGAGTGCCTATTGAAAAACAGAAGCGTAAATCCCATGGAGGTGATTTTTACACCAATTTTTTACTGCGAAAACATTGAGATGTGAGGGAGGAGTGATTATCAAAAAGAGAGGTAAAAAAAAAAAAAAAGTGATGAGGGTTACATGTTTGATACCTCCTGTTTTGCTTCCAGGAACTGGCAGTGAAATAGCTCTTCTAAATCCAAGTGTGTGGAATCTGCCCACTCCCAAGAGAAGCTCACATGGAAGTTCAGAGCTGCTTTCTGGCGTGCGGGTGGAAGGAAGGTCCTCCACGGGCCGTTGCAATAGGGCAGGAGCTGATGTCTGCAGTTTTGGGAGAATTTCCTCAGTTTCTGGTCCACATCTTAGAATTTCTAGGAGGTCTCCTGTCTTATTTTGGGAGTGATGTATCCAAATATAGCAAGAACAAGTTTTCAATTTCAGATTGAAGTTTTGAGTTTCCTGCTTCTCTCAGAGCAGAGATCCACAGGATTTATTCAAGAAGGAGCTGCCAGAAGCGAGCAGTCTTGCTGGCAATCCAGCTGTCTCTGCCTTCTTGTCTGGGGAAGATTAGTAGTTTTTAGGGAAAAGCTTTGATGGAAACCAGCATGACTTCACATTTCTTTGAACTTCTTTAGTTTGGCTTCAGGACGGAACGTGGCACAAAGACCAGACTTGTTGCATTGCTTGCTGGTCATGGACAAGTTTCAGATTTTGATGGTGATACAACAGCAGCTGCCATGGCTGCTATCTAACAGGAGTTACCTCCTCTTTAGGGCACATAATGCCCCATCAGTGGATCAGAGAGTGCTTATGGACCTCCTGGGCCATCCCTAGAGCGCGTTACCCAAATGCCTTTCCAAAAGCAGCTCCCTGAAAACTCAGTTCACTGATTTTTACAGCACAAGGCGAATCCCGTGTATTGTTTCCCATGAAAGTTTGTGTAGGTAGAGGGAGAGGAACATCTTTTGGGGAAGATATTCTCTTCCTTTCCTTCTTGAAAGAGAAGTGAAATGAGTGTACTTACACCGAACGATTTTACGCCGGATGCCATAGGTGCGATTTAGGGATGAATCCATTCAAGTCAGTGCCTTGGGACCCGCAAGCAGAGAGAAGACTGTCACCTGGGAGCTGCCTCCGAAGCAGGGCTGTGCTGGGATGGGCTATTTGATAACTGGTTTTCTGTGGGTCGTGTTAGTGCTGAGCGTCTGCAGGGGGTGCCTGGGCTTCCTCCCGCGAACCTGCCCCCACCCACATCCTTATGGGGCCATTTTCTCAATCGCTCTCCAGATTTCAGTGATTAAGATCTTATCTTTGGCAACTTTCATTCTTGAATAGCCGCAAACACTTTGCAAAACAGCACACGAGATACCCACAGCTATTTACCACTCAGTAAACCGATTGCATCAGACCGGAGGAGGAAATTTATTTCCTCGTGAAATATGATCTCATAAAAACAAAAATCCCTCGGACAGCAGGCACGGCAATGAACTGTGCGTGGCATTGCTACCTCCAACGGAGGCTGGAGATTTAGCTTAATTATGCTGCAGTTTGCCTTTAATAAAAAGGATTTTTCACAGATGAAAGCTTAAGTGTAGGAAACTGGGGGAGCGCCGTGTCGTCCCCCCCACGGCTGGATGCGCTGCGCTGCACTGCGTGGGGAATTTGGAAGGCGAGTTCCTTATCTGGAAGCCGGGGGAGAGGAATTCTTTTCAGGTAAGTCAGAAGGAAAGTTGCAAAATAACCTGGGCCGTACAGATCGAGGCCTCTCCATTTCCAGAATTACTGTTTGCGTTGTTGCAAACCTTATCCAGATTGCAGATTTGAGGGATGATTTTTTTTTTTTTAAATAAATCACCTTCCCCTGCACTTCTTGAAAATGCAATTTGCTCAGTTTTACTGTCCTTGCCATCCCCACCCTCTGACTGTATTCAAGTCGCCAACAAAGAGCATCGTGGTCCTGCTGACCCTACCATATTTGCCCAGTTTGCATCCAAAAGCGCCAGGCAGAAGCAGCGGCCTTTGTGCCTTTCTCAGTGTTATTGTTGGGGGAAAGAGTCACTTGAGGGCTGGAGCCGGGAGCAGCGGTGTTCAGCATCCAGCCGGTTTTGGCTCTTGAGATGTGAAAGGCGGCCACTTGGGGTTCATTACACGGCGCGGCGCGGCGCTGACGCCGCGGCATTGTGCGGCGCGGGAATCCCGGCCGCCTCCTGGCGCTGGTACAAGGCCTGGTTTTTCTGCCTGGATGCTCAGGTCTCGCTTTCTTTCCATTGTGTTGCCCGGTGTCCAGAAATAAAGGATACTCGGCACGTAGGGAGGCGGAGGAGGAAGAAAGGAATGTAATTTGTAAAGGAAATATTTCCACTAGTCAAAGTTTAAATTGACTACGTTGGTATTTAGTCAGCCGCTTCACTCTAGGAATTGTACCTATTGTCTTACAAAATATTTTAAATAATACTAGTTCCGTCCTTCCTTCGATTTTTATGTATTTTCATCATTTATTCTTGAAATGACTGCCTCATTAAAAAAAAAGTTACAACAATTTTTTACATAACTGTGATCAAAACCATAAAAATATTGCTTTTTAAAAGTGAAAGAAAAAGTGTTGTCGTAAGTATTTTGAGCTTGCCAGGCTTAAAACGGTCAACTGTTTCTGTGAGTTTTTAAATGAGTGACGAAACAATGGTTTTAAGCCAAATTGTTTTAAAGCGATACTGAGAAAGCCCTTGTTCGTACGAAAAACAAGACCAAAATAGTTTCAAAAACCATTTCAGATATTCTATTTTTTAATGCAGAAGGTAAAAAAAGGGCATTTTTAACGAATGCTAACTTGTTGAAGAGTATTAATACCAACTAACATCTCAGCAGCCACGCTAGAGTCACAACCATCTTTGCTCCCAAGAGATGTCCCAGCCGGAAGGCAGCGAGTGCATCGCTCTGCTCGGCGCAGGGTGCAGGAGCCTCTGGGGGAGGTACCCACATACCAGGTCAGGGCAGACACGCAGCCACCTGCAGAGCAAAGGCGGAACGTCCTTGCAGAAGCAACCTTTATAATATATACCGCTCATTAACAAGTCAAGTATTTTAAATTAATACTTTGCCAGCTCATTTGTTTTCATTCGGGAAGAAAATATGCTATGGCTGTATTCACGTAAATCACCTTTTTTTTGATGGGTTCCTGATGCCACAGGGCTTGTTCCAGTGGAAAAGAATCCCCCTCGGCTCCAGTGATCTCTGGTCACCTCTCTGTTTTTTTCGGTTTAAAAACCAGACCTTATCCATCATAATAAGACTTTGTTCTGAATGCTGAGAGTACATGCTGTGGACACATCAGCAGCCGCAACTGAGATAATAGCCAAGCAGGTGGTAATTATTGTGATTAACTGCTGAGGCTTACCTTCAAATTTCAGGCGGCTGCTCTGTTTTAGCACCCCTCTATCGCGGCGCCTTCCCTGGGCGTTCAGTGCGAGCCCGTCTATCTGTTCTGGGGGGTCTTCGCAGTTTGCAAACTCTTTCTGTGCACTGGTGTTATTACTTGTGCCTTTATACAGCAGCTAGTATACAGCTTGAAGCCCCGTCATATATCTGCTAAATAATACCGTCCACCACAGTTGTAATTTGGTATTTTCTAAGCTGTACCTGCAGTTACATTTTTCAGCAGTTCAGTCACTTGTTGCGCAGACAGAAAGAAAATTAACCACAAGCGCTGATCTTTCTCTCTGTTAACCTCAGGGCTTCCAGCTTCGCTCCTCCCTGCTTCTAAATCACCGTTTATTGCTATTTTTACAAGAGAAGATTAATGGACTTAAATGGGCACAGGTAATTCTGCATTGTTCGAAGTCTCTTCAAATAGCACCTGCTGTAAATTCTTTAGGGCTGTTATCTCTGCAACACATCTCGGTCTTTAAGCAGTTTGTTCAGCGGAGGAGGGGTGTGAAGGGTCACAGTGCCCTGGGAGCTTCTCAAAAGCATCTCTCGGGCTTTCTGGATGCTGTGCCCTTGGTTGGGAGGGCTCTGCTTTCGCAGGTTCTCAGCCAGACTGGACACGGTGGGTGCGTGTCTCGGAGCCGGCGTGCCTCCCGGCGTGAACTCACCGTGCTGCTCCAGGGTTCGCCGAGGCTGTGGGAGAAGTGCCCATACTAATGGTTTTAGACATTAACTTTTCCTTTTGTAATTTCCTCTCGTTGGGTAGGTTCGGCTCTCAGCTGAGCTTTGTTCCAATAGCCTGGGGGGGATGTGACTTCACCGAGATATAAAACACACCCGCACAAAAAGAAAATGCTTGAAAAATCGCAATGACATGGTTGTGTTGGTAGCTTGTGATTTTCTGAAATGAAATGTGCCTAGACAATGAAAATTGAGCCAAGATACTATATTTTCCAAGCAACCTTCTTAGCCTTCAAAGAGGCTCCTCGGAAAAGCTGCACGCCAGTAAGCCACCTTCTTGATGCAATCATTTATTTTTTTTTTGCAGTCTTAAGAGGAAAAATGCATGATATAATGGCTAATATCACATGAAGTAGATGGGCTCACGTTGCAGCAGGTCGAGGTGGATGGCTGGCAAGAGGCAGCAGGTGGAAAAGCCAAACGGCAGAAGGCACAGCACCGCAGCGCGGTGAGGGTGTGTGTGCGGGGAAGGGGCTGCCTCTCCAGCCATCCCAGGGGTCCGGCCGGGGAACTAACGCCTCCGTAAGTCAGCCGGGTATTCAGGGATGCAAATTAGCTGTGCCAGCGCAGAACATACAGGACTTGTGTGTCTAACTAGTTGCAGGTGGAAAACCATGGGCAACGTTTCAAGAAGTGGCTTTGAAAGTTGGCCCGTTGCGACCATAAACAAGAAACTAAAGAGCTTTACAGTATGTACTTACAGCTTTTAATTTTCTCTCCCTGTTCACAGATATCTGAGTATCTCGCACACTCGCAGACAAGTATTTTGATTGTTCAGCCCTGGTTTTACATTTAATAGCCTCGCTACCTTCTCCCCACAGCGATCACATTCTGCTCCCACATGTGGAACAGTTTACGTTTCTCTTTTGCATAGAGGTGGAGGGCGGTCGGGGCTCGGCTTTCACGGGGAGCGGAACGGGCTCGCAGGCTTTGTCTGAAGCCCGTCAGGAGCCCAGTCTCACCGCCACGAGGCGTGCACGACAGGGAAAGGGCTGGGATCCAGCAGTGCTGCCCCAAAACAAGATTTCTGCCTCCTCCGCAGCTATTCTCCAGGCTGGTGGCACCGAACAGTCATTAACAACCGGTGCGCTTTTAGAGCGACTCGTATTTACACATAAGGACGAGGACTCATTATCGTCGTCATCTACATATTGTTGTTTTACATAACAGCTGCAAGTGCACTTTGGTCAATAGTTTCATTTATAATAAAGTAATAAATTAGGAATATTTTTCCCTTGACAATAAGTTTTATGCCAAGATTTTATGTAGCTTAAAGCAAGTTGTCAATTAGGCTACTTAAATTAATTTTTGGCAGCAGTTAATTGGAGCCTAGAGTCTTTTGTCTTTAAACAGCTAATCCTAAACAAGAAAATACAATGATTAAATGTTTCTTAAACAATATTATTCACAGAATTTAAAATATAGCATTTAATTAAGATTTGGACTAGATAATCTTTTTTTTTTTTTTTTTTAGGGAAATTAATTTAAATTTCTTCAAATAAAATTGCTGCCATGACTCTGATTAAACTGGCTTGCCACAGGGCTACGGTCTGAGACCTTCCAACACTCTTATACCCAAAGGCAAATTATTTTGGATTCTTTTCTAAAGAGACATATTTTGTCCTTTCAGAGAGGCAGGACATTCCCCTTTGGAGCTCCGGAAGTTTGAGTTGTGTTCACAGGATAAAAATGCTGTATTATTACGCTCAGGTACCGGTAAATACGCTAAACAAATAAAAGAGTTCAGTAAGCCCTGCCAGCATGGCCGGCGTCTGGGCAGCACACCAAGGCTTCTTAAAACCAGAAATCACAGAGGTTTACTTCAAACAGGCTGGTAACCAAACACTCAGTCCGAGGTTATGATCAGATTAATGTGGTTCGTATCAATGAAAGTAGGGCAGTTAGAGAGAGATCTCCCACTCTTCAGTTAAATTTTTTTCCAATTCTGGAAATCTGCTGTGTTCCTGGTTAAATGTGCCATACAGTATCATGATCTGCAGAGAAACGAGTCCTGACTAATATTCCTGATTGAATCTCTTCTTTATATCCACCATCAGTTATGGAAAGGAGAGGGAATTAAGGCACAGTTCTTTGGTACGTTACGCAGGAGTTAAGATTAGATAATTGTAAAGCTTCCTACTATGAAATCCTGGAAGCTAATTTGTAATTAATGAATTAATTAAAGAGCAAAAAAAGATGACGTATTTTAAACGATAAGTGTATCTAGTCACCTTCTCTCTCGTAATTCTGATCTTCAGTGCCTCCTCCTTTACTGACAGGGAACATACATCAGGCAGACTTCATATATTTAAGAACTGGAGCAAGAACCTGTTAGTCTAAGTACCCTGCGCATACATAATCACAGAAAACCAGCCGCTGATAAAGAATGAGGCACAGACGTGTAGAGGCAGCGTCCTCAGCTTCGGGGCAACAGGAGACTTCACACCATGTTGCCTTGTCTCCGCTAGAGAAGGAGCGTTTGGGGCTCCAGGCACAAAACGCACTTTTTGAAGTAACTTTCCACGCAGCTCTCATTACCACAGCCACCATCCCTATGAAGGGAAAGCCCGTTGCTACCGTTTTCTGGTGGGAAAGCCTGTTGCTACAGACCTCATGGACAAGGACAGCAGGTGAAAGCAGCTAGGAGTAATCCAAGCTGAACTTCTTTGGTTTGAAACCAAGGAATTGCTGTTAGGGAACCATCTTAGTGACTGCTTTCGCAAGAGGTTTGCGGTACTGCCAGTCCCATGTATTCAGAAAGTCCCTCCTCATTTATGGGGTTTTCAGACAAAGAAATGCTGGGTTCCTTAATTAATGTCTTCACGCGTTTGAGCCTTCGAGCTTTGCATTCTTGACCGCTTCTTTGCAGCCAAGTAGCCAGAAAACTCTTCCCTTTGCTTTAAAATAAAATGAAATTCAAATGCATTTACAGGACTCTAGCAACTGGGTCTTCAAGAAAACCATCAAAATTCATGAGTCATCCTAAAACCACAAGGAAAGCTAAGAATGCTGCTCAAGGCCATATGTCTCACAAAGAAAGAGCATTGCTTTTTAACTGGAAGCACTGAGCCTGGTTGTTATTTGAAAATTAATAGGAGAGCTTCTCCGTTACGGTGGTGTTTTCTTATGTCTCAATATCATCCAGCACAGCAGCACTGAATCGGTCTACAGAAAAACCCGAAGGTGAGAATGACCGAAATCAAACGTGAAATGAACGGGACTGTTTTCATTGTCCAAGCTGATTGAAATGCAGAACAGGCTTTTCAGTTATTTAAAAACAATTTCACTTCGCTTGTGAAAAACTGATTTTTGGTTTGAGACAAAATGATTTAACTTTTAATGAAAACCCACACATTGGAAAGACGGTCATCAAATGTAGACTCAAAATATAGTATCAAGATCAAATGCTTATTCATGGGCAACTGCCGAAAAAACCTTGAACTATATAAATTTAAAACAGATGCTTTAAATTAAAACACATAAATTACCAATGCTGATATTACTATAAATTTCAGTGATGAAAATACATCACTCAAGACTTTAAGGGAGATTCTAAAGGTTACGTATAGGAGTATTTTGCATTATTAAACAAAGTGTCACCTGAAGAAGTTCCCTGGAAGAACACAGGAGGTAAAGTATCCCAGCTTATTGTGACATGATTCAACTACTATCACTGATTTTATTCTGAGTCGATGCTGTATATCTTAGGCATTTCTTTGTTTAGTTCCTGGTGCGTATTCAGAGTCTGAACGTAGAGCCCTGCGTAGCTCATTCTATTTCCAGCTGGACATATACTTTCTCCCTATGCCCTATACAGAGAACACAGCTGGAACCAGTAACATCTCTGCAAATGAACTGAACTTTTAAGTTCAACCATTGTATCAAGGTTCAGGCTGCTTAGTGTCTTTCAAATCCTGGTGTAATTTGGTATTATTTCCACTAAATAATGGTCAAACCTTGTATATATGTATGGAAGGCTTCCATGTCCTGAGGACAGTGCACTAGTTAAAAATATCATTTATCTGGAGTAAACAGTAAAAACAAAAGCTATATTTATAGCTCATTATTCTAGAAGGGTGACATTAACATCCAGCTGGAGTATTAGAATTTCGCGTTAAGCAGTTTTGGTTTTGAACAGTTTGAATCAGCGCAACAGTGTTGAAAACCATATATCAGTATAATAAACAGATGTTACAAATATATAAAATATGTGTATACATGTATAGCTGAACTATGTGAGTGCACAAATATATATTCTCACACATACATGCATGTGAATATAGACATTTTCTTAACTAAACACATATGAAGTACATTTTATTAAGAGAATCCAAATTTTCATTTATTTATTCTAGCTGTTTATATGAAAGCTTCTTTGGTTGCTTTTAAAACCATTTTCAGACTTTTCTATTACGACCACCCAATATTTATATTTAATATTCTATATCTAGTAAACTGTTTCTCATCTGGGACTTTACTAGAGACAGATGAAGCGTTGCTTAAAGAGAAGAAAAATCAACTCATAAAAAATGCACCTTGTAAATACCATAAAGTATTTGTTCATGAGTTTCTTCGAATTCTCTGTTTGTATTATTATTTTTAACAATGATACAATGAGTGGGAATGCAGTATCGACAACTGGCGTAGCCAGAGGTGGAAGAGGGGAAAAATGACAGAGATTCCCTGATATCTTTCCATGCTGCAATGTTTGAAGAACATTTGAGGTACTCACAGTCCTTGATTTATAAACTGACTGCACAGTCTTTTTCTGACACATCCTCCCCCCAATTTCTATTTCTATATGAAGGAAGATTTTTTTTACTGTACATTGTCATTAGCTTCTTGATGACTGAACTGCCCGAAGATAATTTTTTGGTTTTGGACATCCAGCTACCATTAATTTATCATGGGGTTGGGTGCCAAACCCTTCAGGTGTCTTTGGAAGTATTGAAAAATCGTGTTACAGGAGCAGGAATTTATACTCAGGCGTTTTTTTGTTCATTTAAAACACTACTTGTAAACAGCAAAATTAGTTTCTTCAGCAGTGAAAATAATTCATTCACTGTCTGCCTCAATCGGTTATGGTCTCTGTCTCTAAAGGCAGAACTAAAGTGACCTATCATGGTTTGCAAAGTCCAGATGATTGCCCGCAATGCTTTTCTTTACATATAAAGGGGAGCTTAAAAAATAGCTTCCTATGTCAGGAAGCTCTACCAGATTATCTTCAATAACCCGATGATAGGATTTCACCAACCTGCCATATATTTTGCCTGAAGATTTTTTTCTGTAAGTAAATCACGGCTTCCAGAAAACAACCAAGCTAGAGAGCCCCCAGTTTTCCTGAGAGTTTTTGCCCATGGATAATCACCAGCACTGTTAAAAACATACACCTGACTGGTAACTGAAGTTCACCCAGCTGTAACATCAAAATCTTTCTTGTCGTTCCACCCTTTTCCAAAACACGTAGAAAAATACTCAAGCTACAATATTTCGAGCCTTCCTCCCACCCTGCCTGCACTTCACCCTCCCGTTGACCGCCATCCTCCACCACTTCAGTAGAACAACCTTTTAAAAATAAGACCATGTATTTTCCTAATCCGCGTTTTGTCATTCTTCCTTTCAAGCTTATGCAGCAATTTGAAGCTGCACTAACCTTCCTATGACCTTCAAAAGGTAAGGGAAAACCCTATGTTAACAATTCTTCTCCCTCCTTATTTGGGTAAACTAGAAGCCATGAGAGCCTTTTATTGACTTTCACTATAGTTTTCACCCTTGGCAGTACAACTGAACCTGCCCTGACCTCTTTTGACCAAGAGCCTTTGTCCAACAAACTGTTCAAAGCATCTTGCAGCCAGATGTGAGCCCCCACACCCTGAGTGTATACGCTCGACTGTACGGATCTCCTGCTGCCTCCCCTGACTGCTTGTACCGCCGGCAATCGCCTTCAGCTTGCTGCCAGCTGGCCTGATTCTGAGATAAGACCCACTGGCCGGGTTAAGAAAATGACACCTGATCATGGGCTGGTCTTGTTCCCATGAGCTGCACCCTCTCTGAAGGCTCAGTTGTGTCTTGACAAACCACTCCATGCTGAAGGAAATAAAAGCAGCACCTTCCACAGGCCATGAGAGGAATGCACCCAGTCCCCCTCTCCTCCCCTTCCAGCAGGGCTTGCTCTGCGTGTTCCTCAAAGGAGCAGAAGGCTGCATTTGTGACCACCCCAGCTGCAAAAGGGAGCACTGTGGGTAGGAAGAGACTCCTGAAAGCGTGGATCTGTGCAATGCAATCTGTCCAGCTGCCTGTCACTGGATGAAATCATTTTCTCCTTTCTACGTGGACAGTCATCTCTAATCCTGCCTGGCAGCAGCTCACAAAGATCTCACCCATCATCCCATACTTCTCTGTCTCAACGACTGTCCATGCAAACTTCCAGTATCTTGTGATTTATGTAGCACCGATGTGCCTAGAGCTTGGCTACTTGGTTAGGCAGGGAATTGTGATCTCATGGCTGTCAGGACACAGACAAACCCAGATGAATAGAGTGAAACAGAAAGAAACGACAGTCCCTCAGACTTAACACTGGTACAGAGTTTACACTGACTTCTGTAGGATTTGGATTAGATATTATAGTCTTCAGGATTGTTACCAGCTCTTATCATACCCAAATTTCTTTGAATCGCACTCTTCTTGTGTCCATTGTGTTAATTTGCCCTAGATTTCTAGGAGCAAGTACGGTTGGTTTTCTGTCCTGTTCACCAGCCATTTTGACCACTTTCCAGTCTTTTGCACTCTTATGGACATATTCGGATTCTGAGCTCTAACAAAGCACTGCTTTCAGTCCTATTTTGACCCTATTTCAATCTTATTTTGGCTCATTTTTTGATACACTTAGACATACCTGTGTCTGTCAGCAACAAATATTTGTTTCTCAGCTTTTTTCCTGACTCACCCAGTGTTGAAAACCTCACACTACCCATTGCAAACACCACTTCTGACTTCTTATTTATCCTGAGGTTCTCCTTATACTTAGCTGCCATCTCTGTCTCCGTGCTCCACTTGACTATATCCAACATCTGGGAAGCAGATCTATCCCTGAAGTCAATCTGACTCACATTATCTGGAAATAGCCTGGTTCCATTATAACAAGACCTTCACTGCCCCATTGCCTTCATGGCTGAAAGACATCTCAGCCAATGGGGGCATGGATTAATGTCCTGAAGGGAAAATGTGCAAACCTTCCAACGAGCTTTTTCTTCTCTGTATGAAAGAACCGTCAGCAACTGAAACTTCCTTGTAATTCTTCAGTTAGGCATTCAGAATTAATTTCTATTCCCTCCCAAAGATGAGACTCATGCAATAATGAACTCACTCAAAAATACTCGTTTGGTACCAAACCCACTAAAAGAGAAAGGGTCGTGCCCAGGTTTGATCTACAAGCCAACCAAACTCCTGCCAGTAAACACCGACATATTCTCACCTGGCAAAAATAAAAGTGGGTATTTTTAAGTTTAAATATTCACATACCTGCGAGATTTTCAGCCAGCTCTGCAGGATGTAATATCGCTGATAGTCCTTGAAAAAAACCAACCAAAATATGAAACCTTCTTTCTCACCCCTTCGACCCCCGTCAACACTGTTCATTTGGATCAGGTGTTTTTGAAGTTTGCACATGGCAGTCTCATTTGCATTTAATGTCCTTCAGATTACTTCCTTTTTGTTGTGCTAAACACCTCTCTCAGTTGAGTCTAATTTGATGAGGTCATGCTGTGACTCCTGACCCTTTGGGTTCTAAATGAAACCATCTGACAAAAAAAGTAAGTGGAGTGAGTCTTTTGCCTGTTCGTGGACATTTGATATTTGCAGATGTGCAGCAAGTTTTACAGACGACTCTTTTGCCAGGCTAATGCTTGATTGGAGGGGTGGAAATAAGTGAATTCCTAGAGAGAATAAAATATTCCAAAAATAAATAGGTCATGGTAATCCAGTCTCCACAACTCCACTAGCTAAAATAAATCAGAAGAAGTAAATATGACCATTATCTAAGTCAAGGGAATCCTAAATTCCAGAAAAGCTTTTCTACCCCCAAAATGACTTAATATCTCGGCGTTTTCTTCAAATGTTTGTGAATGGAAACACCTGCACGGCTTGGCACGGAGACCTTGGGATTTTTTGGTGGCTCGGAGGTAGTTCCTCGTACACACGGGAACCCCCCACCTGCTTTGGGCTGATGTGCTCGCTCTGCCGCAGCATTTATTGAAAGGCTGGAGAGGTGCATGTTTATTTCCAGTTGTCTGCAGCCTGTGTTACAGAGGAGGTCAGCCTGGATGATCTCGCGGTCCTCATCTGGCCTTAGAAGTCTGGATCCGTTACTACGGCTTTGAAATGCTCTCAAGCACTGATCGCTTCATTCCAGGCTAATTTTATGTAGAGGGAGTCACTGGAACATTAACACATATGGTCAAGTAAAGAGCCAAAATGCTATTCCAGACTTTTCTGGCCCCAAAATAGATCTGAGTTTTACTAGAGTATTGTGATATAAAACTGGAAAAGGAAATAAGTAAGCTCGGAAATTTCTTCAGAACAGTTTTTCAATGTTCCTCTGCTCATCACCCGTTACTTTGAAAGGCTGGAAGTGGGACCATGCTTAAATAAGATTTGGGTTTTAGCCAAAATACACTGAAACTGTCAGAAAGACCTCATCAGTGAACATTAGACGAGGCCATATATCCCTTTTCATTTGTAACTCTTCCCGTGCCAACCCTCCCCATTTCCACATACACACATAATTTCCCCTATGTATGCTATGGCTAATTGTACAGCTGCCTGTGGTATGCATGCCCTCCATAGCAAGACTGTTGCAGAATTATCTGACTGTAGTAAATCATCTCGAGATATACTGTAATTAAGTAGGAATATGCAAAGCATCAGACAGATTATCTTTGAAATGCATCAAAGTACATTATATTATAAAAAAATTAGGAAAATCTGTAGGTCATATATTCACTAAACTCCCCTACCTTATATGAAAATGAGTCATTTTCCATCGTACCCTGGGGGTGAGGAGGCTGTCAGATGAAGAAATAAAAGACACTGCTAGTTAAGAAGAGCAGACCATGCCAAATCACTAATTAAAATTTAGATTTTTTGTGTAGAGAGCAGGTGCATATGCTAAAAGCTATTCCAGAGCTGGACGAACTTCTACCTCACTTTTTTCTTTTTTTAAATGCTATTTTACAGACCTGAGTAAGGGCCTCAAAGACTGAAGGTATTATTGAGCCAAAGTCTTAGATGTACACACATAAAAATGGAGCACTCGGCATTGCATCTTAATTTTCAAAGACCATATTTCAATTAATCTGGCGGCTTCTGAAAGAACAGGTTAAAAAATCAATTTAAAACTAATTTTTAAAATGGTATAATTGATCAAATTATGTTCATAATATTCAGGACTGAGATACAGATATATAAATATATTTAGTTACATCTTAAGACAGCTTTGATTCTTGCAGTTTCGAGACCCCATGTCTTTTCAGCTGTCCACTAAATTAACTGTGCACCTAATAAGGGGTCAGAATTAATTTATTATCATTGCTGTGTTCATTATGATACTTCTATGAAACTTTACCTACCTGAATATGAACTATGTTTTTCATTTATGTATTAATTGTATAGACCAGTAGTCAAAATGGTTCCTTAGAAGTAAAGCTGTTGTGAAGGGACAGGAGCAGTGGTAGGAATTACAGCCCAGCAGCCATAGCAGTCCTAGTAATTACAACCTCGTCAGCACGTACAGAAATGTGGACTATTTTGACACATCCATTTCTATCCGTGTATCCCTAAATCCTCAAAATTATTTGGAAGAGCTTTACTCCCACTGCCTTCAACAGGAATCGCAGGACAAATCACAGGAGGAGCTGTACCAGACTCTGTGTGAGAGATGCCGAAAAGGCCAAACTCCACAGGAACACAAGAGAATCTGAAGGGCTCCACCAGCTACGACATCCATCCCTTGGGTGTCCACAACTGCATGGCCAAAACTGAAGAACTGAGGTTTGAGCAGCAGCTCAATCCTGGGGATGTCTTGGAAAGGGGAGATTCAAATAGTGAAAAAATAACAAATGTACAGGGGTCAACTTTTTAATGTCAGTGTTTCAACTTAGAAATGTAGGGATCTAAACCTGCATCTGAGCACGTTTTGGAATTACATATAAAATGCATATTCATCAGGATTACAGCAAATTTGGGCATAAAGAAAGAGTGGGATTTTCCTTGTGTTTTGTGCACTGCAAGAGAGGTGGGCCAGAAACACACGCACGCCTGCTAGCGAGCGAAAGCCTGCTGATATCTAAATCATTGGGGGCTTTTTCCAAAAAAATGATTTATCCTTATATTACTTGAAGATTACTCATGTAATCCTGTTTGTAAAGCTGAAAAAAAACCTGTAATGTGCTTCCTGCAAATATTCATCTACATCCTTAAATTAATTTTTTTTTACTATGTTCACATGCCTTTGGTGTTCACTTTCCTAAGGAATTCCTGCAAATGCATTGACAAGCTCAGAAAGAACACTTTTGCAGCTAACACGCTGCAACACTATTCTTTGTCTGAGTTTTTATAATTATTATTCATATTACAGAAGTCTTCAGAGATGCCAATCAGGCTACGAGCCCTATCATGGCAGATCAAATTATAATGACAAGAACTGTACCAGAAACCTGATCCCGTGTATAACACTTTCAATTACGTGCACGGCTCTTCCCCATGGAGGCAGAAATCAGCTGCTTCTGGACTACTCCTGGTTCTGGGTTGAAAGAGACAGAAGACAGCAAAGATTATAAGTGAAAGAACAATATGAACATTCATATTCCTTTAGCTTTTAAAGTTTAAACCATGAATTTAAGTGTGAAGTAATGCCAGCTAAAATGATCTCAATGGGTCTTCTGTGGGTATCCCCTTGATTTGAAATATTCAGGTTTTCATGGTGACAGCGGATATGAAAAACTCTGTTGCCAGTGTATTTTGCCACCATGCAAAAAAACCCTACCCACAGGGAGTGGAGAGCTGAGGAATTTAATAAAACCTGTAGGACTCAAGGCATGCAATAGGTGGACAAGACCTGGCATAATTTTGTTAAAGTCAGGCTCTACTTAGTTAATAAACTGGGGCAAACTGTACCACAGACCCCCAGAAAGGCACTCCTCGCTGTACCTCCTGTCCTGGAAGGGGGCTGCCTGGCAAAGCAAATATAACTGTGTCACATGTCATGTATTTTCCTCATAAAAAAAATTCAAATAAAGATAAAATTTCAAACAGCAAGGTTGAAGTCCTGAGCAGAATAAATTTGGAAGCCATATCCATTTCAAATATCCACCTCAAAATTCAATATAGTAGGCAGCTAGGAACAATAAAATAAGACCATATGGGCTTGAATCAACCTATTTAAAGTCTGCTATGCTGAAGGGCTGAGGCCAGTTATTCAGCCATTATCTGCCTTTAGTGACCTTGAGATGTGATCATTTGATTGCATCAAAGTCAAATTTTCCAGGCTCACTTCTTCACGTCTGTGAAGTTGTAATCTTTGAGTATCCCAACATATACCAATTTCCTCCAGGATATCAACCCACAAACAGTGTCGGTGCACTGTCCCACCACGGCAGAGACTATGGCAAACAAATTCTGACCCTGAATCTCCAGCACAAGCGAGGCAGAGGGTTTGCTGAGGAAGGGTGAAGCTCTAGTGGTTCACATAGCAAGTCTGGTTTAAGCTGCTCATTTTTATCAGCGTAGCTGAACTTTTTATTGACTTCTGACAGCATTTGAGAAGTGATTTCACTTCTCGGGGGATTATTGGAAATATGTTCTTTGTCTGAAGCCCTCTTAGGAAGCCACCCCCCTCTCCAAGAAATTACTGCACTTGGAATCATGTCTTCTTCAGGTCACAACTAAAAAGCATCAACAGCCCAGCCTGCTTCCCTACGGACTGTGCATCAGGATTACCGACAATCTGGAAAACAACTCTTGTTTGGATAAAAATGAGCCTCAAGACCCCGTTCAACTTGCACAGAGTGACTGTCTCACCTGGCAGAGCAGGAGCCCCTCACCACGGAAGCAGGTCCGCCACGGGGTGACGGCAGGGACAACAGCCCCTGCCCCACTCCTGGTGCACCTTTCCTCACCCTATCCCCAGGGATGTGGCAGAGGATGGAGACAAGCTCTGCCCTCCCTGTGGGCACCGGTCCTGGGCTGTGATGCTGTGGACAGCTCTGGGGGCCAATGGAGAGGGTGAAGAAGGCTCCACTGCATCCCCCCCACCCCATGTCCATGTCAGGCTCAGGGGTGTGATGGGTGGGCAGAGAGGTTGTCCTGCCCCATGGCTCTCCGTGGAGGCCCCACAGCTCCACCTGAGGGACACAGTGGGCCCTCGTGTTCAGAATACATCTTGTTGGTCTGAAACAGCCCTATTTTGTCAACCCTCAGGACATGCTGCAATGCACATTTGTTTTCCCAAACTGAGAAAAACTGGGAGAACTCTGGCAGGAGATCACAAAGACTGGAAATTTCTTTTCATCTGCTAGGTTATGATTTATGTTAATGATTGGGCAAAGGAAGGAGGGGGACTCGAGAGCAGGCTGTCTGTATGGCAAGGAAATCTCTCCAGACAGTGGGAAGGAGCACTCAGCACAGGGCGCAGGCACCACTGCCTGCCTTGAAAATAAATAAGCCGTGAGAAGAGGCAGGTGGGTGCATGGCAGACCCATTGGACAAAATCCTCTCTCTGCGGAGAGGGCAGGAGAAGCGCAAGTTGCAACTCACCGTAAGTTGTAGCCGGAGCCACGCTGGAGTCTGCAGAGGGAAATCCAGTCCCTGCAGAGATCCCCTGTGCAAAATATGTTTCTTCGAGTTTTGCTCAGGAGACCGGGATTTGGCTGCAAGACACAGGCAAAAGTAAAAGTTCAAATGCAGTAACAATTACGTACGGCAGCAAAACTCTTCTTTTCCTCTGCCTCAGCGTGAATTTCTTTCTGAAAATGGTACTTATTTCATTGTACACTGAGCTCAAATGCTTTAGCACTGTAAATTTCAATACTGAGACAGAAATAAGAATCTCACATACTTACACACACACAACTTTCCGTGCCCACAGAGCTTATCCGTGCAACTTCAGCTGCAGCTTCTTTTCCAATTCATTGACATCTAGGAGATGGTGGAGGAAGAAGGGAGGTGAGGGAGAAGAAGGGCAGGAGAAAGACCCAAACGTTGAAACTCTTAAGCCAGGGATCAACAGCATCATTCCCAGGTTAGCAGCCGATGATTAACATTTCAGCTGTGTGTGCTAGCACGGGTACAGCAGTGAGGTGAAGGGGACCTTCACCCACCCTAATATCAGTGGGTATCCTTCAGGGCTCACCAGCCTGCCTGCTTTGGGTAAGCCTCAGTCTGTGCTCCAGCCCTGACTTAGTGGCTCTGTGCTGCACAGAGATGCAAACACACACGCGGGCTGAGCTTCAGCTGACTTCTGCTTCCACGGGAAAGACCGTGCTGTGGGGCAGACCCAGATTTTGCTGGTGTGACTGGAAGTGGTACAGGAGAACAGCCAAGACAAGAGCTAGTATCCAAAGTTGGGGTCTTTCTAAGCACTCTGTGGGAACTTGTGGTGAGGTTCCAGAGACAACANACGTTGAAACTCTTAAGCCAGGGATCAACAGCATCATTCCCAGGTTAGCAGCCGATGATTAACATTTCAGCTGTGTGTGCTAGCACGGGTACAGCAGTGAGGTGAAGGGGACCTTCACCCACCCTAATATCAGTGGGTATCCTTCAGGGCTCACCAGCCTGCCTGCTTTGGGTAAGCCTCAGTCTGTGCTCCAGCCCTGACTTAGTGGCTCTGTGCTGCACAGAGATGCAAACACACACGCGGGCTGAGCTTCAGCTGACTTCTGCTTCCACGGGAAAGACCGTGCTGTGGGGCAGACCCAGATTTTGCTGGTGTGACTGAAAGTGGTACAGGAGAAGAGCCAAGACAAGAGGCAGTATCCAAAGTTGGGATCTTTCTAAGCACTCTGTTGGAACTTGTGGTGAGGTTCCAGAGACAACAATGTCACACAAATCCTGGCTCGTATTGAGGAACCGCCTTTAGACACCTTGAGCCAACCCGGGGAAAATGCTGCTTACCAGGCACTTTGGTGCACTGCATGCGAGTGACATCTGGGCCACTCTACCTTCAGCTTCAGTTTGTCTGCTCACAAAGCTCTCCGGTTTAGTATTCTGCCCTGCAAACCAAGCCTCAACATCACGTGTGCACCTTAAAGATCTCTGCTTGGGCTAACGGTGTCTATCAATCAGTCCAGGTTCCCTGTTCATGATCCTCAAACCTTGCATGAAGACCTGCTTCACTGGGATCTATCAAGCATGGATAGAAGATCAAGGACATTATCACCACTCCTACTTGCCCATGAGATGCCTGAGGGGCATCTCAGTTTCTACATGGCTTTGCTCATGGTGTGCCTGCCAGCCCTTTTTCACCAGCTCCAGCTCTGTAACGGGGTGGGATGTCACAGAGGAGCACCTGGATGACATACAACTGAAGAAAAGTGTGTAGAAGCTCTGTAGGGACTGAATGGTTGCTCAAAATTGACCTATTACTGGCCAATGCTACCCGCCCCAGCCCCATGTCAGCAAAAGATATTATAGCAGAGGTGACCTTCCACTTAGTAAACCCTAAGGCTTTACTTTAGTATGAAGGTCCCTTTCTAAAGCCACTGTGAAAACACTGAAAACAAAACTTACATCCAAGCATCTTAAGGACTTTCTGCACATTCATTAACCCCACAGCACCCAGAGTGAGACAGGGAAGTGTAGCTAAACCAATTAAGTCGCAGAAGAAGGGGAGGAACCGGGGGTTAAGTGCCTTGCAGACGGAGGGACTGAAACCCAGGCTTCCTGGCTGGCAGTCTCGGTTCGACTTCCCGGGAGTACTGGAAGTGAAACTTTCCCTGTAGAGCTGTCGCACTATGAAATCAGCTTGGCAGTGTGTGACAGACATAATCCTTTTCCCATATGTCTTATTTTCTATAAATAGAAAGACATCTCATTAGCATTCTGTAACTTCATGAGATAAGGAGAATGAACAAACAGACAAACAAATATCTGAACTATTTCCAGAGAATTGCCTGAAATTCCAGGCAGCCCAGGAGGACAGCACTGGATTCAGCCGCCTTCTTTCCAATTTGACATCACCTGCGGTGTCAGTGACTGGGAAAATATTTCTCCAAATGGGAAGGGGTGCTTGAGCCGCTTACAACACACTGCATCGCTGAGGGTGAGAGGGGCCACGTTCCACAAAGCAGTATTTTGGTTGGGTCGTATCACAGAAACTGTGTCATCCCAATCCTAATCTTTGGCAAACCACAGCCACAAAACAAACAGACTAAATATTTTCCATGTTTGGGATGTTCACACCCCACACCGTAAAAGCTGTAACCCTCCCAGTATTCCTGAGAAATCATGATGGCTTTTTCACCATTGTCATGGCAGCATTACAGGAGATTTTTATGACCGATGTTTCTGAAGATTCAATACTGTTGGGACTGTTCTGAGCAGTTTATTATGTTGTAGCCTTCCTAAATAGAAAAATATATGGTCTGTCCTTCTCATTAAACATGTAATATGCACACTTTCAATTGTTTTAGTCCTAATTAAAATAATCTTTCACATGATCAGATGAGGAAATAAAAAGGGAGTCTATTTTGTATTTGATGATTGGCTGAAGGTTTCTTAAACAGAATAAAACATGCAAGAACAGCCACACTAGATAGGATGTGGAATCATAGAATGGTTTGGGTAGGAAGGGACCTTAAAGATCATCTAGTTCCAAGCCCCCTGCCATGGGCAGGGACACCTCCCACCAGATCAGGTTGCTCAAAGCCCCATCCAACCTGGCCTTGAACTCCTCCGGGGATGGGGCAGCCACAGCTTCTCTGGGCCAGTGCCTCACCACCCTCACAGTGAAAAATTTGTTCCTAATATTTAATCTAAATCTACCCTCTTCCAGTTTAAAGACATTCCCCCTTGTCCTATCACTACATGCCCTAGTAAAAAGTCCCTCCCCATCTTTCCTGTAGGCCCCCTTCAGGTACCGGATGGCACTATAAGGTCTCCCCGGTACCTTCTCTTCTCCAGGCAGAACAACCCCAACTCTCTCAGCTTGTCCTCATAGGAGAGGTGCTCCAGCCCTCTCATCATCATATTCTCCAGCACTTTGCTCAACAGCAGCTAGTAACAAACACCATAAAGGAACATGAGCAGAAACCTGCACAATAAATAGGAAGGACTAGAAAGCAGCAGTTTAGTTTATTCCAGAAATTTGAATTTTCAGAAATAGATTTTTTTTCAGTTTAGAATGAAAATAAAATTTATGAAAGATTTCAAGAATTAAAAAAAAAAAAAGGAGAAAAAATTTCCTCATGAAACAGGCACCTTAGGTGGGAAACACTACCTGGGGTGAGTTAATTAGGCACTTTACCATTGTGGATGGAGATCAGTCAGTGTCTTCCCTTCTTCAGGTCAAAAATCTTCCCTAAAATGTTTGCAAAAATACTTCAGATATGATAAAATTACATCCCTTCCCCCTTTTTCTTTTGACACTTTTTGAACAATTATGGAACACTTTAAGTCTGGTTTCTTCCTCATCTGATTAACACCTCAATTTATCACCTTTCAATATGATTGAACACCTCTTTTTTAATATTACAGGAGTTGGTAAGAGGATGACTGAATCTGCCTTCCGTATAGAAAATATTGATTTTAGATCACCTGCTTTTTACGTCTTCTCTCTCTAAAAGAAACCATATCATTCTGCATCACACCCAAAGCTCACCACGACTCCAGCTCCTGCAGTTTCCAGTCCGTAACCCACTGCCACAGCTGGCGCAGCACCTGCCCTCCAGTCTGCCCCAGGGATGGGTCAGCCCTTCAACCAGCAAACCGTGTGTCTGAAAGACACTTCAGGGCACACACACCAGTGACACGGTTTCTTCCCATAGGAATTTCTAGGCGTTTGAAGGATTCTCAGGAGTACAAGGTCCCACAAAAAGAAACCCTTATTTCCACTCTAATGCATCAATGACTCATTCCATCAGTGATTAAAAATAACAGGCCGGGGACAGGGGATAAATATACCCTGGCTCTTTTTTAAATAAGAACCCGACCAAAATCACAGAGAAAGAAAAAATTTCTAGCACACTGTCATACCAAAATTATATGAATGCCTAACTCTGGGAGGATAATTACAGTATAACACAACTTGAAATGTTTTTCATGTGTCTGTCAGGATCTTTTTCCCATAGTGATTTTTTTTGCCACAGGCCAACAAACGGCTTTAAAAAACAAGCACTTTTTCTTCAAAGAGGATATCCATGATTACTGTATGATCTCAGGAACAACTGTAGAAGCTCTGGGTGAGATTTATCTTTGTCACTTGCCACGAGCATACAGCGCTGGGTTTTGAAGCCACCCCACTCCTCGCCTGGACCGCCAGCACTCGCCGCCCGTGCCAAACCCAGCTCCAGGTGCAGCTTTTCAGATGGGTGCTGATAGCAGGGTGGGCTTTAGGGCTGCAGCATCCCCAGTCTGGTCCCACAGGTCCCCCAGGGGCTCAGCCTCTGCTGGGACATCAGGTCCCAGCCACTCAAGTCTTAGGAGTCTATTTTATACTGCAAAATGTGGCACCTATATATATATATATGTTTTACTTTCCTCTGTCTAAAGCTGTGGTTAATTTGGACAGTGAATCACAACATCTTAGAAGACAGAAAAAGGTAGAAAAGTACGTAGGAGGGTAGGAAGGTGCAAACCAAAGTGCACACAAACATCTTAAAATATCACAATATTCTCCATAGGGGACAACACACAAACTGTGCTTAAAGCACCAACAAAGTATTTTCCAAAAATGGTAAGATAATTAAGAATAAAGAGCGTCTCTTGGAAACAGCTAAGTCTTGAAATTAAGCCATTGAATATCTCTATAGAGATGCACAATTATGATTTTTATTAATTATTTCCCCAATGGAAGATTCCACAATCAACCAAGCTCTCAAAAATTTAGCTCTTGTACAGAAAGTATTCCACACTTGAAATGAGTTTTCTGAGGGACAATCTTTACTTTGGCTAGTAAATAAATCAGAGTAATTCAATTTAAAAAAAAAATGTTGAAAAATTAAATAAACCATGAAACTGTCATGGTTTATTCTTAACCAACTGTACAGCTGGTGGAACACCTTCCATCAGATTCCAAATCTTTTTTACTCCACCGTTGCAGAAAATCAGTTTTTCCCCCTTCATTTAATGTTGTCCTTACCCCTGTCTTTTGTTTTCTCGAGCTCAATCCATCAGCAGCCTTTGAGAGTAGATCATAACCGAGAGGATGTTGTTTGTACGAAATTATGAACTCCAGTTCATATTATATGTTTGACTCATGTCTCAGCTTGCCCAAGATAAGCCTATTAAACAGCATTCCAGACAGCAGCTCTGCCCAAGGGACACACTTGTCATTCCCTTGGAGGACGACCACTGGGAGACCATCAAGTCTGTAACCCTGTGCCACCCTGAACAGCCGAGCTGCCTCTGAAGGAAAACGGTCCCCGAGTATGAGGTATCCAAAATGCTGAGCAGGTCAACAAGATTAGATTTTGGTGCTGAAGCATGTGACAAGGAGATAGGATGAGTTACGATCAAGGGACTTTACTCCATATGCCCTTTCCAGAGGTCGGTGGGGTATATACTCAGACTAATTTTGGATACTCAGATTAGGGCAGGGTCTGCTCAGATTAGGAGACGGTGTCTATCAGGATATTTCCATGATCTCAATATGATCAACACCATGTCTAATACTTGAACAACCTCAGGGAATCTCATAGTTAAGAGTCACGTGCTAAGCTCATTGTTTAAAAAAATCACATGCTAAATTCACTGTTTTCCTGCAACATCACCCCAGAATAAAGCAGAGGACCAGATGATGCACAGCCCCCGCGGAGCCTTGGGAAAGCATGTGTAAACGTCTAGTGGGAGTTTGGGTGATCTTAGAGGTCAGAGCTTGGGAGGACCCAAGTGTGCCTCTCAGACCTGGACCCAGAAATGGCAACTAAATTGTAGCCAGACACAGAGTCAGTGGGACCACCTGTTGGATCAAATTGTGTATTTAAATGGTGATTACACACTCTTACGGCAAGAGCAGCCCAGGGGTGAATGGCCAGCGTGGCCGGGCCCCATGCAAACACGCACCACAGCAGTCCCTGCCCTGAAGAACACGCAGCGGAGGCGGCATCGCCTCTGCAGCACGCAGGGCTCGGGCAAAACGCAGGACTTCAAAGGGAGTTTTGACTTTGATAGAGAGTGAGTAGGGGCTGCTGAAGAGGGACCTGTGCTACAGAACAACCAAGCATGTGCTTCACATTTCAGAAATTATATGCAGAAAAAGACTTCACAGATGAAAAAAGGAAGAAAAAAAAAAAAAAGCAGCATACAGAAGTCCTGGGCATCAAGATTCTTCTTAAGGTAGTGCTTCTGAGCCTCATACACGCTATGACATTGTAGTCTGAAAACTGCAGTGTTTGCATTTAAATAAAAAGTATTCTTTTTATCCCATTTGGAATTATTTAGCAACACCTCTCCTGAGATGTGAAAGAATGCAAATAAAACATCCAATATGATCCTTAGCAAATACAAATTACATTAATTTGTCCTTTGGAGAATAACCTTTAACCATTACAAAATACACTCTACTGGCTTTCTTGCTCTTTTTCCTCCCTCTTTCACTCTTTCCTTGGACTTTTCAAGCAGATTTTTGTGGAATAGATCATACAGGATTATACAGTTATAGCTTGCTTTCATATATTTCAAAAAGAAAATCATAAATATGAACTCATATGTTAATAAATCAATTATGGAATGCTGTTTTACACATATGCTCAAAACATGACCTCTTCCAAGTTCTCTTAGAGCAGAAAGTTGGAGTTTAGATTTAGGGCACTTTAGCTTTAAAGATATTGGGAATAACATTATCTGGTAAATATTAAGTAAAGCAGGTTTTCTGTTAAGTTTTATCTTGCCTTCAGTGGTTTATTAAAGCTTGCTCAACAACACCATTTTAGTTACGCATGAATGAGCCCGAACCTTACTTTTCTTCAATAACAAAAAATGGTCTTTAGCAGCTATAATTTACTGAACCCCTTTTGAGTTATGAAGGGGTAAAGCAGAAGCAGCCCAAGTTTTATATATGCTCTTTTGCACTCTCAGAGGCAATTCAGTGCTAAAGCATTTTCGTTTTATAAAACAAAACAATGCTGGTGACTCATTTGTAATAAGGACTTACATAATTGCTTTTTTGGGAGTTTGACAAGAAGAAATGTGCAGCAGCCAATCCACGCCACTTTTAAAACTGTGAAACAAAAGATGCACAGAACACTTTTCATTCTATTTTAGGTTTAATTCTCTGCTAAATTTCATCCTGGGCTTAATGTAAAAATGCTAGTTTTATTGTTACACGCCTGAAGGAGATGAGATAATGTTAAATACCATTTGATAGAAAATAAAACCACCCAGAAAATATCCTTCGTTGTTTTCTGTAGTCCCTTTATGGCTTCCATTGCCATGATATCTGAGTAAAGCAGCATTTTTCCACAGCGACCCCCCCTCTGAGGCTGTGCATCTCCCGTTTTGGGGAAGTGATGCACAAAGACCAAACACCAGACGCGGGAAAGGGACACAGACCTCTGCCGGCAGAGCGCAGGCTCTGAAGTCCAGTTTGTTGAAACTGAACTCAGTTGAGATCAAAGGAGTTCAGAAAGCGAGTCGCTGTTCCTCACATCTATAGATATTTTCCTTTTCAGCCTCAAAATTCCCACGTGCCTACAGCTGGGTACGCACTCATGCCGGGACCTGCATCAGTTATACAACCCATAGGTTGTAAGATTGCACCTTTGCCACCCAGCGCTGGCGCTCGCCAAGCTGAAGACTGCGTCTGCTGGGGAGAAACATGACAGAAGCATTTCACCACACCTTCTACCACATATAACAACGTGGAAAATAGGTACCCGGAACCGCAGAGAAGCATGTGGCTAAGCAGAGCCATGCCTGCACCAAGCAGAAGGCAGGACATCCCCCTTCCCCTCCCCCGCCGGAGCTGCGCGGTGGACAAGGCAGAAGTTTAACAAAGCAACTGATGAAACCTAAACCCCAGGTTTTCTCTACCTTTCCTGCTTTAAAAGCAATCCCTGAGCAATCAACACAACTGTATTACAGTGTTTATATTGAGCAGACCAGAATTACTCCTTTTGATAGGAGCTACGCTAGTTTACATCAGCCGAGAGTGCTGCTTCTCTATCTCATCACACCTAATATCAACACACTGTCCAACCGTATATAGCGACAAAACACCTTCTTTGAGTTGAATTGCTCAGTACCTGGCAGGATATATGTCTAGGCACTTAAAACCCCTTCTGCCTTCAGAGCTGGATGCTGAGGAAATTAAAATGAGCGTGAGCATATTGCTATCAGGACACTTGTGAGAAGTAGAGAGCCTGTTACTGTATATTTCAGAGAAAACAGCGCTATTAAAGGACACAAATGTGATATTCGATTTGGATGTTTTCCCATGCGGATAAAAGGACTCACTCCTCATGCAATTCTGAAAGAAACTGATTAGATTTATGCAGGCAAGTATCAGCTTGTGATTAGCATTTAGGTGAGGATGCAGTTATGTGCTACAGGAAATATTGGTGTGTGCGTTTTCTGTTTACTTTCATTATCTAATGTGCTCTGCATTAGGCTGGGAAAGACAGAAGTGGTTATTTGGGAGATATTCGAGCACTTGTAAATTTATTAGTCTTTCCTGATGGAGGAACCGGACATACTACTTCTTCATAACACAGTCCTTTTGGCTGAACTGGTATAAAATGCCTTCCAAGCAGTTTCAAGCCGAGAATCAGTCTGTTGTTGTTCTGCTTGGAACAGGTAGGAAAAGGCTTGAAGAACCAGTTTTCCCAAAGAAAATTCCATCTCGCAAAAAAATATTTGTTTTAAGAAGTAATGTTAACTTTGATGAAAAGTTCAGTTGCAGAAGTGCATGGGGGGATTGTGTGTATACATATATATACACATGTATATGCACACACAAGTATGTATTTTTTTCAGTTGAACTGGGATAAAACAAATCTGAGGTTTTACATTTTTCATTTATCAAAAAAATCTGTTACCAAAAAGCTTCATTTCTGGCAACATTCGTGTTGAGTCCTACAGGGACATTTACCTTCAGGTAACCTCTCTGTGTAATTCATGTCTTCATTACAGCTAATGGGGAGATAGACTAGTTAGTCACTACCTCAAAAAAAAAAAAAAAAAAGGAAAGAAAAAGCAGCCAAGATTGTTGTATAAAAGCTCAGAAATCCTTTCATGCACTGTCTAGGCTTGGAATATAGAAGGAAATCTCTGCCAAGAAGCAAAGGATGTTGAAACAGAATCATGCAATGTGTTAATGCCGCAGGGCATTGGAAGTAAGATGCCAGGGACTTCAATCAGAAACTGAATGATCTTTGTGATATAGCAGAGAGGATGGAATAACATCAGAGAACTGCACACACAATGGAAAGAAACAGCATAATCATTTGTCATCACTCCAAGCAAACGAGTGCTGGCAATGACGTTTTCTGCACCAACCTATTCATGTCATAGTTTGAGGTTCAAATACCTTTCAGTAGCAGATCTCACCAGCAACATCCTCCGATGGCATGGAAATTTGCTGCAATATCCACCTCATCCGACACTTCAAAGGACTTGTGCTCTGGTCCTCAGACAGTTAAGTGTGGATACGCTAAGGTGGCTATGAAATCAGATTAACTTAAAGAGCTTGTATAATTCACAGCCTATTAAGTTAACCCAATTTCAAAACTGGTTCCACTTTGCATGAGAATGGACATCTGTGGCCTTCGAAATCCTCTACTATTTTTCATTCTTTATGAAGTATTCTTCCTTCCTTCATACTGCTGCTGATCGCTAGCTGTGTCTTATAAAGACCCAACTGAGACTGGTCAGACACTAAAACTGGTCCTGGCCCATTATATGTGAAATATATAATTACACTGAACTCTTATAGAGAGAAGGGTGACAAAACGTCCTATACATGGACAGAACTTGAACCAGAAATACTCACTTTGGTGCAGATAAACCATTTGGTTGCCAACGTTGGTCATCTTTCTGTATATTTTGGCAACAAAGTCGACTGGTTCCCAGTGATGAGCAGTCAGTAGCTCTTGATAGTATCTAAAGGCATCATACGGTGTCCAGCTCTTCTGTAGAGAACCCTACGCAAATATTTGAAAAAAACTAACTTTAGGCTCCTGTTTCTGAAAATCTCACGTTTAATTTAACATTCAGCCTTCATTTGCCTAAAAATATGGAGAGAGAAAAAAAATACTACATACTAGAAACCTTACCTATAAATATGTGGAGTTTTAAGATACAGGGATTTACTCAGAGATGTACATTAAGCAGAGAGCAGTACTTTCAGGCTGAGAAGCAGTCAACACTTCCACTTAGATGGTGAAACCAAACTCTAATTATAAGATATCGTCTAGCCAATATAGCTTCATATTTCGACTTTCAATACAATATAATACAGTCTAATTTATAAGGTGCCTTATCATGCAAACTTCCATAGGCACAGTAATTTAAAAGGGATTATATATAAGCCCCTCTAAAAGCAAATATCGAAAAGAAAAGATTCTTAGGCTTGTCATTTTTCAAAAACATTTATTGAAGGAGCTTCTCCGCTTTTGGGGTGGTATGGAAGTCCAGAGAGAAGGTACATGGCAAAATGCTTAAAATTGGATGCCTTCACTCTGGTACTTAAATCTGTATTTAGCATTGAAGGAAAGGGCATGAATTCACCTTTTCAAAGGGCTGTATCTCAGATCTAAGTAAATCAATGTCATTCCACCAAATTACGGCAGCTGAAGTCAAAACCACTGTTTTTAGGAATGTTGTGGGAATGCTTGGTTTGATTCTTTGCATTCACACATATTCCTGAAATAGAGAGGATTCTTCCCCCCGCTACATATTTTTCAGTCTCAGTTTCCAGACTTCATGATCATGTCATTTCTTTCTCATGGATTGTCAGAATACAAATTCTCCCCGATTTGCATCTCTAAAAGACATGTATTGAAGGATGGGAAGGGAAACAGAATTTAGCTGTCCATGATCAGGATGGCAAAAGATCTACTGGCAGTTTTGATAAGAATGAACGACATGAAGATTTTTCATGTAATATACACGTAAGAATATAGCACTTCAGTGCCCTACTATCAAACTACACTGCATAGACATCTTCTTCCCATGCTTCTAAAAAACAGGGTTCATGGATAAATTCCGGCTGTTTGCTATGCTCTGAACAAAGCATGTGCAATGGAAACACTGGCAAGCACATTCTCACCAAGATTTGCATAAGTTTTCATTCAGGATTACAGGCTTCACCCTACACAGATGAAGACATTTACCATTTTCTTTGACTTTATCAGCAATTGGAGCATCGGGAAGATGGTGAATAGACTGTCTTAGGAAGCTAAAGCTCCACTTTCTTTTTTTTTTTAAGGGAAGTTAGCCATTTGTAAAGATGTTACCTTATGAACATTGCCTGATGCTCATACAAGTGGAGACATCTTTGGTCAAACTGAGATTTCCTGGGTGCTTTAATTTTTGTTCTCAGGTACCAATGAGATGCTTCTCCCAGAGATTCATCACTCAAGATGTTGCATGTACAGGTACCCCACAGACAGCCCTGGCTTCCAAACAAGAGTGGAAAGGTAGTTTTCTTGTAGAGTTGTGCGTACATAATATGATTAGCTAGTTTGAACACTCAGGCACTAGTAGAAAGTTGGACAAATAAAGATCATTCTGTTACCATGTGGATGTCTGCCCATGCCCCTACAGAGAAGGGAGGTGAACATCTAAACTGAGACTGAAAACGCATACGCAGCGTTTTCTTCAGTGCGTTCATCACTGAAAATGTATCTTGGGATCAGTTTCTCCACACCAAACTTCAATTCTTGGAAAGGCATAAAAAGAAATCTTCATGTAATATCACAAGTTAAAAAGGTAGACACATCCGAAACAACTCAACTACCAGATGTTACCTTTGGGTAGCATTCAATCTTTAACTCGAGTTTTTAAGTTTTTCTCCAGGCAATTAATACTACCTATCTCAAGCCTACCACAACCTGCTTGATGCTCTTTACCTAGGAACAATCAAGCAATTTATATTAAGTAATTTAAGTGACCTTTTCTGTGCACTGAGCCATTGTAACTGATAGTATAGAAAAGTACCAACATGTCATGACATCAAGTTCATTAAGCTCACGGCATCCATCAATTATTTTAAATAGATCCCTTGTAAAATGAATGGAATGTTTGTTATTATGAGAAAATAAGTCAAAAGCACTCAATAGCATTAATCAAATAAAAATAATGTGGAAATTCAGACTTTCAAAAAAGAAAACAGTGAATCATCTGTGAACTTGGCACTGCATCAAGCATACGCTATTCATCTTCACTGTAAAGGCCCTTCGTGACCTCTCCACACTCCACCTATCATTTTTGCTCTGCTATCAATGTGTCAGCTCTCTCCACTGATCAGCCAGTGATGCCTGCCATCATCACCCATTTGTTATGTTCACCGATGAGCACTTTTGCCCTTTCTCCCATGCCAGCCTTCATGCATGGAAGAATCTCCCATAAATATCAGCAAACCCACCTCATTGTTCTCTCTCAAATGCCTCTAGAAATGCTTCTTTTCCTGAGATAGCCACAGGAAAACACTTGATAGTAAATATAATGATTCGTTTTAGTCTGGCTACTCTTACCTAATTATTTCCTTGTACTTCCCTGTCTGTCTCGTGCAACTACCAACTAATGTGGTATTGTATCTGCTACTATTATTCCTTGTCTTAGACTAGAAGTGACTAAGGGCAGGAGTTAAATCTTTGGTCTATATTTACACAGTGTTGTGTACAATGGATTTCTGCCTATAACTGGGGCTTCTTAACCATTACTGCAGTATTAATGATAACTTCTGAACCCAGCTGTATGCTTTTTGTTTGGTCTATATGAAACCTAGTGGCAACATCTAACCATATGCATGTAGTCCTCTCACTATTTAAAAAATTAATCACCCTAAAAGAATTAATTTTTTTTCCCTATAAATAGTGTATTTACTAGGGAATACTCTACCAATCAGTCCAAAATTAGTCACAATCATTTCAAATCATTTTTGAGGGGAAAAAATTAACATGAACAGAAGATCATAAAGACTCCCAGCCACCCTACCATCCATATAAGTTAATTTTCCTTGTGACCTGAGGCTGGAGGTTGAAATCACCTATGTCTGGATGTGTGCTTGGACTAATTCCATGGAGGGAGACATTATTGCTGCATCATTCTGGGAAAGGCCCTTAAGTCTAGCTCTTTTGTTTGCATTGCCTTACTTTCATTGCATATGCCCATCATGGAAGGAGACTGATTTGTTACTAGCTCAGGAAAAAGCTTTCTTTGACCAGCATTGGTAATACTTGGTTTTCATTTAAATGCTTTTGGTTCTATCTAAACCATATTTTCAGACTTTTTTTTTCCTCTCACAGCCCTAATCTCAAGTAATAACTTAAGAAAAGCAGCAGAATTTAATATAAACCATTACTGGTAAGACAGGTAATAATAATAACAGTAAGAAGTGATTTCCCCACCACCACCACAGTTATTCGTCATTCTCAAATGCCTGGGGGAGAAAAGGTGAACTTTCTACATGTCTGAATGTCATGAAATTCAGGCATTTTCAGACCAAGGAAGAATGAATTCCAAAGCTGTGAATCTGTTCTTGCCATTATGGTTCTAAAAGAAATACAAGACCTTCCACAACATGTAGGGAAATAAAAATGTCTCATGGCTATAGAGTTTACTGTGGTTAAATCCCAGACACTTGATATTTGTATTGCACAGGTTATGGTATAGTGTGTGGCACAGTGGTGTCAGTAAATATTTATTGCTGTGCATAGTAAGAAAGACTCTAGGAGTAATCAGTAGCAACTAGTAGAAAATAAAACCAAAATCAAATAGAACTTCTTTTGTTGTTTTTTTTTCTTAAAATCATCCTTCATTCTTAAGTTACTTTTCATCACTTCTCTTATGAGCTTGTAGCTGAGACAGTCGTATAATACATAGCTACACATGTACGCACGTGATGGAAAAGAATGAATAGTGGTGCCTCTCCTATCAAAGTCAATGGCAAACACCCCATCAACTGAACAGGCACGTAAGGGCAACTCCAGAATAAATGAAACAGCACCCGTCTTGTGTCAAAGGAAGGGCATCGGCAGGTTGACTGTGAGCTGATGTTTCCAATAAGAACTTGAAGTGACACAGGCACTCAGCAACCCCACAAAATCTGTAAAAACCCAAAAAAATAAATAGATATGAACCTTCTTAAACAAGGAGGAATGAGAATCTCTGTGTTCATTTCTGTGTTTCTCATCGCTGGAGGGAAGAAGCACAGGTTTGTGCCTTTGTGGGGCTCACAGACTTTCCAGATGGAAACACAAGTGGGGATGCAAAGTCCACTAGTCCAAGCTCACAGCTCTTCCCGCTACATCAGCAGCCAAATCCAGATGTGCAGTGGACAAAATGATTTGTCTTCATTGCCTAGAGATAAGAGACATGCGTGGAGTAGCCACCCCATCTAAGAAATGAAGCAGCAAGGTTTCAAGACTTTGAGTAATTTTAACACACTGCATGGCGGTTACGAGAGAGTCCTCAGGTGAGACTTAGTTTTCATCCTCCCATTGCACAGATTGGCATATTTAAGGTATGGATGAACAATTATGTCTTGGCCAAGGCCCAGGCTATCACAGCACATCTGAACCCCACTGTTTCACACAGCACTCGTTCTTCACACCACCTAAAAGCCTTCTGTACCCAGTGTGCCAGGGAACAGATGCAAATAGAGTTCGAGATACTGCGCTAGATGAGCTTTTGGCTTCCTAATGAGCGATTTTTTAATTAAAAGCGAGGTGGCGCATGCAGATTGTCATCTCATCAGTGGAAGTTAGAGACACTGAGCTCGGAGTAATGGTTCATTGTGTAAAATTTAACAAAGTCTTTTTCTTGCTTATAAAAAGCACAAGCAAACATGGACATTTTATCAGCATCACATTCTAATGTATAACATGCTAAATAGCTTATGTAGCACAGTAAAATATAATAGCCTCATGTTAAATGTCCCACTGCAGCCCCGGTCAATTCTTCCCACAGCCCACAGCCCTGCGGATGCTGCGAGCTCCCTCCAAACAGGTGCAGCCCCGCAGACCGCGCAGGCACACGCTTGGAACACGCTCTAGCTGCAGGGTTTCAGCCCCTTTCTCTTCAGGCTTCCAGCTTTATTTCTTCCTAGAACAAAATACATAAACCAAATTCACCTCATCAACCACATCCCCTTTCCTCTGTTTGCTAAGGACTTTGCAGCCCCTCCAGTGCAACACCTGACAAACTGCCTTCTCTCCTACTCAAGCTTTCAATACCACTCTCCCTGGAATTGTACCTAGCCACTAGCATCTTATTTATTAAAGACCTGACAACCAGGTGAACGTCTTTAGAGGCCAGATGACCCACCTAGCTTCAGCAAGGATGCTTCGACTAATTGCATCTCTGAGCAGGGTCTCACACCTTTGTAAATGCCAGCCGCCTTCTGACAAGGTATCTGCAAAAATCCTCCCTTGCCGTGGCTGCATGTCACATCTTTGCTGTAGGTGGGCTTGATGTGGGGGAAGGAAGCAGTGACAGCGCCACCAGACTCTGAATTCCCAAAGATCTCCAGGGCTGCAGGCGCTTGGTGCTGTCTCTGCAGCAGGATGGATTTCACCTCCCAGCTGAATGGCAGTTGCAAGAGGAAGGACGGGTGAGAGAGCAGGAACACCTGGATTCACTTCTTTCCTCTGCCCCAGATTTCACTATATTACTTCGTCTCTCTGTGCCTTTCCTCCCCATCTGTAAATTCACCATTTGAGAACCTTTTCCTCCGACCTCATCTGGAGATAACAGTGCTTTCCCACTTCATTGAAATACTAAATGTATAGAAGATGATGAGCTTCTCAGATGATGCTTGAGCATGGGGATATGGAAAACACCTAAGACAGGCTGGTTATTTGTCTATTATAATATTTATTTTTCACATAATCAGGCATGGAAGTTTGGAGTCCCTAACAAACCTCTCCTCTTGAGTACAGCCCCAAGTCATGGCACTAGCTGATGCTTCGTTCCCTTTCCTGAGTAATCCCTGAACTTTTCAGCCATGTTCTAAATCCACTGTATCTGGTTTCAGTAAGATTAGATGCACTTTTAGATGGCATACTATGAGATTTTGGTAGGTTACATTATCAATCAAACCTTAGGAACATTGAATCAATGGCTCAACAGCATGTATTAAGTCAGCTGGGGGATTATTTTTTTCTTCTTTTGCCAATTTTATGGGAAACACCACCTTTTTATTACTATTACTCTCACTGAACACAGAAATCAGTGAAAGCCTTATCCCTCTTTCAAGTTTTGCCAGTAATTTATAAAGACTATTTTGTAACAGGCTTTCATGAATTTTCTCATAAGAAATTAAATAGAGATAAAGAGACTAAACAGAGGACTGTAGAGTTTTGGGAGCAATATGACAGCCATGGCTATTTACTCACCTGCAAGAAATCCTACTGAAGCATAGGGGACTGCTTTTATCCGTAAATACAAGCCACAATTCTATGGTGTAGCTCACAGTCATTGCCAAGGAAAAGCCACATCTTACAAACAGGGATCTCCTTTCCCAAAGAGACGGACGAAATAAACACCTCCGAGCAGGACACTCGCCAATCTCCCACCACGCTTTTTGCTGAAGGTGTCCATTCCTTGCAACATTGGGCCTAATTCTGCTCCACTAAAATTAATGGAAGAAATTTCCTGTCACCCACTTCCTAAGAGCAGCGCAGTTGTCATTACAGTGTTGAAATGATATTGCAAAATACCTGGTGTGTTTCAAAAAGATTTTCTTTCTTTTTTTTTTTTTTATTTGTAATTGCCAGCAATTAAACATGTTTATCAGATTTTAGCCTCTCTCCATCATTTAGAGAGGTAATTAAAGGTTTAGTCATCACATGCTGGGGTGTTTTTCTGTTTCATTAACTGCAGTGAGTCTCTGAGAATCCGGCTGATTCTGCTCTTACGGTGTTGCAATACCACGTAACTTCCCGTAAGCCGGCAGGGCACCTCTTACCGTGCCTTCTCTTTCCAAAACCTGCCTCCTTCCAAACCCATTTCACCACGCGCACAAAGCGCTGCCACTGCTGAATCACCGCGTGCCCGCTGGAGCGCGGCTTGGCACGGCACGAAGCAGGGCTTTGGCCTCCTTCTGCTGCCACATGCCACCCACTCTGCCTTCCCGTCCCCCGTGCAGAGGCAGTTGGGGACGCGATGGCACAGATTTTCCAGGCGCCGCCAGGTCTTCAGCCAGCTGCTGTTGTTTTACCCAGTGACCTGGGCTTGAGCTACAACGGGGAAAAACTGCAAAAAGAAGGGTAATCAAAATTAGGTGTTCCGACCTCTCTGAAAATGAGGTCATTTATCCAAGTGCCAAAAATGGATTTGTGACTAACACCGCAACACTCTGCATGAGAGTTAACGCAGTTAAACACCGTATCTAAGATTTTATTCCTTCAGATTCCGAAAGGAAGAAACTGTTGTTCTTTTAAACTAAACACGAGGTCACTGTTTGTTCTGGGTTTAATTTAATCTGAAAGCCTTTGAGCTCAGATGGCTCTGTCCTGCTCCTCCAGACAAACACCTACTTCACAAAATCTAACTATACATAGGCGGATAAGCAACAGTACCGCTTGCGAGGGCGGCATCTCTGTTAAGGCTGTGGTACATCAGCTCTGAGCCATGCGAAGGCTGCCTCTTGTCATCTCTGGTTTCTGCTTACCCAGGGCTCTCAAACCAAAATTACAGTAACTAGAAAAACCCGAAGCACTTTAGGTTTCACTGTTTACTTTCGATTCTGCACTGCAAAGTCTGACTTCAAAGGATAGGCATGCCATTCGGGTATCACAATTGCAATTTCTGAAGCTATTTACCTTGAAAAGTTTGTATTACAGTGCTAGTGGTGATATATGAAAATAAAATATTTACTCAGTTGTGGGATTCACTCCTCAGCTTCGGGAAGAGGTTTGCCTAAAAAGAGGCTGAGAGCTTTTTACTGACCTAGAAGAGTGCCATTATAGCTAGGGGAAATAAATATGAATCCATCGCCTATATGAAATTATTCTACGCTGCATAAGAGATTTCCTTCAACTCATTGACTCTCCACAAAGGCAATGTTGTCATGATGTAAGTGAACAGGGAAATCATAAAATAATTGTATGGGACTGTTGGGAGTCATTATAAATAATTTTATTTTGCCATTGTTTGGAATACCTGTATTAAATTGACAGCTGAGGAATCTGGGCCATGGGATAGATGTAAATGAATATGAATGTCAGTGATAAACACGCTGCAAAGATTGGTATCATAAAAAATAATAATGCATAACCTTAATGCATGGGGTTAGTGCAGTCACAGCCTCACATCCTGATTCTGTTTAAAGCATTCCTATCACACTGTTATAAGGAGTCCATTTCTCAGGACACATAAAAGAAAATAATTTCTACCAAAAAAAAATTATAAGCATGATTAAAAAAGAAAAAGATAATTTTCTGCATGTTATAATTTCAAACCATTTCATGAAGTATATTTGAAAATCAAGAATTTTGCAAATAATAAATTAGGAATGCCTGTAACCCTTGCTTAATGGAAAAATAAAGATTTGGTTGATAATAAATCTAAACATGAATTCCATGTGTAAGTACACTCATTCATATTAATTATTTTCTTCATTGCTTGACAGGATTCACTTTCATTCTCGGATGAATTCGTCCAGCATCATCTTCTAAGCATTAGATGTCACTGTACTTTTTTCTGTTAAAATACTGGTTTTCAAGAGCAGCTTTTTTCCCCCATGCAGACATTTCATAAATCACCTCTTAATTCTCCTTTGGATAAATTAAGTAGTATGATATTTTAAAATTGGTTGATATAAATCATATTTTCCAGACTATGCCTCATCCAACCAGGTAAATCCAGAGCACTTTTCTGTAACATTTTCCCCCTTGACTTAAAAATACACATTCCAGCCACTTTTTAGCTTTTATTTAAACAAACTCAAGATGGAAAGGCAACACAGCCAAGCATAGGCAATCCAGGAGGTTCTTGGATTGCATTGAGGACAACTTCCTTCTCCAAATGGTTGAGGAACCAACGAGGAAAGGAGCTATGCTGGACCTTGTGCTTACCAACAGGGAGGGTCTGGTAGACAGTGTCAAACTCATGGGCAGCCTGGGCTGTAGCGACCATGAAATGGTCGAGTTCAAAATCCTCGAAGCAGCGAGGAAGGTACACAGCAGGCTAGCGACCCTGGACTTTGGGAGAGCTGACTTTGGCCTCTTGAAGAATCTG
>VUYV01000048.1:3684413-3886613 GCA_008711295.1 Anarhynchus alexandrinus
TTGGAACTCGATGATCTTCACAGCCACTTTCAACCTATACCATTCTATGATTCTATGATTCACTGGATTTAAGTCATCCCAGTTCTGCAATTGTGTTCTCTTTATTAAGCAGAAGTGTTGATGTTGGCATTTTTTAAAAGGAAAAGCCTAGTTAATTTTACCTTACTGTTGAACAGAAATTCCATAAACTCATGATAACTGAATTTGGATTTATTTCCCGAACATCTTATGAAGTCTGTTCAAAGTCCTCTACACCGATCAAAAGCATCTGTAAAATAGAATCACTTTTTTGTTTTCATTGACCCTGTGAGGAGGGAACAATTGGGCTGTATTATAATTAGGAGTGTTTCTTCTTCCGTGTGTAGTTGAGTAGATAAATGTTCTCACAGTGGCCACTCCTGACAGCATACATCTTTTCAGTATGATACAAAATTTTCTCCATACTCAAATACAAAGATGAGATTTAGAGTCAGCCTCCAGTATATTGCCAATATATCATTTCTACTATTGATCAGAAAAGTAATTTGAACCCAGCCTAGTTCTACCCACAATATTTCTCCTCATTTCTTTGCACTTTCTCAGATCATAAATGTACCTCCCAACTCAAGCTTATTCATCTTTAATGTTCTTTTCTGAACAGCCCTACCCCTTTGGCTCCTGTGTTCAAGTCAGGATTCCTGTTTCACTATGGTTTGCTATTCTAACACGATCTTATTTGGTTCTACAAACTGCTCCAGCTTCTCAAGTTCATCCATTTGGTTTGTTCCTGGCACTGGTAAGCCAACGTTACAGTTATTTCTTACAGTCCAAACTTAGTTCGTTACCTGTATGTGCTAGACACCCACACCTGACTGCTCACAGCAGTCCATATACCCTTATGTAGCTTAGTTATCCCAGTTTTCTTTCCCCAGCTTTCAATTTAAAGCTCTCATCAGTTAGGTCAGCCTTTGTCTTTGATGACAAGTACTCCCAGGCAGGTACTCAGGTTGGATCAACTTTCTGCAAATGCCCTCCTAAGACATAAAATGACTCAAACCTTTCCTTGGAGGACTGAATTTGATCCATTTTTTAATATAGCCTTTTTTTTCCTTCCATCTTTTTCATCTCTTTTCCCTTATTTCACCAAAATAATCCTTTCTTCTATTATCTCTCACAGTTGCCTTATCTCACCTCGGCATTCCTCCAGTTCTACGCTCTGGTCTTACCTTTCTTCCCTTTTCCCGTCCCGTGACATTGTTCCATTACTCCTGCTTTTGCTCCTGTCTATTTCTCTTTCCTCTTTTCAGTAAAGAAACCTAATCCTGAATACATCCCTTAATCAGTAGCTAATTTTTCTTTCACCTACAATTGTGGCTTACGTGCTTCTGTGTACCTTCAACCTTCTGACTGCTGCCTGCAAATTTTAAGCTGTACAGCAACATTTTTCTTTTTTCCTTTCTCCACCGCGCCTTTGAATACTCACCTGAGCTCCAGCACTGCTTCTTGCATCACCAGTTCTCCAGAGATCTATTCTTTCATGAGAGCCATCAAATGACACTTATGCAAAACAGTTTTTCCTAGCCTTCCCCACCCCAAGGCAATATGTCACCCAGCTGCTCTGTCTGGTCCTTGCGTGATCTCTGCCCTTGGTCTTCACCTTCACCTCTCTCTCAGTAACTGTTATCATCAGTTCTTCCTAGGATTGCTTTTAAGGAAGGTAAGAGCATTTTCCTCCCTCGCTCATAAATTTCCTCAGTTTTTTCCTGTTTAATTATTCAGCTTTTGGGGCTGCTTTGATTTTAAACTAATCCGCCTGCCTACTCACTTAGTCTGAATGGATAACAGGTCGGAAGCTGCCAGTCCTAAGCAGGAATCCTCACTCTTTCTCCAGCTGAGAATCTCTGTCCCATTCACCACTGCGACATCCCAGAAAGAGCGCACGCTGCGAACTGCAGCCAAACCCCATTTCCCACATGCTGCACTCTCTCTCCTCCACACCAAACAAGAAATACGTATATTTACCTCTCTCTTCTATCCACGGAAGAGTTCACAAGAAGACTTCTAGCACAGAATCTTATTTGTTCAGCCCTCTCATCGCTGCTGGGATGAGCAGATTTGCAAGCAGGTACCTAATGTTGTTGAGGGAGAGAGGAAATTTAGGTACATTAGAAAATAGTGCTTTATATGACTTGATGGATCCTTAACAATTTTGAAAAATACGTCTAAAGGAAATCTAATTTTATTGCTAAATTAATTTTAGTGAAATGCTTCTGGAGAGCATGCTTCAGGAATTTCTATAAGTTATATTTATCCCACCAGTGAGGATTATCTGACTTTTTATAAGCTAATCCTCTTGAGTGGTATGTCTCAATCCTGTGAGAAGGCATGTAATATTTTACATTACAAGTGTTTTTATCTTCATTAATTTCCAGCATGACACTTTAAACACATATAAGAATTTCCACACAAGGGCAGACAGCAGTCCAGTTCCAACATTCACAGGTTTTGGTAATTATTTTCCATTATCATGCAATAACATCTAGTATTTTTGAACAATTCCTTTGTTTTCACTCTTATTCTCATTGCCTCTTGTTTCACAGGCCATCCCCATTTTTTCATGTCTTGGCAAGTATCAGCTGCAAGAGTGATTCACCTTCTGATGATTTTTTTGTCTCACTGGAACAATCAAGGGAAGAGAAAGCAATGCTTTCCTATTTATATTGAATTGTGTTTATAGAGGGTGGCCAAATTCTGCTCCTAACATGCGTGCACAGCCCTTCCTCTGAACCCAGGAGACCAGGATTCATGTGAAGGTATTCTGCCCTTAATGCAGTGATCTTTTTTTGCCTTGCACAAGGAAATGGATATTTTTATGCCTACAAAAAGGTGATAGTTCTTCATCGCAATGACTATGGGTCTGCTGTAAATGTATAGCTGATACTCACTGAAAAGCCGTGACCGGGACCTGATATATGAGTTTGAATAATCATGGTGCCTTTATAAGGATTATCTGCCTTGTTAAGTTTTCCAACAAGCACATTTGCATAAAGGAAACATTGCAGCTTTTAAAATACTCATGATTGTGCTAATATGACCCACTAACTTTCCTTTGACAGGCTGAAAATATTTAGCAAAGGGATCACAAGTGTGAGTAAGCAGTAAGGCAGACGAGGAGAAAGTCACCAAATTTCAGGAAGGAGCATTATTACACACCAGGTGTTTGCACAAACGGCAAGTCACAGTCCCAAACTGGAATCCCCCTGAAGTTATTAGTATTGAGTCAACAGAAGTCTGACAAACCCGGATGACACAGGCGAGAAAGAAACGGTACTTTATTGTCCCTTGCATTTTTCTGGGTAGAGCAGAAGAGGCATAGCTTTGCACTTGATGAACATCCACCACTTCTCTGTTTCTCCACGGATTTTTCTCTCTGAAACTGTACTGTGGTTCTTGAGACAAAGAGACAGCTTTGTGCAGATGGCCAGTGTAGGGTTTTTATGCTCTGATTCAGTCTTGCTAGTACTATCGCAAGGCTTAAGGGACATTTAAATCACACACAGACTTTTGTCAGCTTTCCACAGACAGGTAAGTTTCAAGAGAGAAAACAACTCTGTTTGAAAAGACATGCATCCTGTTATATGTCCCTTCTACTCATTACAGTATGTACTAGAGTTTAAGTGGTTCCTTTGCATCCAAGTGCCAAACTCAGCACTGGATGCCAATGGAAGCCATGTCAATTTGGGCAACAGCATTGAAAGTCACAGATAGGGATGCTGAAAGCCACAGATGAGCAAAACATCACCACTGGCACGTGCCTCAGTCAGTAGAAACACTACTGAATTTTACAGACAGGTGTTTCTGTTTATTCATAATGCTGTAAAGGCCATTTTATCACCTAATAAAGGTTTACAAGACAGTACCATTATCCATTTATATCATACAATAGCATCATTTATTTCTGCAGAATTCCTTTGTCTTGGACGAAAACTCAAGTATTTCCTATAGAAGCTTCTCAGCGTATTTCTCTTTAGAGATACTTTCCTTCTTTTCCATTCCTGCAGATCCAGGTCTGAGAGAAACGGAGCAATTTTCTCTTCCCTAACTCAAGCAGCATTACAAAGAGCCTGTCCTCATCAGGATATGAAAATGTTCCAATTGCATCTGTATCTCTCGCTGCTCTCTACACCACTGTTCTTCAGAGAGAGACACAAATCCTCCCAGTGTTCCTGAGCAATACATTTTGCATTTGGAGTTCTGACTTGGCTGACACTTTTTAAAATATATATATATATTCAGAGTCAGACAACTCCCTGGTGACTATTACACAGCTGCAGATGCTGAAGGGCACAAATTATTCCTGCTAAGGTCAACATTACCTTACACTAAAAAATTGTCTTCCTGACCATTCATTCTTTCTTGACTTCCACACTGTGAACAAGTGATGAATTTTTATGATTTCACCACCAACCATTGGTCATATTATGCACCTCTTGGGGAGAAGAAGTGAGGAGGTGGAAAGAGGTCCCAACCCGCATATAGACACCTAAATATCTGTCCTTTTTTGTTTCATAAGATGACATTAAACCAGATGAGCCAAAAATTCATTTGGAAGCTGTTACAGGGCTTAATAATAGTCAATGTAAGTGAGCCACAGAATGAATCTTATGAAAGGGATGGAAGGATGTATTCAGACAGCGCAAATTTAAACTCATATTCAAAGTCTACTGTTTCCTACTGGCCAGCCAATTTGGAAGGCACAGAGCCAAGCAACGGATCCGAGACCTATGTGGAAGTTAGTTAGGCAATTTTAATATTGCCCAGAGCTGCTTAGCAGTAAGTGAAATTCCCCAAGCGGAACCTGTGTGGAGGATAGACATTCTGTTTCATGAAGGAATATGCTACTTTAAAATATGATTAAATTCAGATGTGGGATGAAAGACAGAAAAATTAGAAGTTCCTCATGACTTTCCCTTAACCAACTGAAATACTATATTCACCTACATTGAAAAATTTTAGTTTGGTTATTGCAATACTGAAAGCAGCATAAATTTACAGGATCTCCACTTCAAAAACGAAAGCTTACACATTGCAAGCTTTGTAAGAATCCTTCCTTACTTTTTCCTTCTGCTCCGTATTCTCCTTAAAATTGATACCATCACATCAAATGTTTTTATTTCAACTAAAGTGCATTTTGCAACAAAAAAAATTATTCCCTCAAAGATTTTCCCATTAGCTTTACCCACTTGCTAGTGCACGCACTTTTTTCTCCATCAGAAGACAGAGGAACAAAGAATTTGCTGTTGTTTAATGCTGCATTAAAAGTACTCAGATACTGTAATACCAGAAGAGACATAGAATGGAACAGAATTCACAGGCTGCAGGCAAGAACTTTCTCCCCTTTTGTCAGAGCAGGCAGTGTGTAGAGTCTGGCCCTAATCAGATTAGGTTGTGCACATTTATAAACATCTGAAGACCATAAAGAAAGACTTCCAATTAAAAGACACTCTGGATTTCCTTCTGCAAGAGTTGCAGAAATACGTGGCGACTAGCATTTCCATTAGAGACTGCGATTTGGTGTAAACCAGGGTTGTTGAACTGGGTCCTCCATAACTCTATTTTCTACCAGAACGTATCCCTGCATTCTGTTCAGATACATTGAAAAAACATGTCACATTTGATCTGGTTGTATGAAGTTACACAATGCCATGTCACCGCATGGGATGTAACCCCACGTAATGTAATGCACGTTCAAAAAAACCTCTCTTTTCCATTAGGGGTGGGAGTAAATTACAGATAGGAGTTTACCATAATTAACCACAAACTGGCAATAAGGCCTATTTTCTGTCTTTCTAGATTACTATCAAGTTAGCCAAGCCCTTCTCAAGCTTACTTTTAGAAGGAGTTAAAAATACAATAAAAGATATTCAGGATGAATCAGTTCTGTGGATAAATATGCTGTGTGAACCACCCAAGCTATCTGGAATGGAGAGTGAATCCAAGATGCTGGTTAGGTGTAGTCTCTTTGGTAAATATTCTATGCCTGACTACAGTTTCTCATTAAAATGTTTAACTTTTTTTTTTTCTGACCAGTTATTCCTCAATTAAGTTCTGCGCTGTTGTTACCTCTTAACAATAACACAAGCCTGAACTCACGACCAGCAGCTGCCCACAATGTGTCTCTTACAGCTGAAATCACTTCATCATTTATTATTCCAAAAGCCTAAATAAGGGCAGGCATTTTCCTAAAGAATTGATTTTTAAGGGCTCAGTATCAATCAGTTCTTTTTGCCTTTGATCCTTGGTAATCAGGGAGCCCAACATTCATAGAATTCAATATGTAGCCCATTTAGTTATATTCTAGATTTTCTGCTGCTCCCATGAACCACCTATTTGCTTTAGACAATCAGCAAACTTTTTATTAACGGGATGCTTTATCAGCATACAAGACAAACGCACAGCAGTGTTTCTCTGAGACAGATCTAGAAAAGTAAGCACTCTAATTGGGCCATTTGCATTTTAATATTCCTGCAGCAGCTCTGATTAGCAATACTTTGTTAAAGCGCAGATGCTGAGCCTTCCCTGTGCAAGTCTCCACTGTCACTGACACACCTGGGCCCCATCCCTGGTGCAACGATCACTGCTTCTGCCTTATGGTTGTCCCTGAGCCCCTGCAGGAGCTCTGCCTAGCTCCAGAAACACCAAACTGGCTGCTGCATGTCTGACCTTCTGCACGTGCAGAGTTTAATTTTTGCCTGCTGCAGCATAACAGAGATCTGATTCATCTGCAGATCACATCCATACATTTCTGGGTTCAAGCACTGGAGAAATTCCAATTAACATTTTTTGTAATATTTTTTTGTGGACAAGTTTAGCAATCAATCCAATCCTTTAAAGCAGTACTTTTCCAAATCCATTCATGTCATATTTTCACTGTTCTAAAGTGTACCTTTTCAACTTCTCAGTGTCTTTTACTCTCAATATCCTAGTTCCTTTATTAAATGAAGTAATAATCTCCAGCCACTATAAAATATTGGCATACGTTACTGAAATGCAACATGACCTATGAGCAAGAACCAGAATCTCAGAAAAGCAGCTGAATCTGTATCAACATTTCGCTTTGGAAGATGCAGCCTGACTGTCCTGGGATGTGCTCAAGCGGAGATAGGAGGAATAGGGATGTATTTATTGTCAGAACACAGAGCAGAATCCTACAGATGAAAGGTACTACAGAATTTTTTTAAAAAGTCTTACCTAAAAAAACAGCCTTAAACTGTGTGCTTCCCCAGTGTTGTTACTGTTATTATTATTATTAATACTGGAATTACAGTTCTGGACACACCTTAGGAAGGAAGCACATGTGATCATACACAAAACCTGCAGACTGCTGTGTGTACAGGATGGGAAAACCACCAGCTCGTAACACAAAAAGTCTTTTCTATCATACATAGTAAACCAAGATGGTGTAAGTGTCCTGGAGGATCTGCCTTTCCATTGCTGAGTCCTGTTATAACACTGTTCCTCATGTAATTCTCACTTAGGCTAATAAGATATGATTTCAAGTCCTATCCAGGCTATAATGAAGGTGGGAAAAGAACTTGTAGCAGTGCCATAAAGCTCCAGTGGTTTTGTGGGCCTTAAGCCCTGTGGCTAGTTGTGTTGTGGGATGCAACTCAGAACACAATGAATTAATTAAACTGATAATTCTTCAGGCCAGTTCCCATACAAGAATTGAGCACATTCACAGCCATTAAAATAACTAAAATTTTAGTACTGACTTGAAATAAAATATGTGAAATATGCACCAAATATAGATCTCCCTTTATTTTTAAAATCCTGCTACTTTTTTTTTTTTTTACTTTTTTTTAAAAAACAAGCACTCACTTTTTAAGAAGTTCACAGAAAATCAGCAGAAAGCAGGTAACTGGTTGGACTCTGTCCCAACCTGTTTGCAGCAGAACACCAAGAGCATAAATCAACGTCCATAAACCTACCCCCCTTCCTGAGTTCAACCTCATCAATAACGAATATATAGCTTCAACCTAAGTTTGAGCCCTGTGGGCATCTCTAGTGCCGCTCCAGCATCTCTCCATAACCTTTGGATTCACAACAATAACTCCCATTTCTTTTGTGTTCAGTTGGAATAAATAGGCCAAAGCAAGTCAGGTAATTTTCTGCAGGATCCTCAAAGCTGTGTTTAGATGGGTTTGCCGCCCAGTTGCTTTCTACTTTAGGTGTGTTTATGTACTGGGCACATTTCATAGACATCTAACTACCTTAGAGTGGAGACATATCCTGCTGATAATGAATCTTCCCAGAGGAGGCTAGTTTGGAGATTTAGAGGCAAATTCTTGTGACTGAATCATCATCATTCAATTGTTCTCTTTTAAAAATAATTTCATTATATAAACAATTAAGGACAATTATATGGATTTAGAAAGCTTTTACTCCAACTTGCTCTTGCAGTGACAAGTTATAACATAAGCCTTAACACCACTTCTGACAAGACTGTGCCTAGACAAACACTTTTGTTTGGTTACCACAATCCCTTGGGTCCGTACCTGTGGTACCACCTCACCATCTGAACTGTCATGAAATCTGGTGGGACACGTGAACAGAGAGCATGGATGTGTCAGAAACATGACCACTTCTCTGGTTAATGACTGATTCTGGTCCTACATCTGAAAGAACATCTTCAGACAACTCCTTCGGAGCAGAGTCCTCTGGAAAGCACGATGGAGGCAGCCCCCAGACTGGTCATGGCCATCAGCCTTCCATCCATAGAGAAAGCTCTGCATCCAAAAAGCTGAACTCTGCTCAACTTTGCTTCGTAAGGCAAAGACCAAACCAAATCAGTAATACATTCCTCATTTTAGATGTTTTTTAACAGGCTCACCAGGAGCAGAGTTAAGGGGAACTTGCACAGACACTTACATTTATCACATTTACTGAGGTCTAGGAACTGCTCTCCCTTGCTGGTTCGACCACTCTGTGTTTCTCCTCTTCCAGCCTGAAGAACTTGCTAAAAGTTAATTCAAATCGTTCTATGTTTGCACAAATACTTAAGTGGCTAAAATAAAGTATTTTCATAAATACTTCCAGACTGAAGGCTTGTTCTCTCTCATTTTGGCTAAAAGTTATTTTCTAAAAAAACCCAACCCTCTAGCTCAATTAGTTTCTGTAGCTTCCTTCTGGAGCAAGAAAAAAAAAACACAACACACATCTGTGTAAGTTACTGAACTAACTTTGAGAGAAGTCCTCCAGCGGACAACAGCTGCTTTCTCTCCCCTCTTTTCATATTTAATATCACTGTATGTAATCTTAACAGCTGTATTTACTACAAATTCCCTGTGAGGTTTTTGGGTCATTCACTTTCTAAAAGCATAACCCAGAAATGCACACTCAGGGCGTTAATGCTCAAATGCCGTCACCCTGGCTTGACTCACACGCATAATGGCTCCTTGGGTGATTAGCAGTTTTCATCATCAGGTCCTACATGATTAAAAAAGAAAACCTTAATGGCATTAAAAATATTAGGAGTCAGCTATTTCATCCTAATGTCTTGTTAATGTAACATTATTGTTGGTGCTTTAACTACTGTTGTCCTTAAATGCTGCACTGCGTTCATGAAGGACTTCGGGAAAAAAGAGAGTATGGTGCTGAGACTTATTGCATTAAGAGATCGGTTTAACAGATTGTTTAGTTTTGGTAATATAATTTGACATCTAAACATAAGCTGAGAGGGATCTCCCACAAAACCTTTGATAATATGATTCATTGTCAAATGTTTGTTTTGCCTATCTGGTACTCATTAATTAATTCTTTTTAATATAGCTTGGATTTACTGATTTGGAAAAAGAGAATTATTCTTATTGATGTTGCTAAAATATCCAGGTGGCTTGAATTTCACCAACTAGATGGTATAATCTAGCACATTTGTGTAGACCTAATCAAATCTCTACTAACAGATGTGAAGAGCCCAGCATGGGAGCAAATGTTTGTGTCTATATGATAATTAAATTACCTCAATAAAGAGAATAAATGAACAATGATGACTATAGTTTTTTTAAACCTAGGTTATCTTCCTCATGCACAGCCTCTATTAACCCCTTTAACAATCAGCAAAACTGGAAATTTTTCAGAACGAACCATGTTTTTCAGGTAGTGCCTTTGATTAAATCTACCAACCAGGCAATACGCTAACTTGCTTAAGAATTCCTATACACCATCATTAATGGAAATCAAATAAATAGTAAGTTCTGCATTCAAGGTATGCTGTGTATTTCATTTCACGTAAACAGTGCAGAACACATCAGTCTGTGTTTTAATTCCTCTTTTAGGTCTCCACAATTCTTGGGGAATTGCGTTCTTAAACATCTTCATCCAGATCTTAAATGTGCTCAGATGCCTTAACAAACAGGCTCATGTCCTTCATATGAGCTGGATGTAGCTGTATGGGCGTTTTATGAGAGCCCCAGTAAGCACTTGAGTGAACCATGTGCTGCTAAGTATCGTCAAAATCTGGCCCTCTAAATCCAGTTTGCCACACAACCAGACAACTTTATTTGAACGCCTACAAAGTACAACAAAACCCCCTATTGTACCCCATCACTGAATAATCATTTCCCTATAAATCACTTCAGGGAGACCTATAAAAACAAGCCGCGTGCGATAAAAAGATATTTTAAACTTATCTTTGTTTTAAAGGTGGCCTTGTGGAAGTGAGACGCTTCCACAAGAAAGGGAAGCTGGCCCTTAGTAGCGGGATTGCTTAGATATCATTAGGCAGGCCAAGTTGCAGCTGGAGTTCAAATCACTTCTGACCATGTTTTTGCTACAAACAGGGGAACAGTTCTTTCTCTGTTCACTCCACGGCGTGCTCTGACCTTGCTGGAGGCTAAGTAATGTCACCAGCTGCATGTGTAACATGGTCATTGGTGATGAAAAGTGAACCAGTGTAGCTCGCCTAGGGATGCAACCCCTTTTAACATATCTAACATTCTTGCAGGTGTGGTGGCTTTATTTGTGTGTTTTACTGTGTTTGTTTATTTGCCTGACTAACTAACTCATGTCCTCTTGCCCACTGCAGATAGGGCCTTCTGATTTAACATTCCTGGAACTTTGAGTGTTTAGGATATAGATTGTTTCCAGTCTCAGGATGTAAAAGACATGGGATAGAAGCAAGAGAGATTAGGGCTCTTTTCCTCAAAGTTAAACAACTGGATTGGTTTTCAGGCAATGGGGCCCTGAAATAGCTAAATAAAAATAGTTCTGTGCTTACAAGGAATTCACAGATTGTATTTCTAGAGGGCCTGACCGAGAAGCTGATATGACCAACAGCACTTGGGAATAGCCCGAACACATAAAACAGTTACCTCCTGGTGTCATAAAGAGATCTTTAGTCAGCCGAAGTGATGCAGCAGTGGGGCTGGAGTCATTTGGGAGACTAATTATATCCTCTCCGTATTTAAATGAATCTTTCTACTGAGCCTTCTGTACTGTGGGAGAGAAACAAAGTCAGGAAACGGGCCAGTCACTCCTGGCTCAATGCGTCCCAAACTACAGACTGTTTCTGAGAAGACCTGCAAAGAGAAGTTGGCATTTACCGGATTTCATTGCATCTGCACAACAACAGCGTAGCAGGAGCTTGGTGGAAAAGGGGCAAAAGCCACTCAAAAAAGCAGAAGTTGGAACAAAATAGTTCCCTTTCAGGAGCCACTGCAGTGTGATTGCTGCATCTTTGATTGCTCAGGGGTTTTTATTTCCAGACAAAGTGTCACAGCCATCAGCTAGTGCCAATATTTTTCAATGCCCTTTCTTAGCTCTGTTTCCAACCTTGACTAAGAGTCTGGCAGGACACAGGCATCTCCCAAAATTTGATGGCTATTGGCACGGCTGTTAGGAATTCACATCTTCACCAGGTATCCACAGTGCAGAGTTGCTACTATCCCCTGCTATAAAGAACTGGATACATCCATTCAAATAAACGTTGATTTCCTGAAATATGAAAAGGTTTCCTGAAATGTTGATTTTTGCTTTGGCATTCGAGGTCCACCTGCGTGAGTTGTTTCTGGCGGAATTCGTTTTCTCCCCTGTTATAGCTTTCCCAGACTGTGCACACCCCACAAACATATCATTGTATAAATGCTTCTGCTTCCTCTTCCCCATGTCAAGGGCAGTGAACAGCCGAGTTCGTACCCGCACTCCCGACCGCAAGGCAGTGCCTGTGCCCACAGCTTACTCCAGCCCTGCGTGCCAGAAGGATCACGTTCACATGAAAGTCAGTCTCTTCTGCCAAATGTCCACATACAAACTCTATCAACTAATTTCAATCTTTTCGATCTGCGTAACACCAGCAGGAACATGTCAGCAACTATTTCCTCCTTGTCCACCTATTCAAAGCAGGACCTTATAATGAAAAGGTTATTCTCTTTTGAAATATTCCCTTTAAGGAAGGATTTGGGGAAGTTTATCCTGATTAGATTTGGATGAGAGCCCACAGAAAACAAGTAGAGAGAATGGTCTTTGCTGCCCCATAAACTTCCCAGACTTCACGGCCAGAGGCATAGCTAAACATCACCAATGACCTGTGAAAATGTAGCATAAAATAAATAATCTTGTAACAGGGAATAGGAAGGAAAGCTACATGTGTATTTGTGTCACCAACACAATTATTGAAACTATTTGTTCAGTTAGGAGCATGGGAGCGAAAGTGATAAAGTGTTGGTTTGGTTTGGTTTGGTTTGGTTTGGTTTGGTTTGGTTTGGTTTTGCTCCTTCTTGGTGGACATAGCCATTTTGGATTCACTGGGTGTTCCACACCACTGTCAGCCAGTACAAACACTGGACTGCTGTTTGTACTTGAACATCTCCTGCGCTAAAAGGGGTCAGCAGCTCATAAGCTGTGGTGACAGAGGATGAGAATCAGACTGAAATCTGCCCCTTTGTCATCTGAACCTCATTCAGCCCACAGGGTCTTGGATTTCTCTCTTCCACATACCAGGTCAAGAACACTTGTGGAGCTTTGTTTTGGCATGGAAGTTTGTTGAGGCAGGGTCTACACTTCCTTCACTCTTATTTGTGCCTCCTATTTCATAGCCTTGATCACTAACAGTAACTCCTGCTGGCACCAAGACCATCCCAGGCCCTTTCCTGAAGGAGGACATTGTGGAACAGTAGAGGAAGTAAGTATTGCACCCCAGGAATAGTGTCCACCTCCCAGGGCAGATGTGTCCCGGCCGCATCCCAACCAAAGGCCAAGGCAAGTTGTGGGTCTGGAAGGAAACCCAGGCTAAGCAGGAAGGGTGCTGGGACGTGCTCCGACAACTCCCCAAGTCTAAGAAGAGCATTTTGGGGTGCAATTGATGCAGAGACACAGCCAGATGTCTTTTGAGGCATCAACTCCCTTTCTCTCCTTCTGCAATCCTTTCAGTGGCTTGCTTCAAATTTCTCAGTTAAGTTTTTATCTGTTCACTTCCATCCTGCCTACTTTCATCCAGCTTTTTGTCGTCACGAAGGCTCTAAGAACTCAGTGTTTCAATGTGAGAAAGCTTTTACTCTGCTAAGAGTTGCCTGAGAATCACTCCATGTTTTCCTTAACTACCCTTCACGGTTCCTCATTGTACAACCAGGTCTTAGCCCAGTTTTTCAAAAACAGGTCTGCCTTACACAAGTGGGATTTTTTTTTTTTAAAGTGGAAACAGGCTCAGTAATTTGTAAATATGCTCTGGTCGAAAAGGAGTTAAAAATACAGTCAAAGAGACTTTGCTTCCCTTCTTTCTCCCATGGTTCATGACCTTTGCTTTTTTCAACTTCCTCAATTTAGTTTCAGTAAATTGTCACAGAATGGCACAACACCTGCCTTGGGTACTTGAGAAATTGACTTTTCCTGCAAATTACCCTGATCAGTGACCTTGTCTGGCTACTAAAGGGGTTTGCAGAAGCAGCATAGCTTTATGTGTGGCCATCTTCCATCTTCTGATTGGTATTTAGCCCTTTGAAGTTCACTTATCTCCTTAATGTGCAGTTACTTTTGGGGGAAAAAAAAGAAAACAAAAAAGAAAACAAAGGCCATGATACACTTGTCATCTCCGAAACCAAACTACCATCAGTAAGACAAACTGTGCTCCATCTCAGAAGGTGCACAGAGCAAGGTAAGCTGAAAGGCTCCAGTGATCCCCCTTTTCAGAAGAATGTGTAGGATTTCTTTTTCTCTTTAGCTGTTAAATGCTCAGATACTGGCTGATCTCATTGCAGCGGAGTGGTGTTTACTAGAAAGGATATAACAAGGCTGACCTTTCCTTCCCTTCTTTAAAAAACCCCAACAAATCTGTTGTAAGAAGTCACTACTCTCTGAGGAAAAAGCGAAAATCTGCTCCTCCACAAGTGTTGGGGCAGAGGTTACTTCTGGAAACCCAAAAAGGTAAAATTCTTTTTTATGCTGAAGCTTTGATTTCACAGTGCAATGTAGAGGGGTTATTTGTTTAATTAATTATTAATTGCTCTGGCAGCTAACAGGTGCCAGGTCTCAAGTGCGGTCCCCGGGGGCAAGCAGCCCAAGGGGAAGCGTGATTCACAGCAACCTTGAGCAAATTGGCCCAGGAGAAAGTTCTGGAGGTACTTCCCATGTCCTTGTCAAATATCAAAGAAAAACAGTTAAAATGTAAACTTATATTAAGCATTGTACTTAATTCTGACAAGCTTTTAGGATCAAATTGCAGACTTTAGTCAACAAAGGGGAATTAGTCCGGGCTCTTCAATGGGGGTGGGGGGGTGGGAGAGCTGTTTGAGAGCAATATGCATAGCTCTCATCTTATTTTTCACATCTGTTCTGTTTAATTTAGCTAAGCACTTTGAGTCACAACTTGTGGCTGAAAACTCGAATCCTATTTTACCTGAGAGTCCAACTGATATTCTAGATCTTAGAAGGAAATTAAAAAATGCCTGAAAGATTACATTATCTAATAAATTTCCCCCACCCCACTCTCTTTATTTTTGCAACTGGTGAAGATTTATTGCTTAATTGCAATTTAAGAAAAATTTTAATACGGTCAAATGCAAATTCTGTTTGAACGCGTGGGAGGATTTTTCTTCCTTTCCTTTTTTTCCCTCATCTTGAAAAAAAAAAAAAGTCTAACTGAGAAAAGCCCGCAAATAAGTTTTGGGTAAGGAAAAATTAGCAGAGAACTGTTTTCTTTATTTATATTGCTGTCCCTGCCCTGTCTTGCCTGATCCCCTCTCAAGATTTGCGATTTTAACCTTCTAACTCCATCCTGAACTGCGGAAATATTACCCTTGTTTTAGAGAGAGGGAAATTAAGACAGAGGGCTGATAATGTAAGAGGTCCGTGGCCACAGACACATTCTGTGTTTGTATCACAAATGATCTTCAATCTGCTGAGCCCCAGAAAGGTATGAGCACAGCGGCTGCATGAACAATTGGGCTCTATCATTCCTCGCGCGAGGATCCACACCGGCTCTGCGGCAGCACAGGAGGACTATAAGAGCATCATGGCACCGGCTCGTGCTCCTCCATCAGAGGATGCTCCTCCTCCCTCCTTGCCACTCGCCTCTGCCACGGCACTTCCCAGCCACCAGGCAAGTTGCTGGGTGCTGCAGGCTCTGCTGCTGACACTGGTTCTCCCTCTGTTATCTCCCTTTCCTCCGGGTGGTTGTTCTACCCACTGCCCCTCACCGTAGCCTCGGGGTGTACCTTATCTTTGTTAGGGCTGGACACAGCCTCTGCCTGAACCGGACAGAGGCCCCCAGTGTTACGGCTAATGGAAGCTAATGAGAATAACAAACCACGGTGACACGGGGCTCCTCTGCTAATAGAGAGGGCAGAGAGATGAAAGAGTATAAGATAAGTGAGTCCAAAATCCTGATACATTTAGATCATGGGGATTTAGCTGTGATCTCTCTTGCCCTAGGGTCAGGTACGGCGCGTGAGCTATCCCTGATCTCTGTCATTGCAAATGGGACTGAACCAGACTGGAAGCCACATCCAGCCCCACCGGTTTGGCCCTGCACCCTCGGTGCCTGAATCACAGCACGGGGACGCCGGGGCTGCGATGCCGTACTCCACTGGGCACTGTTGCGAAGCCCTGGCATCTTCAAGCTGTTTGTAAGATTTGGCTGAGTGGTTTATCTCAATGCGTTGACGGTTTGACCAGGTTGAAAAGCAAACCAGTCCCAGCACGAAACAAAACCCGCAGGCTTGGGCACAGAACTTTGCTCAACAAGTAGCTCAGTTTGAGAGAGAATCATTTGTAGTTCCTCATTTTCTTACAATAGAGATCAGCCTGTTCAGAAAATCAGTACCCAACACCATGTTTTACCATAAATTAAAACAATTAAAACACAAATCACATCTTGAATCTGTTAACTTTCAGATAAGTATAATTAGACCCCAAAATGCTTTAAGTAGCGTTTACGCATTTATTTACCAAAAGACAATTATTTAAACAAAGAAACATTTCCAGTTAATTGATAGAAAGATATGAGAAAATGTAATTAATCATCATCATTAGAGTACGCAGCCCTTTATTGTTCAGTGGCACGTAGCTGTGGGAACTGCTGACTGTGACACCGCTCCCATCTCCAGGACTTGGTCTGGGACAAGGGAGGTGGTGGCTGTGCACTGCTGCGGACTTACCGCAGGGGTGCTGGCCCTTTCCCATCCAGCATGTCCCGAAAAAGTACGGCTGCTGCAGCCTTGCCCAGGAGAGCCCAGGAGAGGACCGATGGTGGGGACCACGGTGTACCAGCAGAGCTGTGTGCAATGGAAGGGTCCCGCCTCCTTTGGGTCCAGCTCCAGTGGACCCACGCAGAGCTCCTGCCTGAAACCATTACCTGCACAACGAAGGTCTTTTCCTCAGCCCCATACTGACAAACAGGAGAGACCGAAGTGACTCAGTGCAAACAAATCTGGTGGAAACCAGAAGAAATCATACACGTCAATACAACTATACCAGTGAGGGAAGAAGAAAGAAGCCCTATATCCTTAAGCTATTTGACTCTCCAAAGCACAAAACAACAATATTACCTTTTGTATGATAAGAGAGCTTTTTATTCCAGTATGATGTGAAGTAGCTTTGCTTGAAAGATTTCTTCTGTGTTTTCAAAAATCCTTCTGGTTTCCCAGAGGGAAAATGGGGATTACACCAGTAAACCCTAAGCAAGCATGCCCATTGCAGGAACGTTTATTCAGTACAGAGCCAACACTGGTGATTTCCTTAATTGCAGCAACTTGGACAATTACTTTTCTTTTCTCAGAATGCCTTTTGGAGCTAGGTGAGCTGCCTCCTGTAAGACAGGAACATCTATGATTTTGGGATTTTATTCTCCAAGCTACTTGAGAAGGATCGCCACAAATTTCTCCACTGTTCAGAAAAAACTTGCAAGAAAACTTACACTCTAAAATTCAAAACTACTACCATTTTGCTGTCATAAACCTACTTTGTTCCTAATGGATCGGAATTCCAAAAGTAGAAAGCTCAAGATTTTCACAAAGACTGATGAAATTTCAGCTGTTTTCATCATTGTGGTTGATGAAATTCAACCACAATATCTAAATTTGAAATATCTTGTTCTTTGTTCAGCTGTAGATGTACAGGCCTTGCAAAATACACTAACTGTCCAAAAGAAGGTCACGAAATTTTGGTAGGGATGGTAATAAAGTCTTTCTAATCCGTCTAAACTTCTGTTGGATTAGAACAGGATACATCCCCAAATTTATAGATCATTGTGGTCTCTGAGACACTCTTCTACTTTTTGCAAGGTCAAGAACAATAGGAAATAGTGATTCCTGGCAAAAGTCTATCCTGAAGGATTACATCTAATTTACCTAATTTCTTCTTTCATCCCTTCCTCCAGTCCCATTCCTCTTTACCATGGAATTAAATGCTACGTGTTACTGTGCTGCAGCTGCTGCAGATGCTGTTGTGTTTCACCCGGGGCAAAGCTCCAGTGTCAACACAGAGAGGGGCAGTTCCCTCCACAAGGGCAGGGTATGCACAAAGCACTGGAGCTGCTGAGACCTTCTGGAAATCGTGACTATCCACGACACCTGAGCTCACTTAGGAGACACAAAGCTTTTCAAGAGGATAACAAGATGCAAGAATAAATTTTCCCACTAATGCTGAAGAATCCATCCGTGCAGGAATTAACTGCTATATGTCAGCACAACTGTGCCAAATATTGATGTGTGAAAGCAGCGCTCACAGAGTGATCTATGGATTGCACTAGGGCACCCATGCAGTCTTTTATAGCAGGAGACACGAAAATGACTACCATGTTTCACTAGGTTCCGACTGGTACATGGATAGCTTCATTTCTGGAAATAAATTTCATTTCCTTATTCTTTTTTCCCCTTTGTTTCTTCTCAAGATCTAGTCTTTAGTCTTAGGTCTCACGACACACCAGTTAGTCTCACATCTCCAGCAAAAACCTCCTTACAGTACAGATGATCCATAAATCACACTTGTGACAAAGCAGTACCCAAGAAAACGGACATATTTCTACAGAAAACTTTCTCCTTCAGGAAAAACCCTTCAGGATTCTTTAATCTTAGAGACAAAACAGATTTCCAAGCCTTTAGTTGAAAAACAGATACCTGGTCTGGCAGTAAAAGGCTTACTAATGGTCCAGAAGGAATAAAACCAATTTACCTAGCTGATAAATTGCAACAAGATCCCAGTAACAGAGACAACCGCCTGAGCAGCCAGAGTGGGGTACCAGGGTCTGCACGGGATGGAGCTCTCGCTGTGATCACTTCCACTCCACACCAACACTCTAGTAATGAAAAAAAGAAACCATAGATAAAAGCTTTGGCCCGTCCTCCACTTCAGCAAGTGGTAAATGAGCTGGTAATAGTTAGACAGAAAAGGAGGAGGAACTGAAATGCATTAGTAGTATTTGATGTGAAAAGTTTGATATAATAAAAAATTATGCTTTTTGTCATACAAATGCAGCTTTCCATAAACAGCCCCAAGAATAGGAAGCACATTGTTCAGATTTCCTGCTTTTCCTGGGTTTAGATGATCTGGTTTTGCTTTTTATTAAACACAAAAGATTATTCTTAGGAGTACAAGCTATTTTCACGCATAAGCAGTAAAGAAGAGGGCCCCCGTATATTCAGTGCCTGGGAGGAGACGCAGTAAAACATGGACTACATTAATTCTAAATACTGCTTCAAAATTATTGATGTTACATTGCCACAGAGTTCTTTTGACTTACTTGAACATCTTAATCACTAAACTAATTGAGGACTTAAGTCCCTTCCATTTCCTCAATTCTTTCATCCTCAAGAAGAGTATTTCTGTTGCTGTGGATCAGTCAGGCCCGAGCCTTTTATTAGGTACATCACTCGTGGAGTCTACATTTCATTTATAACTCACATTCTTCTTTTCCTTTTCCCTTTTCCTTTTAAAGTCAGACCATCTTTACTCATTTCTCTTTAGCTATTTTTAATTTGCTTTTCCTGACTTGGAATAAAAAGCATTAAAAAAAAACCCCAGACAGTGCTGTAACATCACCATTGAGAAAAAGAAAAACAGCAAATAAAAGCAAAACATGATGTTACCCAAGGAGCGTTTCGAACCTGTAATAAGGGGCGTTTGTTCAGTAAGGAGAAAGATAGAGCAATACATAATTGAAAATACTTTGAATTTACAGTCCTATATACAAGCCTTCCGCTCTGATGCAGACCACACTGCTAATTTTGCTTATTTTGAGCAAAACATGAATATTCTGTCTGTCTAGCTCCTGCTGACTTAGTCTTAATGGGACCAGGAGCTATCACTTTCCCCTCCTTTTCATCACACACACATATATATATTTATTATATATAACATATTATATATAACAACATTATATATATGAAGGGACTACCCATTAAAATTGAAGGAAGTATTTGAATATATATCATCCTTGAAAGCTCATATTGTGGGCCCGTTTCTTCTCGTTTATACTAAAGGGCTCAGCTGATTTCGGAGCTGCTCTAGATAGAAGCCAGTATCAGAACCAGCTTCTACTACATTTGCCTGGAAAATACAAGTTGTTCTTTGAGAAAACTCATGAAACTCATGAAAAAGATACAGGGAGGACATCCCCCCCAAGATGACTGCTGTTTGGGGAGGGACTATCAAAAAAGCAAACTGAAAACTTTCAGCACCTCATCCCTCAAAATATTTTTAGTTCACAATGTCCTGTGCCATGCATATATGTGTATATATATAGAAAGTCCGTGTTTCAAATCTCCCAACTAAAAACACATTTTAAAAGGGGAAGGGGAATTAGGCAACCCTGTTTTTTTTTCATTTCAACAAGCATAATTTTTATCAAATAAAAAATGAGGATCATTAAGCTATATTCTAATTAAAAAGAACATTTCAGTGGACATATTTTTGTCAATCCTAGTCCCACCTGGCTATATAACCAGAGACAAAACAAAGAATCTCTCCTTCTCTCTGAACCACAAAGTAGCATGTAGGTTTGTGACATGTCTCTTACAAGCTGGGTCCAGAGCAATTGCTTCCCTTCAAGGACTCTGTAAATCAACACTCACCCTGAGACCCTTAATTTAGACCTGCCATAACATTCACTTACATACCTAGCACCCAAATAGCTACCCTCATCCTCTACACATAATTTCCTCCAAAAGATAACTAGCTCTTTCTGTGGCTTGTGTGATGTATAATACCCACTGCAATGTACTGGTGGAGGCAAGAAGCTGTTTAGTTGATAAACGGAGGCAGAGATGGGTCCAGTCTCCCTCCCAGGTACTGTAATAGAATCATAGAGTCATAAAATCATAGAATAGTTTGGGTGGGAAGGGACCTTTAAAGGTCCAACCCCCCTGCCATGTGCAGGGACATCTTCACCTCAATCAGGTTGCTCAGAGCCCCGTCCAACCTGACCTGGAATATTTCCAGGCATGGGGCATCTCCCACCTCTCTGGGCAACCTGGGCCAGTGTCTCACCACCCTCAGCATAAAATATTTATTCCTATTATCTAGTCAAAATCTATCCTCTTTTAGTTTAAAGCCATCACCCCTTGTCCTATTGCAACAGGCGCTGCTAAAAAGTCCATCCCCATCTTTCCTGTAGGCCCCCTTTAAGTATGGAAAGGCCGCTATAAGGTCTCCCCAGAGCCTGCTCTTCTCCAGGCTGAACAACCCTGATTCTCTCAGCCTGTCCTCATAGGAGAGGTGTATATAAGGGGTCATTTCACAAGTGTTAAAGACTCCACATTTACTGGCCCAAACACCACCGCCCAAGGCACCTGCAGTCTCTCCCTTGCAGCCCCATGACCAAGTTCTGCCTGCCTAGAGATTTTAGGGATCTGCCGGCCCCCCTCCTCTTCTGTAAGTCATTAATGTGAGTAGTTGTGGGAGACAGTCACACAAGGCACAGCTCGCAGAGGAAAAGCTGCCACAAGCCATGCGGGGCAGGTTCCTCTACTGCCAGGACCGGAGCAATGCTGCCGTCTCCTCACTATCACCCCTTTCCTAGAAGAGTAGGACGCCGTAAACACAGCTCTCCTGTAACATTCCTTGAAGCTTCTAGACAAGCTCATTGCCTTGCATGAAAAGGGATGGCCTTTTGTGCCTGTTTTCTTAGCCATGAGGCAGAGACAATGTATCAGCCCACTGAACTCCATGACAGAAATAAAATATATTTAGCTTCTCCAAAACCATTTTTATTTCTCCTTTCTGTTTTCATTCAGGTGTTTTTTTCCCCCCCTGGTAAAAATAAGAAGATTTTCTCAAATTTCTGGACCTGAGGGCAGCCTGGGCAGAGTAGCAGTTGTGACTAAGCTGCAGGTACCTGGAAGATCTGGGGCCATTGCACACATCCAGATCTGTTCCTAGCTAATAGTCATGTCCAGCTCCCCCAGGTTGCCTGCACAGATGGCTTCTGCTCACTGCAGTCCTGCTCCTCCCGGGACAGAGAGTACCTTTTCCATGTCCCTACCACAGCTAGTCATGTGTGCTCAATAAGCCCCCCATACCATGGCACCCCTTATCGTGCATGATCCAACTTTTGGGCTGGATATATTCACTGTTGTCCGAGAAACCTCAGATAAACATATGGCAATCCTAAGGCAGCAGGGGGCTGCAGAGGTAACACAGCAGCGGTGAGAGGCATTTCAGAATCCATGTGCATCTTTGCAAGAGCGTTCTCCTGACACATTTCTAGACGCTTGTCCAGTAGAACAGCAATACTCCTGATTTTCACGTATGGGACTTGCATCATTTTCCACAGCCTGGTACATTGATAACAGCATCCTTCCTGGAACTCAGCCTGAATTTTCGGCACTGCATCTCAGCTACGTGCCGGTGTGCAGCAGACATGCCCCAAGAATTCCACTGCTGGAGATGCTATTCATTCCCTCCAGGGGGGGTATATACATAAACTGTTATATATGGCAAACTGAGCCTGGAAAGGAATGGGATGAGAATGTAAATAAATAAAAACTAAACACAGAGCTAAATGGAGAGAGTAAAGCATGTCAGAGAACTGAGTTCTCTCCCCTGCCACAGAGAAGATCTAGCATTCAGCATGAACGTTCAGTCTGAAGCAATAAGCCCTGTTGATCTTCACTGGCTTTGAACACAATGTACAGGTACAGCTGAAAAAGCACCTGAATAGTTGGGCTGTCACACAGAGAGATTTGGAGAACACTCCAGAAAGTATCAGCTTTAGGATTTTACTGAGATCTCCAGGGTGAGCTGGGAAGAGAGGATTCTTTTGTCTGGCTAGAGAAATATACTATGTCTCTAAGTGTTGTTTTGGCGATCAAGTAATTACTACTTCTGTAAAGCTCACCTGACAGCTGGATCCTCTCATGCTAAGAACTACACACCAACAAGCAACACCTGTCTTGCAAAACTCCTTGCAAAAACACACAAGAGAGACAAAGAAAGCCTTGCTATCGGGTTTACACGTGGGAAGCAGAAGCACACCTCCAGTAGCGGATGAGCCTCTGAATATACCTGAATATACAAGCATATTTGCTAAGAATTCTTATAAAGAGAGACCTCCTACATCCTTCCAGTCACAGCCCTGAAACCAGGCTATGATGGACACACAGACAATAAGCCAGTCAGTAGAAATATGGAGGCAATGCAGATGTGATGTATTGCCACTGTCAGGAAGACACCTGTGTGCGGTACCGGTGCAGCCTCAGAGTGACTGCTTGTTAGATTTGTGACAAAAGTCTCAAAAGGCTAAAAATACATCAGAAAATAAATTGTCAGATCTCCGCTGTACACCAGTTACCCTGTCTAGAGGGCAGCCCCAAGTGTAGGGTCACCTGAGAGTCAGCAATGGTATCCATGTGGTCTTTGAACTCTTGTTCCAGGTCAGTTTGCCCAACGAATCCCATCTGCTCCCGCCCAGGTGATGCTGGGGTCTTTGTAAGGAGAAGGTTGGTGGTTTTGTCTGCCCAGCATAGTCTCTTTGATGTTACAACAAGGGCAGAAGAGGCAGACAAAGATTTTTGGGATAGGTGGGGAATGCTGGGACTAGTCTACGCTACATACTGCACTTAATATTTGAAAACAGACAAATTATCCACCCCTTGGAAATACTGATTGCTGCCACCAAGGGCAGCCCCAAGGATGTTGCTGCAAGCAAACAACATACGGCAAACGCAGCCTTTGGGCATGGGACTGCTCCTACGATGCACACAGACACAGAGGGTCACTCCAAGTTGACCTATTTCTACTGGGCAAGAAAAGCACAAGCCTTAATAACCTTCCTAGAATAAGAATATTGCCTATAAACCAACATTTAACTCAAATTATGCTGGAAAGGGAGGAATAATTTGGTCCATGTCTTTCAGTAAATAGCAAAAGCAACCTGCAGGTGCCTATGAGATGAGCTAGGGAACAGGCTATATTTTTATACAATGAACTTCATTCAAAATTTCTGTTTCTCACTTTCCAAGTGAGAAGCTAAAAGCAACATACTGGCCCTTAGGGCAGGGTTTTGCTTTTTGCATTGTTTTTGTCACACAGCGTTAAAAAAATAGCTCTTACCAGACCATTTTCAAAACCACAACATATTTTCATGCATCACAACATATTCCTACTCTTTCCTCCCCTCTGTGACAGGTATTTAATTGAGCTAAAACTTTGTTTCTACTAAGATGCAAATTTGGAAAAACAAGATCACCGTTGCCTCAGGCTGGGTTAGCTGAAGATAAAAAAGCAACACCTGTTTTAGGTATGGCCATGTTGAAACGCAGGTATTCCTCAGGCAACATACCCATGGTAACCAGCTACAAAACTTGTCCTTCTTGTTTGCTTCCTGGAGACTACAGCACAGATTTGGATTGAGAAGCCTGTGCGTAACATGGATTTTTATTTTTTTTTTAAATAATATTGCCTTGTGAAATGTTGCTCATTATCATTTTTAATGTGACATAGAAGACAGCTTTCCATTTAAGTTGCCCGTTAGTCTGATTAATAACTTATTTTTATTTTACATTTTGTGTTTTATGCTGCCTGCAAGGCAAATATTATCAGTGTTTTCCTACAAGAAGTAACACAATTCACAGAAGACATTTTATGCCCTGAGATCAGAGAAATAAGTTTAGATTTATAATACCCAAGGACTGTGGCTTTTTATGAAGTGTATAAAGAGGGCATGTTTAATTATGTTTTGTTTATATCAGTGCTTTGTCTGCAAAAATAACACGAATTACCATATTTTCCTATCATTGGCAGTTATTTCTAATGATTGATTAAATTTCTTAAGTGCAGAATGGATTAAATCGCAATTTCTTGCAAATAATTTAGGAAAGAAAAGATATAACTAACCACCCAATTAAAGTGGGAAAGATCAGAGTCTGACCGCTCGAGGCAGAGTCCTGTCCATCTTTTATAGTGACAACAACCAAAAAAAAAAAGCAAAATGCTTATTTGAAGCTGAAGTACTAAGTATGGAGAGCTAGATCCTAAAAGCTGTAGCTTGCAACGTCTGTATGCATTCCCAGAGGTGGCCTGACCTGAATCGTTTATCATTTTGCTCCCAGCATCAGGGCTGTCCCATTTCGGTTACCCACTAACTCGCCACCGACCTCCTCTTGGTGGGGCAGGACCGCATGTTCTCCTGCGTGTGCTCCTGAGCTGCGCTCACAGCCACAGCAGCTTTTTAAAACATGAAGGCGTTGAATATTCAGAAGTGCTGGAAGCCTTACACCAGCAAAAGATGGTGTGACTGGGCTTTCCATCTTGGAAAGGACACTCCAAAAATATCTTGGTGGGGAAGTATGGCATGGTACCAGCAATGCTGAGGGGAAAGCGCCCAGTGCTTTTCCGGGAGCGAGTGGTGCCAGCTCACAAGGTCAAGAACTGCAGCATCCAATCCTCCCAAATCCTTTGCTTTGTTTTAGCTGGTTAGCACAACAGCAGCTTTGTTCACCTGCGTGTTATCACGGTAAAAATATAATAAAAAATTATTGAAAGAGTTTTATTGGAAGCAGGGAGAAATCGTCGGGCTTGTTTTTCAGCCAGGAAAAGGCTTTTTAAGGGCGGTGAACAGAAGTGGTTGTCAAATACCATCTAGTGGTGGCGAGGCAGAGTGCAGGCGCGCAGCCTGCGCGGCCCCGGCCCCGCTCCCCTCTCCCCGCTGCCGGCCCCGCCGCCCCCCGCCCGCAGCCCCCTCCTCCTGCCCCGGCTCCGGCTCGGACCCCGGCACAGCCGACAGCAGCATGAGCGGGGCTCTCCTTCCCCGTGTCCCGCATCGCCCGGAGGACAGTCCTGCTGAAAACGGGCAGTGGCGAAGGGTGGGGTGTCTCCTGGCATCCCTGGGGGGCTCCAGCAGCCCCCCGGGGCCGCTCCTCTATAAACACAGGGGTCAGCGACGAGGACCGAACGCACAGGGCAAAGCATCTGTCCTGTGTACGGCGAGGAAGGGCTCGCTCCTGAGGGCGGCCGTAGGACGTTCGGTGGCTCGGTTTTATGCAGATAGCCTGAAGATTTATTAAGCCAACACTCTTCTTTTGTTTTTCACTGCAAATCTCTTTTTATATTGGGAAAGGAGGGAGTGACATGAGAAACAATGCTAGTCAGCTAAATTGCTGTTGCAGATAAGTTTTACTTGAGCAATAATTTGACAAGGAGGCTCCCAAATTCTGGCTTACTCTGCATGTGAATCAGCCTTCCTAGAGCCCAGACCCAGAGTCAAGAGGCATCCGTAGGTCCTGTGTAAGAGGGACAGCTGGAGAAAGCTGGGCTGGCTGTTCATGAGCAGCTCCTGTCCGATGACCGATGGCAATGCTCAGCTGTAACACACCAGCTCAGGGGGCTGACTTGGGCTAGTCACTACGCTCATGTGGACCTCAAGACTCACGTACCTGCTAAGAACACGAGTATGCCACATTTTCAGAATTATTCTATATTTTTCAACCCACTAGGACCTTCTCCTAAACCAATGTGTTTTCCTGTTAGACTAGGAGACATCCAGCCAAGTACTCAGCTAAACCACTTGCCTGAAGCCATCCCCCATCACATTTTGTCTCATTCATCTTATCCCACTATTTACAAATATAGGCCCTGATCTTGCACTAGCTGGACCCCTGTGGATAGACCCTTGGGCCTGAGCAGAACTCCACTGACATTAATGAGGTCCTGCTGTGCAGAGCTAGTAGCAGCATTGCATCAATAATCCATAATAAAGTCTAATCAACAATAAAGCTGAGCGGCCATCTGGCCAGAGTGAAGTGTTCAGTCATGCACCTGCATGATGTGCTCCCATGCCAAGAACATACCGGGGCGAGAGAGTCTCCAACGGGAGACATAACCTGTGGATGTGAACAGGGGTTACAAGCGTAGGTCAGCAAAACAGACCCTATAGCATATGCTGAGGTTTCAAAGATCTTAGCCAGCTACAAATCCCCTGTAGTGAAAAAGACTGTAGAACTTGAGACTTAATGTTGACACTTCAACATCCAGCATTCAACTCACCTTTTGCCCTGAGGGCAGTGATTTTCTGGGTTTGGGCCAGAATTCCCCATTTTGGTTTTCATCTTATTTTTACTATGATAATTTTGGTCTAAGAAACCACTTCTGTCCAAAATAAATTAGATAAATCCACTCAGGACAGAGAGTCCTTGCTCCTTAGCTGCTTTTGTTTCGGCTTTATTTTAAATGCTCCCCCCCGGATATTGTTATTTCCACACATTTCAGAAGTACAAGAGGAATGCAGGAGTCAAGAGTCTGTTTATATGAACGCGAAACACCAACGCGATCACAGACCTTTGCAGGAGCTCGGGTACCACGATGACAGGTGCAATATAAGAACCACCTGTGTAGATTACTTCAGACTTACTCATGCTGAATTCCTTGTGTTTTGCATTCAGAAGGAACTCTTGGGCTGTAATCCAGTATTCAGTTGCAAAGTTGATAATTATGGCATAGTTAGCGAAGGGAATTATTCAACACAAGTGCAAGGTCACCGCTGCAGATCTGGCTATCTTCAACACCAACAGGGCAAGATAAGTGGCCTTAGCAGAAAGACCAAGAAGTGCACCTGCTAACAGGAGCTGAAGACAGGGCTAGCGGATGAGAGCAGACACAAAACCAAGGTTTTTCTGGAATGTTTTGTACTGAATGTCTCTTTCACAAAGAAACCAAGATCTCTATTTTAGGATTGCCTTTATACAAAGGAAAGCTGGTGGGAAAATCATCTACAAACAAAAATGGGTATGAAAACACTTTAATTTGCTCATTTGTGCTCAATTCCTTGCAGTACTTTGGCTTGGAATCTCTAAAAGGCACATTAAACCATACCTCACAGCCTGCAAATCAAGTGCTAATTAAAACTGCATTAACCCTAATGGATTGGAAAGAAGAAATCTAATTGAGAAAACTTCTGTTTACCTAAGACATGCTGGAAAAACAAACCATCCCATATTTCTCTTCAGTCTTTCTTTTTTTTTTTTTCCCCCTCTCAGCACGCACACACAGAATTGCCTCCTCTTGCTCTATAATTTACTAAATCAACCTTTTGGGGGAGGTTTAAAGCATGCCGAACCTCTCTCGCAGCGCTTTGCAACCAACCTTGTACTGTCAAAACTTCAAAATACGTGCTGCCACTCTCAAAGCCATGCTGAAATGGGCTTGTGCTAATCAGTGTCATGGGTGCTTACTGGTATCTACCCAATTACCTTATTATCTTCTTCCACTCTGAGAACTAATCTGTATTTCCTGTACTAGGTGTAGCTATTGCCCTCGCTTACTGGGACCAGTCTGGCCATTCCATAAATTCTCTCTAGGTTAAAGCAAGTCTTGTCTTGTCTTCCTTCCTTCCCCACATGGATGGGGCAGAAGCATCACTGTGGAATCTACTTAATGACAAGTGCTCCTAGAAGCCCTAGTGATAAATGCCCTGTTGTTTGGGATAGAGGAACCAACTATGTATTTTTAGTGCCCTTATTTCTGTTTGTTTTCCTTGTAGGTTGTCACACCCACCTCCATGTGATGGGGACATAACTAAAACCGAATTTCCAAAGCTGCATGTCCATCGTCAAGATCAGCAGAACCTGGTCTTGCAACTTGACAGGGAGGGGGGAGCTAAGCTGTAAGTAGCCCCCCGAGGCTTGTTGTCCTAATGAATACCAGGCCACAAATTAATGAAGGAAGTTTTAGGAAAACGTTGTGATTTTTAGCCCTTCAAGCATCAGCAAATCTGCTAGAAGTCCAGACAGCTGTTTATAGCTTGTTGAGATGTTGATTGTTTACAAATTAGATTTTCCCTTTGAAAACCCTGCACCTATCAGCCTGCTAGTGTCAGTCATCGATAAAGCGAGGATGCTTTCTCTGCCAAAGAAGAAAGGCTGACATTAGGTGGTCTAGTCTGTGGTGAGCTTGTTTGGTTTTACCTCCTACCATCAGAAATATTCATTATTTTTCTAACCTCCCCATTTCAGATGGTTTTGCCCTGGATTTTCTTTGGCATTCACAAATCAATTTGTTTGTAATTGTTCCTAACTGAAACGGTTTCAATAAGGAGCAAAAGCTTCCATAAGTATTGCTTTGCATTTTGGATATGCAAAATACTTTTTGGCTTTTCTCTAGAAACAAAGGCTGGTGTCTGAAAAAAAAAAAAAAAAAAGAAAAGAAAGGAATATGATATAAAAGAGGAGTTTCTGTACGAGAAGATTTGTTTTCTCACTGACAGCTGTACAGCCCCACAGGCAGCACAAATTGGCTAGGTTGTGAAGTCAAGGCCAGTGCCTACAGCATTCAGCAGCTTCCTGTGTCTTAATCTTTCTGTTTGGGGAATGAACTGTAATTTGTTTTCATTGACCCATAGCTTCAGTTGCAGAGTGTAGGATTACCTTAATGGATCAAAACTTGAGAAACATCAACTTTGTTTTTAGTCCTTCCAGTGCCTTATCCTTTCTTGTGCCATTCGTTCCCCTGGGGCGCAGCAGGGCATCCTGTGCTTGCTGTCTGCCCAGCAGCTCTAGATGAGAGCGGGGATGCTCTGATGCTGTCTGCACTGCTTCAGGCTGGCCATGGGTCCCTCCATGTGTCCCCCACTGCCATTCTCCTGCGCCTCTTGCTCTCAAGTACAGTTCCCCCGCCCCCAGTCCATCTCAGGAGCCTGTTTCAATAACAATTAGGAATCCTGACTCAGTTAGGGGCACCATAAATCAAACTGTGAGCCCCCAGCAAGACCAATTTCCTGGCTGCAAGTGAATGTGCTCCATAATTTTCTGTGCACAATTCAGACCTGCCATTTAGCAAAGGCTGAAGGTTTTTCTTTTTCTTCAAGGAGTGCTACTGTGCATCCCTTTATACCATATCTCTCTGTGTTTACTCTGAACATGGACAACCTATATCCATGTGGGTTAGCCAGCTCTATGGGACTCTCAGAGCAATGATAGTCCACAGTAAGAAAGATGCTGTTTTGGTTAAAGTGGCAGACTTGAGGAACACCAGTTCTGCTGCAGATCTTGGCCATATTACCTTATCTCTTTGTGCCTCAGTTACTAGAATGGAGGTAAAACTTTCTTTTTTTCGATTAGGTTAGCATCTTCAGGGCGTAGATCATATACTCAGCATCTGCTAATTGGGCCATAATCTCTAGAGCCTCTGAATGCTACCATATCCCACCAATAATGTTACCTTTTCAAAATTGGCATGTGTTGCACGGAATAAGGAAAAGAAGTAGAATATTTTTCTTACTTTTGAAGCTCAAAGAACTAACAGTAGGTGTAACATCTGTGGTACACCAACAAAGCCTTGATTTTACTCCTTAAGATACAACCTCTAGCCCTGGCTCTCCACTATGCTTAGACAGCAGCTGGATGTATTACAGACAAACCTGATGCAGCTGCTTGATGTCACAGAATCATAGAATCATAGAATGGTTTAGGTTGGAAGGGACCTTGAAGATGTCCTGGCAGAGGGAGCTTAGAAGGCAGGTTTGCAAAGGTCTTTGAAAACTCACAGGTGCCAATAGGTTCTTTAGAAAAATATACTACACTCTTACGGGGGAATTTGAAATATTCTGAGACTTTTCCAAAAACTCATGAAACTCCAACAAGTCAGCAAGCACATACGCAGGGAAAGCTGCTATACAACACTGAAACTAAGCCTGAAGCTTTTTTAAGGCACCCATGAGTCACTAGATTTGCACTGACTCTGTTTCATGCTCAATACAAACCAGGAAAGTAATTAACAAGTAAATCAAAATCTACACCCAGACATTTTAAATCACTTTAAAATTGGAGTCGCTTGTAGCTGTGCCTGTCAGTTGTACAGGGCTTTTCACAAAATCACACAAAAATTAACCAACTGATTTCCAGATCCCTTGTCCATCTGCCTTTCAAATCATTATGCCATCAGTCCAGCAGACAGTAGAAATTTGTACTGCTTTATTCCAAAAATTCAGGAGTGAAAAGAAATGCTTTTTATAATAAGTTGTCCTGGGACTTTATCAACTCTTCACACCTGAAGAGAATTTTCTGTCTTGCGTGGGAAGTTCCTCTGGCAGAAGGAAAGGCACCTCTTTGCCATGTAGGAGTGGAGTCCAAATGATAAAACATTTTATCAACGCAATTAGCATATCAACATTCAAATCACTATTGAAAAATGCACTGTTGACAAAACAGCTAGAAGGCAAGTCATCATAATATTGAAAATGGAAGAAACAAAACAAAACAGAACCCAAGAACTTGTAGCCAACCAGTCACTGCATTGGAGAGAGACCGCAGAGGACAAGATGCACAGGATTTTTGACACTCCTCAGTCCAAGTTGCAAAACAAAAATCAAGGGTGATAGGAACCAGATTATCTTGGATATAAACCATGATAAGGGTTCCCAATTTCTGTCTATTCCTTAATATATTTAATGCCACATTTAAGCAGCACCACTAACTTAAGCCAATCCACCTCTTTCAAACACTAAAACAAAGCTCCTCCCAAGAAATTGTGGCAGTGGGCAATAACTTTAAATTAGAGGAAGCAATAATCAAGATTTCCTTGTTTCCTGCCTGTTTCCAAACTAGAAACGTTCACACCCCTTTCCAGCTTTTTCTTTTACCATGCAGGCAAATATGAGAACTAGCGTCACATAGATTAGCAGCTGTAAGAGAAATCCAGAGATCGCAGGGCTTGTCATCAAGAAAGAAAAATTTATTTGAGATCCAGGGTCTGTTATTTACAAAGGGAGAACTCGTCGTTCTTTTCCTTGTCAGACAACAGAAGAAAGCATTCTCTATTTAATTGCATCCATTAGGTTGTTCCCATACAATCAGTACAGTGGATGAAAAAACTTCCTGGAGTAAGCCCCACCAGGAGCAGGTGGCTCAGGAATGCCAAATATTTTGAGACCTGCTTCAACTGCCACAGAGGAATTGTCCCTCCAATTGTCCTTGACATTCTGCCTGTTCTCCACCTCCACAGTTCTAAGAAACTTTTTTTTTTTCAGTCAGTATTAAAGTTCCCAGTAGAAAAGTAGTTTCCTTTTTTCCCTCACTTTCAGTGATGTAGGAAAGTTCAGGTGGAATATATAAAAATTCAGCACGAGTTAATATCAAAATTTCCCCAACTGGCCAATGACTTTGAATGTCTCTAACTGCGCCCCAAACTCCTAGCTATTTTTGAAGCACTGGATGATGAGTCAGAATGAAATATTCACTGAGATTGCTAGCAGGCCTCCCAGCATTCAAACTATCTGAATATGCCTTCAGGGAAAGAAAGAGTTAATGGAGTTACCTTGCATTTAGTATTCATCTTTTTTCAGTTTTGTCAGGTAGCAGACGACAAGCCCAGACTTGACTTGGAGCATCAGCTCTGTACTAGCATAGTCTTGTGGGTAGCGTAATGTAATATTAATTGAGTTGACATCTCTGTTGAGATCAGTTACACATGTAGGAATCAAGTTATTTAACAGTTTGTGCAACTGTATTTGAATTTTGATCATAAAGACACATGCTGGGTTAACAGGGCCAGAGGCAGAGCCAGAATCACGTAGAGCAGAAGTGACGTGGGACTTACTTACATTTTTAAGGCATGATTTGTACAGGGGAGAAAACAGTGTATTACCAAACATTGTTCCAGGATGGATCTTGCTTTAGAGTGATAAGCATGTTACACAGTCAACATTTAATCTTAAATTTACCCTAATTTGACTCATTAAAGGACCAAGGAGCGTGAACAGCAAAGAAATATCTCTGAGTACCTTCTACCAGCTGACCAAATTGTGTCTTCCCCTGAAGGGGACCTGGACCCTGGGCAGATCTGGGCAGGTTGGAGGTCTTTGGAAGGGGAAAGAGGTGAGGATGACAGTCTAAGTTATCTTAGCGTACAAAGCTCCTGGGACTGAATCACTGAGGATTCACTGGATTTTGTTTCTGTCCAAAATGAGTTGCTTCAAATCTTTCCAGATTTTGCCACATGAGCAAAACCAGAACTGAACATTCTTGTCTGAACGGGGAACAAGCTCTCCGTACTCTCAGTAAAACACAAAAAACCAAACCTGCACACTTCTCATGGAAATTTCAGTTTCAATGGGAACACCCCCCACCCCTACTTTCCCTTAGATTATATTTTTAACCAAATATGTTTAGAACCTCTGTCTGTCCTGGGTTTCACTAGGCCCTGTGCTCTTTGTCCCTACATCTTGGCCTCTAGAAGAAACTTCCACAGTCAGCTGAGATTCAGTTTTCCTGGACTGCTCAGGATCCCCAACCTTATTCACAGAGAGAAAGCTTATTCACCTGAGAATTTGTTTGCTTAATTAACTGTGTTAGTAAAAGTGTATCACGTGAAAAAAAGTAAGACAATCAGGCTGCAGACTTAGAAATATAGGTCATTTTTACCCAAATTGGTTCACCCTGATAGGAAACTTTGCTGTATATGTCATGGGTTGGTTTTTTTTTTTTAAAGGAATTCCTTACAAAATCTGAACAAAACTGAATTAAACCCACTTGCTCCAAAGTGAGTACAGTCAAAAAACGTGGCAGAGTGAAACAGAACAGGAGCACTAAAAAATTAATTCCTTGTGCTGCTTGCTTCCCTGCTTTCCTTGCCTTATGCCAAAACCCCATGCACTTCAAATCCAATCCACTGCAATTACACCAGTCCCCAGCCACGCACCATGCATCTGCAGGAGCATAGTGAGCAAGAAATGGATTTCCCTCAGTTAAGGTGTCAAGGGAACAGCCAGCAGGTTGGAATTGTATCCAGCCATTTGCTCAGATATACAGTAGTGAAATTAAAAATACTTTCCACCCTTCACCAAGATCCAGCTCACAAAGCTTTGGTGATGTTTCATCCTAATGCCATTAAAACACTAAAACTTTCAGAGATAGTATGCTGCTACACAAACTCACAAAATTTACCTGTGGGAGCACCTTTTTACTGGAATAAAAAACTCCACACAACCATGTTGCTGCACCTTGGTGAGACAAGTGTCTCATGCTGAGATGAACCCTTACAGTCTAAGTCTACAGAAGCATGAAAGCTTTTGAAGTTTTTGCATCTTCAGATGCAAAACTTTGGAAGCTTTGGCATCTTCAGACCATAGGCAAGCAAACCTCTTGGAGACCCCACCAGCTAAGTCATTGCAACAGATTTAGACACGGTGTTTGCTGAAAGAAGCCTACAGCTGGCTGGTTCTCACTGAAATTGCAGGGCAGGGCCTCCAAAAGGTCTGGTATCAAATCAAGATACTCTAGTGCCGGCCCCCAGGAGTCTGAGAAGCTCAGCCCCCACAAGCAGAGAGCAGATGGCAGCAGCAGGTAAATCACTGTCAAATTGCTGCAGCGGATGTTGCAGCCATCATGTCTGCCAATAAGTAAATAATTGTGGGGGAACACCTGGTTTTCATACCACCTAACATACCTGCCACCGGCGCTCAGGACACAGAGGCACATGTGGAAAGCAGAGCCAACATTTATTTAAAAACACTACAGAAAACATGAAAATATCTGGGGGCAGGGGAGCCTACGGTGCAGAGACCTGAAGGTAGCTATTTGTTTTATGAACTAAAATGCTTTTGTACAGGAGAGAATGGAATAGAAGCAGGTGGTCCAGCGAGGCAAGAATCCAAAAGCCTTATTTCCAGTCATTAATTTCAGATTGAAATATAATGATCCATTTCAGTCAGTTGGCTGTAGCTATCCTAGCTACGTGTGTTAGAGATAAACAACTACCCCCTACGTCCAAGCCCCCCCATTTCAAAGTCTTTGCTCATTTAAGCCCCAATACCTAAATACTGTGGTTTGTAGTTACGATCAGTATACATCGGGAATGCACAGTCATGCTGCTGAGGCTGCATTATAGATTTCTGTAATTTGTTTCACAGCAGCTTCTAAATGATCCAGCGAGATTAGATCTGTGTTGTCCAAACACTCGAGAAAAGTCAGACTCACACACACATGACTTTCGGTCTTGTCATACCACACTTTTTTTTGCACAATAGTATCCTTCCTTGCAAAGAAACCCTATATTGTACTTCTTGCAGATACAGCACTTCTGGTGGGAGAGCTTGGATGCTTGGGCCACTGCTGCCTGAATGGGTCTGTGAGCCTTGCCAGGGAACTCGCATTATCATGATGGTTTTCAGCTTGAGAATTGTAATTACCCAAACTGTTGTTTATTAAAGAAATCTGTAACCTTTTATAAAAGAAATGTGACAGGAATACCTAAGGCTTTGTCACTAAGAGCAAAGGGAAGTATTTCAGATATTACATTATAAACACAAACTGACTTGCAACTCTTGCCCTGTTAGGATTCAGTGGAAATATCTCGGACAGACCACATTTGCATAATATGTGTAGCTTTTGTTATCATAGCCCTTCATAGTAAAAGCTCCAAGGTCATCCTGCAAACATCTTCAGTAGTATCTTGAGGTCCTTTTTCTCCTACAGACAAATGCATGAGAAATTTCGGGCAAACATCTGACTTTGTTGGTTCACACTAGATACAGTATCTTCACTGAGGACTGTATTGTCATATCATGTACTCCAACCCTTCGATAAGCTCTTGCTGCCCAAAGGGAGAATGACGCTTGTTTTACAGCTAACTTGCCACCCTGATCTCCAAACCCACATAACCTGGTGTAGCTCCACTGACTTCTATGCACTGACAACCATTCACATGTGGCAAAAACACAGAGCAGGAGGGGTTTTTTAAAGGGTTTAGACATTGATTGCACCAGGGAGTTAGGCACTTAGCTGCCTTTAAAAATCTGACCACCAGAACCGCTCTTAGTATCTTCTGATAAGCAAACCTAAGTTGAGACAATAAACTAAATCACAGTTATTCCCAGATACCCAAACTACAACAGCAAAATTGTATATCATCCTTTGTCTGACTGACAACTATCGTTTGGAAATTATTAACAGCTCAGCTGCGGGGAGGGTATCTTAGTCGGGGATCATCTTAGGTTATGGACAAATGAGGGAGTGGAGATGCCAAAGTAGTCTGTGGCTTAACTTTTTAAGGAAGGCTATCACATGACCCAAGTTGAAGGAAAATTCAACAAGTGAAGGTACATGCATTTCTGTACTTTAATGTGGACGATGCTTATTCTTTTATATGACCCAGATAAAAATCACACTCAATTCTCACTGTATCTCCTTTTCTAATGCTCATAAACAGAGCTTTTACAGTGCTTTGAATTAGATCTGTGATTTGTGAGCGACATGTATAATAATTAGACTGTGAAGATGTACAGTTAATCCATTTAAAGGTGTAAAGAAGTCCATTTAATGAACATTATAGTCACATTAGACTTGGAAACATCTAACTCTTTTGTTGAATAAAAAGAAGTTCAATGAGATTAACTTCTCTTAGTTGGTTTTAAAGAATACTCAAACATGTCCTACTCTGATAGTGTACTATTCCTTGGTGCATGGTTTCTGCATACCAATGTCTTCAGTGTAGAAGAGTAAGAATAAGACTGGGAGACATTCTATTTCAGTTAAATAATTACAAATTAAAGAGGATCACTTCTACTTTCTATACTTACTGTAGTATGATAAGAAGCTGAACTCCTTGAACTTGTAATTATATAACAGAAATGTTAATCTCCTGGTTCGGTATTCAGTTCTACTGCATTAAATGTATTCTTACAATTATCAAGTTTACTACATGGCACATAGACATTTCTATTGGGAAACCTATTATTTGATCATATCAGATTTTGACCATAAATACTATAATGGAATTCTGTTTTCAAATCTCTCACTGCCACAAAATTACTAATGAGGGTTAATACACCTATGTAGTTTGAGAACCTGAAAAAACATTCGTATAATTTCTGATTTTCAATTTGTAATGCTAACTGAGCTTCCGATTATTTTCCACAGCTTTGTGCAATTAAAAAAAAAAAAGATTTAAGCTAGAGAACATATAAGTCCAAAATACGCTAAGTAACTTGTAATAAAGAAATTTAATTTTAAATATATGTACTTTAAGCAGCTGTTCTCCTCTTAGGAGAAACTCATTTAGGCTTAAGAGTTACTGGCCGAAGCTATCTTCTTTTCACAGCATATTATAATGTGTGCTATTGGCTTTAATAGTTTGGAAGTACAATTTACATCCTCATCCATTTAAATATATAAAACTATTTCAAGGGGTAGGGTAGCCAGTTAGAAAAAGAAAACAAGCTATTTTTTTACTTCCACTTCCATTTTTTAATGAAGAAAAACTTATCCTTCCAGCAAAATTCTGGCTCCCAATACTTTAATGAAGCCGTACCTCCGTTAAAAACTGAAGATAAATTCCGTAGATAGTCACTTCAGAGAGATTTTAGCCAGTGAAATGCTTGCTTCCAGTGGAGATACCTGGCTTGGCGCATACATCAGACTACATTCTTTTGCAGTTTGCAGAGCAAAACCTGATAAGATCAAGGGACAACATAATCCTGGCTAACGCAGAGTGACTTTTTATGTACTATATGGGATGCAGCTGAACATGAGAAAGACAATCCTTCCACGTGGGGAGGCTTGGGCAGGGGAAGAACCCTCTTGAGGGCTAACCCTGCACCTAAACAGCACACGCAGGTTTCACCTACTGAGCATGTTGAGCCTTCCAGTCATTGCCTAAAAGGAGGCATTTTACCCTGTCCCAGGGAGCCGTGTATTGGCGTCTCACAGCTCCCATCGTTGTCCGCTCCTCAAAACTCTCACAGCACCTTTTGCGAAGCACTGTCATGAACACATCAAAACAAAAGATTTGACTTCCCAAATGCGTCAGTTTGCATTTTATTAGTCAGATGTGTAGGCAGAGGCTTCTACAGGCAAAAAGGACAGGAGGAAAGAGAAGCATGAAAGAAAAGCAGCCCATTCAAGACAAGATTTGTTGCTAAGAATCTCTGAAGCTAATGCTGCTTTTGACATACCCTGGATGTTACGCAGTCTGGGGAGTCTGCGGGCACCTGGGATTGAGATAACTGGGTTCTCACTCTAAAGGCCAACCTTAAGGTGCCTGTGCAGTGCCCAGATTCTTTGAGTTATTGAGGAACCAGCACCCACTGGCCACAGGGATGGAGCTGTGCCTGAGAGTCACCAGGGCTAGTTTCTGCTAACCTGGCACCACCCCCGTGTCCCCTTTAGACCTCAGATTTCTCAGCAACCACACTCTCTTCTGGCATTTGATGCTCACTGGAGCAAACAACTGAGATAAGGACAAAATCAACTTTGATTGCGCTGCATAGAAAATATACTTCCCTTTAAATTTCCTGCCTGCCTGAGTTATTGGATACACACACAATACCCAGTCTAATGACTCAATCATGCAAACCGAGCTACCCCAGGCTGAGCTGCAGAGCCTCTCACCGCAGCCTGACCTGCCTTCTGATGGAGTGTGGTTTGCTACGGTAGAGCTCACTCCATGCTTTCAAAGAGAATAACCATCGTCTAAAACACCACGTGAAATTATAAACCACTGCCAGTGTAAAATTGTCTTTTTTTTTTTTCCTTTCCATCCTAGGTAGGCATATTAGTCCAGTACTTCATTATCCTCTTATTAGCAAGTTTCAGCTACTATCTAAACTAAATCTTTCCCATTTTAGCCGAAGCATCCTTGTCATGGGCACTACGGTCCTGGAGGATAAGTTACTACCTATCTCCTTACACACACATACCTCTGCTCATGCGTGCTCACATGAGTTGCCATATCTGCATTCTAACACAAGCTAACCAGAACATTTCCCTTTTCTCCAATATTACTTCTTTAGTCATTTTTTTCTGGACTCCTGATCATTCACGGTCCTTTTCTGCTTCCCCACCTTTTTTGAAGTTTGAACATGCCTCTGAACATGCTACTTCAGCTGAGGCTTTATTGCCCCTGGACAGACCTGAAGGATTACTTCTTGTGTCCTACAGCCTCTTTTTCTGATTAGTGAACCAACAACATGGTTGGCATTTCAACAGGGCATTTTTACTTCCTTTCAATGCATAAGCTGAGGAATGCCAGATCTTTTTCTGAAAGATACTAAATAATTTTAGTAATTAGTTAAGATTGGTATCCAGCGTCATGACTTGTAGATGTCAGTCTGTTTTCTCAGCAAATGCACATTTACGATCTACTCCTACTTGTGGCGTCTTCTAGCACCCTCCCTTGTTCTGAATGCACCTGAAAAACTCATTGGCTTTTATTGTTCTCATTATCCCAGCTTGTCCGAGTCACAGCATTGAGCCAGCTTGGGAAACTTGTCCCTTTGCTGCTGGGTCTGCCTGTTTTGCAAGTAGCACACTTCATTCTTTGGGGCCAAGAGAATTCATAGCTCTGAGCAGGCCACTGCAAGTCAGAGAGACTACAGGGACAGGAACATGCTGGGGTACCTGAGACACTGCTGTGGGCATGAGTAAGAAAAAAAGGTGTTCTAGCAGTGACTGGGGATGATTTAGCTTCGCTGTGAAAGGGCAGAGGTTCCCACCAACTTCCCAAGATGAAGTCAGACCCTATCCCGTGCCAGAGGCTGCCGAGGGAGAGATGGCAGAGAGCAGATCCTGCCCTCCGCCACGACAAATTCTCCCCTACCTGATCAACAGGAACACATCAGCAAAGAGACAGAAAATGTCACCACTCCAGGTTAGCAGAGTCACATCTGGGTACAGCGCTGTGAAACTGCGTTTCCTCTACGACAGCAGAGCCCCACACACTGAACAATGAGCAACGAGCAGGCGGCAACAGCAAAGCAGCACATATTTGTCTGTTTTTAAAGTACAGCTACCAAATACTTGGACAAAGTATTCCAGTCTCATTATCTTGTAATAAAATTCATATTTCCCTCATATATACAATCTTACCGTAACATCAATATATCTCGATGAGGTTACAAGGCTGTTCAGGTAATTAAATAGTATACATAAATGTGAACTGGCACATTGGGAAACATACAGCGCTGCTGCTTAAATATAGCAGATAAAGCCATGGGAAAGAGGCAACAGAATATACTGCTGTAAGATTAAAGAGAGATAAATTCAAGTACTCTGCCGTGGTGCCGCTAGAATATGGGGAGAAAGTTATTAGAAACAAAATGAATTCAGTAGCGCCTTGAACTCACTATCATAGTCTGGGGCAAGTTAATCACTTCATCCTCATCCACTAACACATTTATCCACCTACTAATTCTCCACCTAATTAGAGAGAAATTCAGAGCTCTACTGGTCAGGGAGGCAGGGATTAGGGTTAAGAAAACACTTGTATTTGAAACCCCCTACCTCTGCTGGTTAGTGTGAAAGATCCTATAAGAAACTCCCACCCTAGCTAATCCATGACCCTCAGCAGGGAGGAGTGTTAACAATTTGGTTTAAAACTCACACTCTCAGACAAATGCATCAAAAACGGCTTTTCTTCTTTGATTTATAGGTATTACTTGTTTTTCCAAGCTCCATTAAGGACTCTTCATCATGTACTGCAAGGGGCATTAAGCACTGAAAGTTGTTCCCAGCTCTGTATTATTCAAAGGCAATTTACACTAATTATTGGAGTCCATGGTGTTACCCATACTCATAGAATGATCCATCTCAGCAGGCTAAAGTACTTTTGAAATGTTAATTTATTACTGAGGTATAAAAACGTCCTTACATTAAAGCACAATTCTTTCTTAAATGCCAAGGGTTTTCTATTACTGATATATTACATACTTACTGTTTATCTTAGATACAAGAATAAAGATATAACTTAATTTACTATATAATAGTGCCTATAAAAGCCACTATTAACACAAATTGCACTGCATTTAAGCTCAGTTACGACACTGATATTATTCTTGTTTTTCTTGTTTAGTGATTTTCTCAACGCACATGTAAACAGAGCATACAGCGCTACTTCTTGGAGGCGAGCTTTTCAGGCAAACAACTAAATGGTAAAGTGAAAAATGTGTTTCACTGGTGAAGTGTTTCACTGATTCTAAAATAATTTCATTTGTGTTAAAGTACAGATATTAGTGTGCTATCACTGCTCCAAGGACAAACAGAAAATACATTCATAAACTGGCAGGAAGGCGCACCCATGTATCAAATGCCAACAAACAAAAATCCACTAAAAGTAGCCAGTATTCAGTTAAATTCTGGCACAAAAGCCACTGGTTTTAACAAGAATAGTTTGGGCAGTGCTGAGCACCGCACCTCTTACAGGTTTTGTTTTTGTTGGTCGTAATGTGTAAAAATACAGCCATGCCAACAAAAATTTATTTGACCTGGTGTTGACAAAAGCCCTTGAATAATCAAGGGGATTATTTCTTAACTAGCTCAACCAACAACTTTTACTTCACTTGAGAAGCCACTGGATTGCACTCAGCGGTAAGAGGAAACCCTGCCTTGGAAGTGTCAGTCTCGGGATGCATAAGGAGTTTGTGGCAAATGAAAAAAAGGCCCCTTTGCTTTCCCAAGTCCTCTCCAAGGTCCCAAAGATAGTCCTCACCCATGAAATGTACACTGCCGTGAATTAAGACCATCTGCTTTATATCTGAAAAATCTAAATAACATCACATAAACAAAGTTTGCCATGAGAGGCTCAAATCATTCTTATCCAAAAATTTTTGGCAACCTAGAATTTGTTTGTGTAGCTGAAATACAAAACACAGCTTTGGAATAACAATACTCTTATTCCCAAACTCTGTCAAGATTTCATATGACCTTGCCCCAGATTTCATTTACCTCTCCAGGTGTCTGTCTGACCACTGCAGATACCCTTCCTTATACAGAGTAGTTCCTGAAATGAAAGGACTTATGAAATTAAGTGTTATGCCAACATAAATCTCAATCACCACCAACACAATCTGTTTACCCAAAGAAATCCAAATTCCAGAGTGCTGGCTTGGCTTCATAAGCTGGCCAATCCACTGCAGGTACTGAGGAGTCAGACGATTTGCAGAGGAGTCGGGCAATTACATGCGGGAAGTATTGTGCTCACTCGCATGCCTAAATTCCACACACAGGACTGTAATTTGCATGCACAACAGTTTGCATACATTAAGGAATTTTTTTGCATAAAAGGCTTGGTAGATGCCAAAGCAATGACTTGTGTACAAAACCACAGTAATCCTACCTGCAAGTCAGACCTGTAGATAAACAAGCTTGACTTACAAAAAGCAACTCTTAAACTATGAAAATCTTCTTTAGAGGAACATATGTTCTCACAAAACCTGTAACTGATCACGAAAATGATTCACATCACAAAACACAACACTCCACAAATTTCCCCTATAAAATGTATCTCATGAATTACAAGTGAGGCATATTATTATTTTGCAGCAGAAACAGGAAACAAATGGCACTGATCAGTCATTTTTAACTTTCATTTAGTCACAGGCTATGTATTGGCTATGGTATTTATTTTGCTTTAGGAATAGGTGGGCACAGCTAATCTTGGACTACTGAGGCCTGGATCACCACAAATTCTTTGGAAAGAAACCATCCTGATATAAACACCCATCTTACAGAATAATCCCATCTATCCATAACACACTGACTTTTTGGTACGCAGATAAACCTATAGGTTTTCCAAGTTTCTATTTTATTCCTCCCTGAAAGTTAGCCAGCCTTTGTCAATTTGGACCATCAGTTCTCTCCAAATAGAAGTTACTTCCAAATGTGGAAAAGTCAACCTGATTTGTCTTTTGCTAAGCTAGCCAAGTCCCCGACGGCTGGGAGGAAGGATGGGTGATGCTGATGAGCGGCAGCTCAGAAGCAGGGACTTGTGCGGGCAGCAGCAGCACACGGCAGTTTCCGCTTTAGCTGAAGTCCAACTGGGAAGAAACATGCTGAAGCAGAGAGTGTAAATGCTGTTCTTGTCTGAAAAATCTTACTGTATCTCAAACTTTTTTGCTTTGGCAGTTTAGTCCAAGCAATTAGTAGGAACGCCACGTCTCACAGAAACCTACTCAATTCTCTTCCACAAAGGAATGGTTTGGGAGATAAATATAGCTCAGGTGTCATTTTAGGCAATGAATTAAATTCCATGCTGCTCCAGACTCACATTTATCCAGATGGCAGTCTAGAAAAAGAATAATTTGAGGTTTTGCAAACTTTCAGTAGTCACTGACACTGGCTTGGCAGTGCAACTCAAGCACAAAAGGGCAAACTGAAGCAATTTGGGATGAGTTAGACAAATTTAGGATCTATGGAAAGCATGCTGCAGATGTCTCTGTAGAAAATATTTTCTACCTTTGAATTAGTGGAAATTCCCTCAGGAAATGGCAAAAATAGCACAGGAACAGCGTTCAACCAAATCCTCAGCTTCTCTTCTAAAAGCCTGATTTTAAAGATACCGGACCTTGTTTACTGGAAACACATCTAGGACATTATACATATCTTGAGCTGATTAAACATTCAGCAAATGGTGACATCTGGGACTTAGAGAATTTTAACTAGCAAACTAGGAATCGATATTCTGTTTCCCCCTACAATTCTTCTCCACCACTTCTTCCCTGCCATTTTTTTTTTTTTTTAAATGTCAGCAATGGCTTAGACTCTTCTGAGGAAACAGGCTTCAAGTTAAACAAAAGGGAAAATTCTCCTTATTTCTCCAGAAAAACAAGCAGCTTCTCCCAGACCTCAGGTTTATGCACTCATTAAAGCAGTGGCCCATCAGTTTGCAATGGCTGTGGCTCAGTGCAGAGTAAAGATTTCTTCATAGGGCCATATGAAACATTTCAGGTTGTTGGAGAGAACAGATACAGCTCTAACCTAAATTCCAGGCATTCAAATGGCTGCTGGATCAGGTACCTAATTAACAGATATATTCTCTTATTAGACAAGATTATTATCTAATCTTATTAGAAATAATTTTTATAAATAAAGTCATGAGAAAAAAAAAATTAGCAATCTTTCCTGTATTCATTTTATTTTCATCCATAGAAATGTATTTTATTAAAAGAATATGTTTGCCTCAGAAAATATCAACAGGTTTCTCTAACAACATCAAGTCAGATATTCTATATTTTGTAAGTTCACCTGGATATTGCTGTGCTGCCATTCAGATCACATAGCAGCTATGCATTACATATGCAAGGCTAGCGGCACCAGAGAGCTCTTTTTCTAATTAATACAAGTCAGAGCAAATTGTTAGGAGGAGGGAAATAGACCAAAAATGAGAGAAAAGGAGACTTCCGCACAATTGCCTATTGCAACATGAAAACTCAGCTCATCTGCATAATATTAATGATATCAAATATGCAAACAGATGTTTCTCTCATTAAATGCTGTATGCAAATAACACTAGGAGGAGTGGTAATGTTGTTTCAGGGTTGAGAGATCACGGGGGGTAATTAAAGGTTAATCCAGTTTTCAGTTCACAGACTGTAAGACATGAGTGGTTGTAAAGAAAAATTGTCACTTAACCTTCAGTTCATTAACCACAGCACATGGATTTTTCTTCTAAAATAACAAAAACATATATGTATTTATCCGCGCTCTAGTGCCAAGGTATGGTGCATATCATTAGAGAAGAACAGAAATTATTTGTTGCCATGAATGCCATTAAGTAGGTGCCGGAATGCATTAATTAGGGAAAGCAGAATTTGATCAGAAGTTCTCAGACCACAATCTAAACGCTGTAATCTCACTAAACGTATTTCAATTGCTGAGATGTTGTCAAATGTTAATAGAAATCCATCTGAAGTACTTGTGGAACAAGTCCCCTGAAATAATGAAAAGCCGCATGTTTGAGATTCTGCGCGAGTTTTGCTGCAAGCCCAGCGAGTTGGATGGTACCATCAGCAGCAGGCTGCCAACTGTCACTTTTGCTCAGAGTATCCTGCTGGGCGGATTGAAAGCAGTAAACATTTTAGCACTTAGATCTGAGTTCAACACACCAGATGAGACATTCCCACTCCTTGCTCATAGGAGAAAATAAAGTGATAAGTGTCTGCGCTGCAGTCTAGCCATGTTCTTCAGCAGCAAGATTTTGTGCTGAGGGAAAGGCAAGGCCAGTGTGAACTACAGCAGCCACAGGTGGGAAGACGTAGAGAGAAGCAAAGAAATATCTTGATTTGTGCAACCCTCTCTATGTAATATCTGGGTGAAAATCGAGCGAGAGTGAGAAATAAAAGAGGAGATGACAGTTGGCTCCGTTTGGCCTCAGATCCAGGGCCCATAGCTTTCTCTGCTTCCATGACTGCATGGCACGTTTGGATATTTTGGTGCTTCACTTAAAAATCTGTTTCAAAAGTCTTGCAACTTATTTCCTTTAAATATGAAACAAGAACAAGGGCTTATGTGTGTCTCTGGTGTGCGTCTCACCATCTGGCTGTCCCCACTGCCTCTCACTCCTCCCCAATAACACACACCACTAGACCTTCCATCTGTGCCTCACCAATTCTTTGGGTTTGAAAACCAGTTTCCTTCCCTTATGGCCTCTCAAGTTCCAATTTGTGCAGTACATCACTTTTGAGCCTCACACTCAAAGAACCATGACCACATCAGCATAGCCTCAAAATTTACCTTGGTGTCCTGGGCTGACGAGCTCAGATTTGGCCCGATAGCTTTCAAACAGCACTGAGTATGATATACCCTCAACTTAAGCTATCATGACTGTTCTAGCTCTAGAATTTCATTATGGAATTCAGTTTTAAAACCTCTTGTTAATTGAGGGTATCAAAAAACATATTTGAAGTGTATTATATGAGACAAAAATCATCAAACTTATATATCTTTGTCTGCATTCATGTGGCATCCCATGGCATAAACTCTGCTTCATAAGAATTCCCCTTCTCAATGATTTTCACAGCTATTTACAGCCTGCTTTCATTTGAAAAAGGTCTGATATCCAAGAAAAAAAGGCCTGTGAAAACATCACTTTTTCTGAAGTTGAACACTGCAGAAGGATTTTACTATACTGTGTTTTGTCTTGAATGGCTGCAGTGAAATATGATAGTGAAATAAAGCATCATCTTCCTTGCCTTGAGTACACAAGAGAGCCCTGCTTTCCATTGGGTAGTACACTATATAATACTAATAATACAATACTAAATATAGTAAGGTCACTATATTTAGCTAGCTGCAAATTTTAGGGCAACACAAGGGTCATCTACAGCACCACGGAAAAGACTTTTAAACATCGAAAGCTCTACTTGCTCAATGTACCTCGTCCAGCGACGCGAGCTTTGTATGATGCCCGCAGCAGAAACGGTGCAGGGGGGGGAAACCCCACCTTCCAGCCCTGCTCGGGGGGAGCCTGGCTGCCTACAGCCGCACGTCCTTTCCCCCAGCCACCACCCCACCGCCGCAGCAGACCGGCAGCTGCTGCCCCTCCTGAGCTGCCTGAATAAACAGCGAAGGATTACCCTCTTGTGAGAGAAGACCCTCTGGCGCAGTCGGTTCTGTGTCACCCCCGGGGTAAGGGGAGCGTCGGGCAGGACGCGGCAATAGCATAAAGAGCGGCGTCCGGCAGGTGCAGGAGTCCCGGGGGGGGCCTGGTAAAGGCTGATAGCATTGAAGCAGCCTTCAGCCCCCAGCTTTGATCACTTCAGCACAAAGGTGGCTTCCACGCCTTCCCCATCGCCCTCGTTCCTCACCCAGCATCAGGAGCTGGAGAAACAATTCAGACTGGAAATCTCCCAGTCACTTATCTCCAAACCCCATCGGGAAAGGAGCCCGTCAAAAATCTCATCGCTGGCTTATCACCCCGAAGTGCTGTCAGAGCCCTCCGACTCCGCGAGCAGGTGAAGGTTTAAAGTTGTACCCGGGAAGTCTGAACGAGTTCTGCTAAACACCACCTGATCCCTATTAAAGCAGATTACAAGTATCCCCTTGAAATGTCACGATGCATTTACAGGGAGAACCATACCAAAAAAAAATGCAGCCATAAAATTTTTCCTTATCGTGCTCAAAATATATTTTCAGGGCAAGTGAAAACCGCGCGAGCAAATCGAGCCGTTGAGGATTTGGTCCAAAGCTCACAAGAACATAAAAAAAAAGTCTAACAAATTTAGTGGGTAAATGGGTGCATGGAACCTTGGACACAGGCGTGTGTGTGCACACAGGTCCCCGCGGCGGTGTGGGAACACCTTCCCACCTCTGCCGGTACCTGGGAGAACCTTTGCCTGAAGGACCTAAGCCTTGGGATTCTGGAGTGCACAAAGAAACAAGCAGCTATTAAAATCTATTTGTGGCGAGCGGAGTTTTGAACGTCTAATTGCTGCAGTTTGTTAGGGGAACAAAAAGATCTTCCCTGGCTTCAGCCATATCCAAGGGGATTAATTTGTCACTCTTCAAAAACAACTCATTGGAGGAATACCCTCTTTGATTCTTTATTCTCACATTAATTAGGAGTAATAAGTACACTAGATACACTTGGTACTTAAAAAATTAGTAGAAATAAATCTGCCACACATCTCAAGAGGGCAGCGAAGATCGGGCTGTGCGGGGTGGGAGCCTGGAAAGCGAATCCCGTTGGCGGGACAGCCCTGCCGTGCCGGGCAGGAGCACGGTGCCCGACTGGGACGGTCCCAGAGCCTCCTCCATGATCTCGGGCCCGCACCGCCTCCGGCCTGTGGCCGCAATCCCAATGGCCCCCCCAACGGGCCCATCTTGCCAGCCAGGCCCGGCCAGGCCCCGCGGGGCGGCCTGCCGCCATCCCCATCCCTGCCAGCGCCGCCGGTGCCGCCCTACCTCACCTGCAATGTCCCTGCGAGTCCTCAGGAGAGACCAGAAGGCGCCTGTCCAGAAGGGCTCGTGGCCTGCTCTCCTCTCAGTTTTCAACGCTTTAGGCATCTCCGAGTCCCTCTTATAAGCGATTTCTCTCACTTGAGGAGGCCCTTTCCGTCGGTGGGACCGTTCACCTGAGCTCTCGGGCTCTGCGGGGCGGGCGGCCGGCGGCCCTCCCTGCCCACGGGGGAAGGCCGGGCAGCGTGGGGACGCGGGTCCCCAGCCAGATTTTCGGGGCTGTGCGTCCTGACACCTCCACCTTTCATCGGGTCCTTAAACCGCGTGGCTTGAGAGGGGGCAGCCTTTATCGCCGGCTTGTTTAAGGTAATTACTACATGTATTTCCTCCCTGCTGGTTCTGCTGAAGCAGAAAAGGCTTTGGCCTTCACTTCACTACACATAATAAAGAAAAAAAAAAAAAAAAAAAAGATCTGGTTTATAAACACCACTTTTTCTCTACTTTCAAAGGCAGGTTGTAGGGTGAGAGTGGGGAGAATGGTCCCTATTTGGCAAGCAAGCTAATAACGGCGAAGTTGCTGGAGGGAAATCTCTTGTCGAGCCTCCCTCAGCTGGAAGGACGCAGAGCACTCTTTGTTCCCTTGGTAGTAAACAATAAACCTTTAAAGATACTCCACTGTCCCCACCACTCACTCTCCTATAGGATATAAAAAAATAAAACAACCCAAAAAGCAGCCCAATTGAGTGTAAAGAGTGGATTTAATTTCAGAGAGGGTGGGAAATTGTGACTTTAAAGACACTCAGTGTTAATTAAAATCTGTGCAACCCAAAGAGGTATATGGCACTGTTTCTCAGAGAGGGATGAAGTCAGTCCGATTAGCAAGTGATTTATTACCATGTTGAAATATGCTTTTTGGTTCTTAAAATTCAGTGCTTAGTACTGGTGGAAAACAATTGTTTGTGCTCCATATAGCAATGAAGGTTCAAGTGACTTTAAAATACAGAAAAACCCCACGAGGTACTAAAAAATACACATTTATGTTTTACAAGGAAATGTTAAAAATAAGGCTTTCTTTAAGAAGTACATTGTGGAGGAAAACATATAAGCAATATGGAAATTCTCCTTTTAAAATCTACCTTGCAGTCAGCAGTGTGTTGATTTGAAATGCCTTGCCTTTCTAACTGTTCCCCTCCTCCTAATAAGCACTGCATCCAATTTGTATGTTATTCTGATGAAATGGTTTAAGCGAGAGAAAATGAGTAGTTTGAAAAATAAAGGAAAGTTCTACAGAAGAAATGAAGTGCTATCATTGAAATCTTTATTTATGTGAAAAGAAAGGGCTAAAACATTACCTCAGAATTCAAGATTACAACATCAGTAGGATATAAAGTAAATCCATTCTAGTAGTGAAACATCAGAAACCATAATCCTTTTTCAAAGACCTTTTGTTATTTTAATGTCTGACAAATTATGCTTTTTTTAAAAGAAGAAAAACACTTAGATTTAAGAGGTTTCTTTTACTTCAGTAAAAGTAGTTTCACTATTTAAAAGTTTTAATTTTCTGTAACCAATAGTATTTACTATGCTGGCTAAGTATTAACACAAGAGTAAGGTTATTTTAGCCTCAATAGGACTGAGTACAAAGTTGCCACCAAAGACTTTTGCATCAAGTTGTTATGGCAACTTAGTGTTCGAAAAAGTATTAAGTTTTAGCAATGGGTTTTGTTTTGTTAATTTGGTTGCTTTTCCTTCAAGTTTTGAAGTTGTTAAGTGTCATAAAAATGTTACATCATTATCATTCAAATGACTGGAGGTCTCAGAACATATTTAAAACTTGTTTATGTTGCAAGACATTCCAGGATGATGTCCAAGGACCCCCATCCCTGCCTTTAGGGGGAACACCCTGGCCTCAGTATGAGCGCAGGAGTCATTCCACAGTGTTCCTAGCACTAAGAAACCAGGACAAAAAGAAACAAACTACACATTTACCTCCAATGTACTAAAGGAGAGACAGGATGGATCAGGGGATGGAAGAAGGGGCCTTTCTGTTGTGCATGCAGCATCTGTCTTTCATGTGGTCATGTTGAAAAGCATCGAGACTAGGATCTTTATTGGTATTCTGGACCTTTGACACCACATGAAGAACTGGAAGAGTGAAATGAGATTTGTAACCAAAGGGCAGGTTTGGACTGGGGCAGATATGGCAGGAAATTGTTCCAGAAGCCCGTTTTAGGTCCTGTGCTACAGGTTGGGAAGAGACGGGCTTAAAACCCCATAATGGACAAGAGCTCAGGATCACAGATTGTCTCAAGCCATTCACAATAGTCCTCCTGAAATGTCCTCAATGCTGCAAGTTCCAGCTCTGAAGGCCCTCAGTTCCTTAACCCTACCCCTGACCCTAATGCTACTCTATGGCACAGCCTCTCCCATCTCCAAATGCACCATGAGCTACAGCTTCATCCTGACTCCAGTGCTTGTCCCACCTTGCCAGTTTGGGCAGGGGAGCACTGGAGCTCAGTCCAAATGAGTAGGAACCATTGCTCATGGAAATGGGCAGAATGTCCTGGACTGACTTTCCTGGGCAGCCTCACAGATCTACGGCCAGATATCTCTGCTGGCTTCGTCTCAATCTGGGTTTAGGGGCTCGAATGTGTGTGGTAAAAGAGGGGGAAATAAGAGAGTAAATTAATTGTGTATCTCATGAAAAGGAGCCCTTTTTTTCCATATGGACAAATTTTCAGATTTTTTTTTAGTGAAGTTGGAAACTACAGGGAGATTGTGTTGTTTTTTGTCAAAATTTTGACTTATTGTTTTTCCTCACCAGGTTTCTCAACTATTTCCTAGCATTCCTACTGGCCTCTTTTCAAATAGAAAGGTGGATGGAAATAAACTGGGGAAACCGAAAAGAAAACCAAAATTTTCAAAAATAAAAAACTGACATCCATGTGCATTTTGTGTGACAAAACCAATTTACTTTTAAAATCTGAAATTGTTTTGACATTTAAAACAATATTTTCTTTCTCTTTCACAGGGGGATCAATCCACTAAATACCTACATTGCAGTCATTTTCCTAGAAGGCAAATAAACAAGCTTTGTCTACCAAATTCTGCCAAAGACTTCTTGTATGAATTTGGGCAAATCATTTAATTTGCCAGCTTCTCAGTGCACTGTTTGTACAATGAGAACAATACTACTTCCTTTTTCTCATCCTTTGTCTTGTTTATTGAGATAGTCACTACTCCAGGGAGTACACAATCTCTAATTATGAACAACGAGCATAATAGCACCCTGATCTCTAGGACCTACCGCAATACAAAGAACTAATAATCATCACAAGTCGTCTGTTCTGATGCATGATCTGCAAGAGCTATGAATACTAACATATGCTGGAAAGTTCTCTTTAATTTAACGTCTTTGAAAGAAAATAAAAGCCTGTTTTTCCCGTTGCTGCCATTTATACAGGCTTATACTTTCCAGGAAGCTTCTGCCTTTACGTGTCTTCCTTCACCTTTTCAAAACAGAAATAAAAGTCTCACTAAATAAAATAAAGATTATGAATGGCCAGTCTTTTCCTTCCTGCCAGTTATTGTCACCCAGGAACATGCAGCAGAGGATGTCTACGTTATCATTTAGTTTCACAGAGATCTGCAGAGATCTGCCAGCTGCTGGCCATATGCTTAATCCTAAAAGGAATTATCTATGTTCTGTGTTGCCTGTACATGTCTGATTCCCTGTTTATGTATTTTTACTTGATTATGGCATAGTATAAATCCAGCTAGCTTAACTTTAATGGTTAGAATCCAAATCCTCCAGTTTTTGAGGGTGGTTTTTTATTCAAATGAAATTCCACTGCCATTGTGGAAAATTCATGCAGCAACAAATGGGATGGAAATAGTAAGATTTCATACAAATATATCCAACACAAAACAAAAAGTCTATGGAATTTAATTTGCAATGACATCCCTTCTTTAGAGTTTGTTTTTTAATGATCTGATAGTATTTCATAGCGGACAGAATTTCCCATCAGCTTCCACGGCCCTGTCAAGAACCTCTGTCCACCAAGTGACTCGCATGGTTTCCACCACGGAGATCCCTGGCCACCCCAGCTATCGCAAGGGTGGGAATGTATTCCTTCACTCCCCATGGCACCCCTTACGCGAGGGGACTGTGAAGCAGGGAATGACGAAGTGAATTGCTCACAGTCTGAGGAAACAGCCAACCTGGGAATTGAGTTCCAGTTGCTCAACTCTCTCGAGCAGGAGCCAAACCACAGGCTATTGTTTGCTATTGAAGCCTGTGGACATCTCCAGATATTTGAAGTTGGATTTTATGAGCGGTCTCGCTATACACATACCCATGTTAAAATGATACAACACTGTACGACACCAGGGCAGGCTTTTATACTTCTAGGCCAGGGTAAATCTTTACCACAAAAGCATTCTAAAATGCCTTTTACACAGCAGGCTTATTTTTCAGAACGCAGGAACATATCCCTTGGGGACGCAGATTGTTTCCTTAGGACTCAACTTAAACATTCCCATGTGGTAAAATGAAGTAGGAGGATCCAGTGAAAGGAGCTCTCACTCCTCATTTAATTTACTACCTAATACTCAGCAGCCCAAGATTTATAAGACACTACAGAACTGTCTACATGTTTCCCCTTGTGGCAGATAGCAGATAACTGTTAATAGACTTGCTTAGAAAGTTTATTTAAAGGAAGAACTTATTTTTCATGGAGGTGTGAACATTGCTTAAGGAGCTTAAGTCTCCATGTATAAGTATTATCAGATAGGTTCCTGAGGATGCTAATGTGCATTAATACGAAACTCCAAAACCAGCTTTCACTGGTATACGTAGATAGGGCCACTTTGTAAATAATGCCCTTTCTGATATTTCAGAGTGCTGGGATTTGATGAATATGTTATTATTTCCAAATATAATAATATTAACCCGTAAAACACACCCTCTCCATCCTCTTTCTGCAGCTCCTGTAAAATCAACAACAAAACAACCACTCACGTAGAATCCCGTCTTCTCTACAGCCGCACCTGGCACCCGCCTCAGTAAGATTTTGTCCGCCCTCCTAGACAGGACCACGCGGCCGTTGTAGGAAAGTGAAGGTGCTGGAGGGGCTCCAAACCAATTCTCATTTTCACTTGTCAGGTGTACCCACGTACTTTGAAACGCTGCCCTGGTCCTAACTTAAATCTTCACTGCTCCCTGTAAGGATGAGAAGCTCGGCGGGTGGGACTGGGCTCTGGTTTCTGTGTGCTGCAGCTGCTCTCTGACCCCTTTCCCTGCTATTGAGCCACCTTAGCATCTTCGGCCGTCGGTAAGAGGGGAAGGTGCACACGCAACCAACTCAGCACTTTCCAGGATTTAACCCGCATTGCACATGCTGTGTGGTGATGAAAACATGATTAAAGGAGCATATATTACATTATGTCGAGCTTTAGAGAAATATTTTAATGGAATAAAGAAAGAGCCATACATTTTCTTTCTTTTTTTTTGGTTTAGATGTAAGCTTCACCTCCTGGTATTTACAACCTAAAGCCCTCCAATATTGGGTTAGTTAATAGGATCCAGACAATGAAGCTGACTACAGGGAAAAGCAAGAGACTGTTTCAGTTTCACCAGCCAAGGAGAAGAAAAGACACGGCTTGATAAATGGTGAGAAGTATATTAGATGTTAAAAAATATTTCATTTTTAATAATCCTAGGTGTTACTGACAACCCAGGTAAAAAGCAAAGTTCATTTCTTCAAAATATATTTAATCTGACAGTATCCCTTTAATTAAGTAGCAATTTAGATTTTCCTCTCCTCCACATACAAAGCTTTAATGAAACATGAAAGCCACAAAAGAAATTTGTGTGTGTTTCATGGCAAGGCGTGAGGAATGATTTTCTGTTTAAATTCAGAGACAGTAGCTATACAAATAACATTTAATATTTGTCGGAAGTATTATCTGCCTTTTTCCCTCACAGCATTACATTACTAAGGTAATAAGTACATGAGAATACACGATTTCCTGGCTACTGTATTGAATATGCACCTTTAAACAAAGTTAGACTTGGGAATTTACCCATATCTTAAAATGCTAATCTAACACTAATTAAAAGGCCAGCGAATACGCTTTGATGGATTCTAGTTCATAGAATATGACAAATGAATTCAGATGGCATGCACGACTGCAGCAGAATTACAATATCGGAGCTGCAGCGAGCCGGGGGAAGCCAGGCAAGCCGCTCTCCGCACTGGCACGGGGGCAGGGAGGAGGGAGAGCTGGAGCTTGCCACGGCTTCTGTGGGTGCTGCCATCCTCTCAAGGTGTGGCCAGCCTTTGTTTCTCATTTCATAGCTGCTTTCCAAGCAAAAATTTGGCTGCTTCTGCATCCTACCCACCCTTCCTGTAATATATACAGCTCCCTGCTCTCCAGTGTGCAATGTTGAGTTCTTCAGAAAGGACAACAGCCATCCTGGGGAAGAAAAGCCAAATTGTAGCATTTCCTTTCTCCCACAGAAGCAGGCCATTTCACAGGCTCCTTCAACCCCTTTAGCCCCACGCGTATCTAATGTTAAAGAAGCATAAAGACATCAGATAAATATTTCCAAATGAGATTCTATGTCTAGTATCTCCTGCAAATGACTGTCTTGTTGGTCTTCGTGTCTTAGAATCAGGACAAAATTCAAACCCAGCTTGTAATGCAACTTGGAAGTATGCCCTATGAGTTCTCAAGTGCGTGCCTCTTTTGAACTGGCTGCAGCCCTCTTCAGAGGTATTTCTTGCATGCTGATACACAAGAAGTTACCTGAATTGCTCTTGTACCTTTACCTTCATTCTTCCCACATCAGGAAAGCCCAAATTTAATTCATGCTAATTAGCAAGCAAGGGTATAAAAAGTCAGATTTTTAGAAGTAGTCTTCTTAGATCTCATTTTAAAAGGATTTGGAAGTTGGGTTTTCCATGTACCATTACTTACCTGCCCAAGTAAAACAGATTCTGTCCTTCTTTCTCATACAGATTTTTATATAAATCATGGCAGAATTCACCATGTTTCCTGACCCCTTTTGGCCTTATAACTGCTTATAGTTGCTTTCAGAATGCTAAATACAAGTGAGGCTGACCCACCATTTGAGAAACCTGGAAGAAAGATGAAGAATACTTACTGTCCTGGGGAAAAAAAAAGCAGTAGCAAGCACCAATACAACAGAAACAGTTTGCCAAAGGAACTGGGCTGTATGGTTTGGATTTAAAGCACCAGGTTAGAGAGTCATTCAGAATATAAAATAAAAAAATCTCTAAGAGAAGTGTCCAGTGGGAGAAGGTAGAAACAACTATGGTTGGATGGTGAAAGCTTTTATTCTTCTAACAGCACAGAGGTCCATCCAGGAGTATTTTCAGTCAGAAAGAGTTGAGAGCTTAGGCATTGGTTAGAGCCGCAGTGTTCCCAAAGATAACCTGCAGCCCACGGAGGCTCCACTATAGAGTCCTTCACAGGATCAACCACCACCCACATGCCTGAGTGAAGTCTTGTTCTCTTTCTCTCCCCTTCAGCAATGACAAGAGAAAGCTGTTCCCCTCTGCAGCACAGGGCACCGTCGAGATCAGACTTCTATTTATTATCTGGTCTGAACATTGTAGCAAACACAACAAAGAACTTCGCTATAAGCAGATAACGCAATCAAGGGGCTGGAGAACAAAAATATTCTTTTTTTCTTAATTAGAAAACAAGAGTGAGAACATCACAGCTGTATCGCCTAAAGAATTTGGGTATTGCAATGCTGAGAGGTTGAGCCTGGAAGCCTGAGGTCACTCTGCACAGGGACACCCTCTCCCTGTCACAGTGCCCGTGCTCCCCAACCGCCGTGGCTTAAGGAGGACCTGACAGCTGAACTGTGGAGGCAGCAGCTTCAGATTATATAAATAAGCCTAAAACCAGGCACTTCCCTCAGACCAGACAGGAGGTCCTTCCTTGCTGGGGTTCTCCCTACAGGTAGCAGTTGAACTTTGCACATCCCATCTGTGGTAAGATGGACGGAAAGCAACCAGCCTCTCACCAGGGACTAGCTTTTCACCAAAGCAGTCATCAAAGTAGTTAAAAGTTTTAATTTGATTATTTCTATCAAATGTGGACTAGAGTCTGGAGGACACCCTTCTCACAGCTGAGGAAATATCCCAGCCACTGAGGCACCGGCTATCCCAGGGCTGACTGATCCTCCCTGAAAGTGTCATGTTGGTTTGTATAAATAATTAAATTTCCACTGGATCAAAAAGAGAGTGCCTGTACTCGGGGGTTAATGCACAAGTTCATTCACAGCCTCCCTGTGAGGCAGTGTCAAAGTTTGAGTGGCTTTATATATACCCTCTGGCAAAAACAGAGACTGCAACAGAGCAGTGTCTTTTGAAAGATCAGTAGCGTTTTAACAGTGGGCTCTGGGATGGCTCTGCATGTTTAAAAATCTGGCTCGGAGCACTTTTTCCAGGGTCTCACAGTGAAATGCTGCCAGTGGTGGATATTGAACTATGATCTTCTGAGGAATGTCTATCCAGATTTTTGCAAACAAGGCTTAGGGACTCTCAGAAGGTTTAATAGAGTGGACACAGCACCGCGCTAATAGAGCTGCACAGATTTGGGATTGGAGCGGGCTGGTTGCTAGCCAGCTTGGATTGAGGACAGGATGATTTTAGACTGGCCTGCAAAAGACCATGGAAAAATACCCAGAGTCCCAATCCATACCTTAAAAACAAGATCAGACTGTCCTTTCAAGGGGCTGAGGGTGGGGGAGAGATTTTTTTCCAGAGTGTTCTTTTTCCTTTGTGAGGGTGGATCTTATTATGAGCACAGCTGAATTTCTAGATGAAGAAAATTCTCCCTCTCACAAGTTCTGCTTGATCTTACTATCACAAACTGTGTATACACCCCTAATATGTTCCTTGACTGCCACTTCTCTGTTCCCCTGCTCTTCGATCAGAGATAAATAAACCAAAGACAGCATGATGCCCGTTATCTAAAAAGATTCAGGTAGAGCAAGTATCATAGCACAATCAGGGTACTTGAAAATTGTATTTTCCTGGAAAGGACTTTTACTTGCTTTCTTGGATCATGCACAGAGGAAGTCCAAGGTCTAGGGGGAGAAAATAACTCTTAGTAACAGAATGTTTGAACATTCGTACAGGATTAATTACTTGATTTATTTTTTCTTTAATTTTAAGTGATTGTACTGCTAGCAAAAGTGAAAAGTAAAGACTCTGATCTATGCCAGGCACTTAGTACATGCAAATACTCTGCAAGTTTTTCCTATCTTGAAGAATTTCAGCACAGACTACAAAGGCAAAGTGGACTGAACCGATCCCTGGAGAAAACATGTGCAACTCCGCTTATATAAAAAGACCGCTTGCTTCAATAGATCTGTACCCATTTATCCTCAGGATGAATTCACACATTTTTTCTATTACTAGATGGACATCCTATTTCTAATGGAGTTTATGTGATCTAAGCACTTCCACTTATTTTTTCTGGAAGTAAAATTCTGTGCTTATATGATGAATTGCATTGCTGAGCAGTGCTGTAAATATCAACGGAGGTACATTACCATTTGCAATGCCATTATGCTAAATCTGAAACACGGGGCTGTAAAAAAGATTTGAGACAAAGTGGCTGTTCAGTCTTGGTACAGAAAATCTTTTGTCTGTGGCATATCGCACCAGCAAGTTAGTGCAACAACGATTATACAGCTCTTGATATGTCATGAAAATGGATGAATTCCACAACAACAGGGGAAGAATTTTGAAATTCTAACAATTATTCCTAAAAAGCTATTTCAACAAAAAGTTGCATCCTAGATGTGATTATGGCTCAAAAATTTCAAGTTAACATTTACTTATGACAACAATTAAGTCAACTGAAAATATTCAATGTGGGACAAAGGCAAAATATGTAAGACCTAAGGGTTATGAGCAGTGGAAAATAGGTGTTTATACCAGATTGTTAATCACAAGGGTTGCTGCCAGGCACTTACTGTATAAAAGTCAAACATCAGGTTGCCTGTGCTTGGTTATGATTAATGTGAGATCAGGTCTCTGTATCCTGTGAGTCATATTCTCCATGGCCTTTGCCAACCTTCCTAACCTTCCTGTGCTCTTATTGGGGGAAAAAAAAACCCAAACGAGTGCATTTACCCTTACACTTGCGAGTTAGGAGTCCCAACTCTGAGCTGTGTGCATGGTTGGTGCGACAGGAACGAACAGCATTTGACCAAGGGGCAATACAACTCAAGTATTATTTTGTTCACATCTGTGCAAGCAGTACATGTTCTGTCTACACCAGAGGGAGCTCAGACACGACGAGCAGAGGTTACTCTATAGCTTTATTTTCCACATCGCATGACCACAGGGAGACATTTTCAGAAGGCATTCAAGGTAGCAGAAACAGTCTCACTAGATTATACAACCTGGTGACCAAACAGTTTGTATAATCCATGAACTTCCTCCTTCTAAACTAAGGAATGCTGTTGATGAAGGCATGCACACTCCCAGCTGGCACCAAAAATGTGCCATTCATGGTCTATTTGGTAGTTTTCCAGTTCTTACCAGTCTATCTACAGGGTTAGCCATGGTGATTGGTGCACCTCTGGTAGCAGTCATCTGGTTATCTTATGTGAGGGTTATGAAAGGGACATGCCAGTTGCGATAAACTGTTGCTGAACAGTACAAAAACATTTCTGGGAAGGTTTTTTTTGTTGTTACAGCAGTAGTTATGTTCAATTTTACAGAGCTCACGTGCTGAACTATAAACAACACCCCGGCAGCCTTGAGCAAGTTGTTTAGAACTTCCCTGTACCTAAATAACAGCAAGTCACGCATTCTCAACTTGCGTAAATCAAGCATCTGGTTTTTAATAGACAGAAACTATCTCACCATTAACATCAGTAGAGCTGGAAGAGTTTCCGCCAACCATTTGCCTTCCTTTTTCTCCCATCCTCCAGCCTTTTCTGCTCTCAATTCCATTTCTAAGGTTTCTTTTTTCGCCAGCTTTAATATACCCATTTCCTTGCATCAAAGAAGTAGGGTCTGAAGCCTGGACAACACAACACAACACTCCCTTGTCATTATTAGTTAAAAACTCCTTCACAACCTGTTCCACTTCACCTTACTCAAGACTGTGAGAAAGCCAATATCCCAGAAACCTCAAAGCTAAGGCCCAGAGCTTTTGATGGAACCCATTAAATCCACTGGGAATCACATTTTGAGGATCTGTAAATACCTGATAGAACTCTGGCAACATGCAGGTGCTAGGACCAATGAATACTAATGCCAAAGAATAGAACTCAGGCACCTGCAAGGCAGTTAACAAGTAGAAGAGTTCCTTCTGTAAAGGCTATACGAACATTTAAGTGCTATATTATGTTTAGCAGCACCAAACACAGCAGTGCCTCCTTCATTTTCTCCACCTAACAACTGCCTTCAAAGTTTAAGGATTTATAGACCCTTCTCCATTCAGCATTGAAATAGGAGCTAATATCCATTCCTCTTAGCAAATGCAGGTCCACGGCTCCAGTCTAGTTTGTTTTCATACATATTTTGTCACCCTTATTTGTTCCAGTGCAAGTAGTTTTGGAGCAAAGGCTCTTCTTGATTGAGGGCAGCAGAATATGATTCCCAGAGATTAGTCTGTGGCTACATTGTGCCACTTTCATGATGAAAGAGCTCAGGAACATATTCCTAGAGCATGGGCTTTTTGAACTAATCTGAAAAAAGAAAATTAGTTACATCAAATAATTCTGTGCTTCAAATCCGTAACAATATTTAACAACAACGATGTCCAGCATTCTCATCAGCTATCAAAAACAATGAAGGTTGATTCCAATGGGAGCACTGTCAGACTAAAACCTAGTGCGCGGCCCTTGCCGCGAGTACAGTATGACCTGAGACAACGCCAGTGTAAGAGGTTTATTCCCTCCCTCTTTCTTCTTCTATAGGAACCTCATCCTTCCTTTTGCTCCCACCTCCCTGCCCCATCCTGCTACCTCCCCAGGTAGCCCTATGCAACCATTTGTGGAGTTGCACTCTAAACTGGATCACTGAAAGGAACTGCTTTGAAAATGCAACACTTTTCCCTTTAGGAAGAAGAGATTGGAACAGAAGGAGCAACTGCTCAAACACACCAGAGACAGAAAACCTGAAGTCCTGACCCCAATGGCAGGCAGTCCACTCCAGGGTGTGAGATGGGACGCAGACCTTCAAAAAGCCTGCTAAAGGTATGGCATGAAACCACAGCCCTGTGGAGCTCGGAAAAATGTGATATTGCTTGACAAAGTGCCTTCTTTAAAAATCAAAGTGACCTAAAGCAAAGCTTTTTTAAAAAATGCTGTTTGTTAGAATAAACAAACAAACAAAAAAAGCATAATGAGAGAAGGAAAGGAAATAATTCTTAAAGTATTCTGTGATGTCTGTATTTCTGTGGGAAAGGCCCTTGGCATTGCTGCGGTCAGAGTGGAGGGCATTTTATAAACATATTTCTATAAAGAGAGAAGTATTCAAATTGGAAATGCCCGTTTGGCTGACTCTCCCCCTTTGCAGCTTGTGTACTCCTTCAGCAGATAACAGCGAACACAGCTCTTGCTAGCACGCTGCTCTCAACGTTCTCTTCATTAACTCTGGGAAAAAGAAAAGCTCCATGCTACATTCTTTGATGGCAAGTAGAAGCTGAATCATGCAATGCACCAACGCTCCAATGTTCTTTGGGTGTTTACAGTTTATACTGGCATATTATACCCAGTTTTATTTAGGGCTTTCTTAGAAACCTACGCTATTGCAGAGAGTAGTTGGGGAGCTGGTGACATACTTTGAATATAATTGTGGAAAAGGTATTTTAATAAATTCTACAGATGAGGAATCAATGTTTAAAAAAAAAAACAACCCACAAACCAACTCATTTCCCTCCCCCCAGTTATGTTGGGAATCTTTTCAGTTCACGAAAGGATGTGATGATTTTTCATCACAGAAGATGCAGATGATTTCTTCTTGTCTCATTAAGCAGTTCAGGTAAATTCAGGGGGCTACTAGTTTGGAATTAAGGGTCTCTAGCAGTAGAGACCAACTAATGTTTCAGCATTAAGGAAGGTCCCACAAGGTCAGCAATCAATTCTCTACACAGAAAGCCTTAAAATACCATAGATACCATCTCACTAAGAGATTCCACAGGCAGTATTACACTTTATTCAATATCTAGATTTGCTGTTTGAGATATATGAATATATTGGTCATTTCGGATAGGTTGCCAGAAAGGATGAACAAAATTCCTCCCTCTTTTACTATCAGATAGAAAGCAGTTGGTTCTCATTTAAGTAAGAACCCTTATTTCCATATCTATCTTTTCTCTTACATCACAGGAATTTGCACTCAGTTACAGCAAAAAAAGTTGTGAAAGGATAGTTCATTCTGAGATATGTAACACAGAAATGCAACTGCTTATTTCAGTATGTGGTCATTTTATGTTGACCTTAAGTCACTTTATCTGTATTCCTAATCAGCGTAACTGGGAAACTCCAAGAAAAATGAATGTACTATTTAAGTTAGGATGATGACTTAAGAGCTGACATGCTTCTCTGATTTGGAACTCAACCAACATCTTGGCATGATGCTGTCTTTTCACTGCAAATAGCTTTCTCCTCCCACAGATTGTGCCCATCATATTTATGAACATAACCAAAGAATGAACATGATAAGAACCATCACATACAAAATATGCAGAGCTCATTTTATATATAAAGTTGGCTGTTTGCACTTCTTAGTATCTCTAACTCGTATGCTTTTTGATGAAGAAACGTTAAATTCCAGGTCTGATTCTAAGCAAAGGAATAGGAAAAACTCTCAACTCGGTTACACGCAGTCCCAAGGAAACCGGGAAGACAAGATTTGACGGTATAATAAACACAGCTGGAGGCAGATCAAAGCAATGTAGGCATTTTTCAACAAGAAAGATGACAACTATTCTCAAATGAAATTAGGGCTTCCACTTACTCTTGTGATGTCTGGAACATCTGCATTCAATATCCCTGTTTTTTACCCTCTCAGTAGGACAGATGGTAATGAGGTACCCAATTCCCAATGGCTTTCAAAGAGATTTAGGCACCTGCCTCACAGTTGTTCAAGACTGCTTTCTCCACATTATCTCCAGCAATGACAAACTGCACACAAACCAGGAGATTCTATTTGCCACTTCGCTGCCAGGTTGCAGTTTGCCCTCGCATAAACTGCTCAACCTTTGTATTCCTCTTTTTAGCCACCCCATTTGAGAAGTAAAGAACCCACTCTATTAATATATTTAAAACTTTTTAAAATGCTTTGAGCTTACACTAGAAGTACATTATAAATACTTGCATATCTAAATTACCAACATTCAAAAATGACAGGAAAAATACTTGTTGGTGGATTAACTACATGTGATCAACGCCAAATAAAAGTCTACTCTGGTTTTGCTGAGGTCCTTTAGTGCTGTACAATTCTCACGAAGTAAATATTTTTGAAAGTGGGGAATGCTCTGAGATTAAGCAATACATTACATTTTTTGATCAAATGCCAGAAGCCATCGGTGAATAGGAAACAGACATCAGTAATTACAGTTCGTACTTCAGCTATTTCAAAACCCCTTGCTTCAATGAGCAAGTATTAACTGGACAGACACTCCTTCACAAATTAGAGGTTGCAAAGGCTTATTACACACCATACTTATCTTTGAAACTTGTCCAACAGAATTAAACTAAAAAAAATAACGATACAGATTATGGTTGCAGGCAAAAAACTATTAAAACTCTAACAACTATATATATGTTTTTATCTGTCAAACTGTCCCTGCAGCCACTCTTTGGTTTAGAAGCTCAGGAATGCAGTATTAAGAAATACCAGTAATTGTATTAGTATGCTGTTGTCAAACTTCAAACTGGCTGTATTTTATCATAGGAGTTGATAAACAATTTATTTCTTGATTGTGTAGGCCTTAGAACACAATAGAATTGCAAGAACACGAGTCTGGACTATCCCCAGATGGGAGCAGAAATGGAAAAGTATGACACCGACAGGAGTGAGAAGCGTACAATGAGGAACGTCTATACTGCTCAGTGAAACACTGCACAGAGCCATCAACTCGACATCAACCAAGTCTATTGTAAAACCAAAAGCAATTTAGCCACCTCACTGTGTTATAGTACCTGAGTAGTAAACTTCGTTAAGAGGCCTTACTGGCACATAACAGCACTAGCTTTCATCAGGCCAGGGAGCTCATGATACAACCCTTGATCAAAGAACGATGGGTAATTGTGAGAGGACATTCTCCTTTTAAAAGTTAGTTTTTCTGTTTACTGCAGAGAACTGCATTTGGGAAGCTACAAGATTCTTCCTCAAATGACTTAAGACTACTCAGTATATCCAAGAAAGTACTATGACTATATAGTTGGAAGAAATACAAAATTGTGGTGGAGAAGAAAATTGGGGCAAACCTAGTGCATGCATTTAGGTTCTTCAAGACTTCTGAGGGGTAGGAGGGAGATTAGGCAAGGCTGCCTTTTAACTGTTGTCGAACCCAAGATATCATCAAATGAGCTCCTAATAAATATTTGGCTTTACAACAGATTTACAAGGAAATTAAGAATTTAAGTCCATTCCTCTAGATATATAGTTTTAGTCAGATGAGGAGATAGTACAAACTTTTCATTTGCCAAAAGAATTGTTATTACATCTCAAATTTAGTTCAATATAAGAGATTATATATTTAAGCTGATTTAAAAGGTTTCATTTAACTGCAACAAGCATTTGGATTGTTTTAACACTGTTAAAAAACAGGAAAGTTAAATCTCCGAATGCAGTTTTACCTGTTTGGTCAAAATTCACAGCACGAAAGACTACTGTACAAAAAAAAAAAAGTGTCAGGAATGTAAGACATCTTAGATCAGCAATTTAGGAAGATGTTTATTAAAGGTACAGTTATGTGTTCATTTATTTATTAGGTATTCAGATGATCTCTATAAAGCTGTATTAGGCTTTTGTATTTTCCCTGTTAATCAGGGGGTTTTTTTGAACATGGTGTAATTCAGGGAATTCACTAATATTCTACACAAATACTTTAGGTAGATCAAAATACTTAAAATATGATCATTTTTAACTTCATTGCACAAGTAACTCAATCTCCAGTATTCTGCATGCTTCCTAAATAGTTACATTATCAATGGCCTAACATAAAACTAATTGGTTATTTGAAGTGAAATACCTTACAGGTGGCTACAAATACAATGTGGCAAGTTCTCAGACAATAGCTGTTTTTTGAGGGTTTGGATTTCTTTTAAAGCACATTTTCAGACCAAATAGCATGGATCCTCACAATTAGATCAAGATCTTTATTTGACTAATAAATACTGTTACTATTACCAATAACTATTACAAGAAAATGCATAGCATCTGTTTAATATACGCTACTTTTAAATGTTTAATGGAATACTGCTGATGTTTTCAGCACAAAATTATCAGCATCATTTTGCTTTTCAGTATATAACAAGCAGAAAGGTCAACTGTGTCTAACACTCATCTGCCAGCTGCTTAAAAAACCCCAGAAATTACGCACAGAGAAATTGTAAGTTTTGGACAGGAATATTTGGAACTGAGAAAAATCTTGATGAAGGTTCATAGTGTAATCTGTTTGTTTATACAAGTAAACATGCAATTTACCTTTATAATCACTTTACAAAGAGATATCATTTGTTTCCTTCCACACCAAAGTTTCTAAAGTTAATATAGTTTGTAAACCATAGTGTGAGATTTATGATGTTATACTGCAGAAACCTGTTTAGCCCCTGATTTACAATCCTGGCAATTGTATTCAACTCTGTCATCATAACTAATTACAGCTAACTGCAGATTACCATATTGCAAACTCTCATCTTTGTGAAAGAAATATGATGTTCTGCTAAAAAAGAAAAAGAATCAAACATCCCGAGGGCTAATGAACAAAAATGCACTATTCCATGTTGGACGGCAAACCTAAACTCTTCGAATTGGTGCTGTAAAACTTCAAATTCCTATTTGTTGGCAAGTTGTTTTAGCCTCAAGTACTTACATAGTAAATCACCATTACGCTAATACCATACCTTTGGCCTGAAACGTATTAATCTTGGTTAACAATAACTGACATTTACATTACCAGTTCAATTCAGGCATTGTGGTGACTAAACATATATGCAAGAGCTTCAGGGAGAAAAGTTATTAGTTCTGAATGTATCCTTACTTTTCACTGAGAACAATTTTGAAGAAACATTATCATCAATTCTTGTTATAATCTTATAACATAAACATTCAAATCCTAATTGATCTGCAAAATATTTGACTTGGAATAAAATCTGTATTTGTTTCTTGGGAGCAGCTAACTGCACAATGTAACATATTTCAGATATTTTTCAAGATACAGCTTTCTATACTTTAATCTGCTCAAAGAAACTAGAACTTTTAAAACTTGAGTTCTTGGGCAGGAAAGGAAAATGGGAATTTGAAATATTCTGAAGAACATGGCACCAGGACATGATGAATAGTACCAAATCCTCCCAAGACAGGGAGAATGGACTTTTTCAGCCAATTTTTTTCTGTTTATATCTACTAAGCCCATAAATGTGTAAACAATAATGTTTTTAAACAGGCAGAGTGGTTTTGCTTTTCTTTATTTAGTGCCTCCCCAAACTTTCAGGCAATCCAAAAAGTGGTACTTACTGCGTTAAGTCTGTATAACCTGCGCAGGAAAACTTATCCCTCTCCTTATACCCACACATTATAACTGCAGTGCAGCACAGAACACATTTGGACCAAGTATTTTATTCCAACTTCAGAGAGTTCTCTACCAGACACCAAATACATTATCTTAGATTTTAATATTTTGGAGAAAAATACTGTATTTAACATAGTATTGATGTTTAGATAGTATTTTTACTACATTATATGAGAGCCAAAACAAGATACTGCAATCTAACAGCATTAAAAGAAACACAAAGAATTTGCTGTGCTGGGGTTTGTTTTGGGTTTTTTTTCGTGTTTAGGTTTAAGAAGTCGCCCAGAAAGATCCTTCAAGCAAAACCAGCTATTTGACTCCTGAAGAAAACAGAATGGATTTACATGTATCCCATGTTGCTTTTTGTTTCCCATCTTTTCTTGGCTTCAAATCTGAAATAGAGCACAAAAACCACATTAGGAATCATTAGCGTATGTTTTTCAGGTATTCAATCATACTATTCTTAATAACAACAAAAATAAAAACTTGTTTTTAATACTGTAATAAAGATNTATTTTTACTACATTATATGAGAGCCAAAACAAGATACTGCAATCTAACAGCATTAAAAGAAACACAAAGAATTTGCTGTGCTGGGGTTTGTTTTGGGTTTTTTTTCGTGTTTAGGTTTAAGAAGTCGCCCAGAAAGATCCTTCAAGCAAAACCAGCTATTTGACTCCTGAAGAAAACAGAATGGATTTACATGTATCCCATGTTGCTTTTTGTTTCCCATCTTTTCTTGGCTTCAAATCTGAAATAGAGCACAAAAACCACATTAGGAATCATTAGCGTATGTTTTTCAGGTATTCAATCATACTATTCTTAATAACAACAAAAATAAAAACTTGTTTTTAATACTGTAATAAAGATATGAAGGCAAATGTAGCCATATAACCAATACTTTAATTCTGGTAAAAACATCTGTACTTACATCTGATACACTGTTAAAAAAAAAAACCCCTACAAAAAACAACCCCAAACCCAACAAGGTTAAACTAAACAAATAAGATTAGCACAAGCCTATTTCAACTAAGAAAACATTTAACTGAGATTGTATTGTATACAGTTAGTGCCAATGAAACCACAAATGTTTAATTCCATACTCAAATGACTTACCCCCAAGCAAGCTTCTTTTTCTTTCGAGCTTCTTGGGCAGCCTCTGCTTCTTGCTTGGCTTTTACAAAGTTGCGGCAAGCAGCAGCTTTGGCAATTTTCACACCAAGCTAAGACATTAAAAGGAACAAAGGAAAACTGAATAGATGCAAATGGCTCCTATGAAAATTAAGGCTTACAAATTACTTGGTCTGATATTGTTTCTCAAAAGTCAATAGATATTAAAATATCTTTCAAATATTAGGCTGATGCTGTACTATTAGATCAGACAATCAAGAATGTCTCGAGAGAAACACAGAGAAGTAGGATCCTGAGGCAAGCAATCCTTTTCACCAAATCCTTCATTTTCAAGAATAAAAGCAAAGGGCAATGGCCCACTAGATCCTTTTGTTTGTGTGCTTTTTAAATAAATATATAGACATAGATATACACACACAGTCTCCATTATTAAGACCAGTCTGTGACCTCAGCTGTGCAAACACAATAGTATCAGGTCTTACCAACACAAAAACCACCCAAAAAGACAGTTTTGTCCAGGAAGAACTGCTACTACCACACATTTTCCAGTAGTACCAGTAGTCATGTTTTAATCAGTCTGTCCAGAAAGTAAATGAAGCAGTGTCCTTAGAGTCCATCTGGCATTTAGTCTTCACATTACCAGCTTTTAGATTATTAGTGTGATAATATGCATGCTTTTCAAACAATGTCGTAATAGGCTATAGGTGAATACTACTTTACTTTCATAAACTTATTCACACTGTGAGAATTAAGTTCACTGTAGTGACTGTAAGACAGGAGGGGCAAGGGGAGAATAAAGCAAAAAGAACGGAAGAAGGTACTGTGAACTATGATCAAATTCTTTTCCTTAATCAGCATTCATAACTTGTTCATTGTAGTTACATTTTGTGATTGCTGTCATGGCTTGACATTACCTGCAATTAAATTATGGAAGAATTTGGTCTCAAAAGTTACCACTTTTCTCCAAGAGAAACAAGCAATTAATTTAGCCAAAACTGCTACAAACTGTGAAAGAACACTCCTTAACACTTTGGTTAAACATCCGTTATTAATGGTAATACACTTCAATAATCTGTGGCATCTATACAGTCAATTCCTATTTACTCTGAGAGATGTTTTATCCAGGGAAGATGAGAGAATTCAAGAACGTATCTTAAGGTGCAGATGCACTGACACATCATCTTCAACTCTCCCATCAGACACCTACCCTGTACGTAGGTTGATACCCTGATCATGTTGTTAACAAAGCGAAACAAAACAAGCTAGTCTACCTTCTGCTCCTTTTAACGTTCAAGAATCAAGAAAGCAGCCTTTCTGTGGAAGACTTCGAGAGTCTACATGCAGGTAGGCAGTAAGCACCACCTCAGTTTGTGCTTTGTTTGAGACTCTGAACACTGGCAACACAAACAGTTGAGAGGTAAGAATAATATTTTAAATGGAAAACGTGCAAAATGAACAATGCTAAACAAGTTTTTCATCTCCTATTTGGACATGTTATAAGGTCATAATATGTACCTATGGAATCATCTTGATGCACAAAATAATTCATGTGACCAGATATTTCAAAACTTTTATATTATTAGCTACATCATTTTTCCCCTGAGCATTAACATTTTATGTAATCAGTAATTCAATGCCAACACCTGAACTGCCAAATCTCAAGTCAAAGACTAGAACATAAGATTCTCTTATTTGCATTGTCGCTTAATATTTAAGGGGAGCTATTAACTGTAATATACTTGCAGTATAAAAATGCTTTAAGATAACTCAACTAAAATATTCAAAAAATGTTTACTTGTTAATTGAAACAGGACTAATTATTAGCTTAAAAATTAGAGCAATCTGATGGCTGAAGTCAGTCAATCAGTAGAACCATGCCTTTATTTTTTAACTGTATTTTACCTCCTAGCATACTTCGAAATTAACTCTTATGATGTGATGAATAACAGCATCTCCTTAAAATATATTCTAGTGGCCTATTGAACACTTACACACATACAAATATACACAAGTACGGTCTAGACAAGTGCTGCAGAAAAACCTTTTGATCTGTATTTACTGGAAGACAGAATGAGTTCTTCCATCTTTGAGAAGTACAGAAAAAATGGTATAATAAGATCCTCTGTAGTGTATGTGGAATTAATAGGAGAAACATTTTGCAGCATTAATGTTATCATTTCTAGGCTAGAGTCAAATTTTCAAGACATGAAAACAAATATGTTGCATATAAACACACACACACAAACATTTTAGTCAGATTAAACGTCTTCTGCTCCCACCCACACCCCGACATCCATCTTCACTTACCTCCCCCCCCCAAAGAAATCCATAAAAGCTTGGTCAATGGATTTTACATTTTAAAAAAAAACCAAACCAACATTTCAGGTCATCAGATAACTCAATAAAATACAGTCTTAAAAGAAGTAAGAAAGCATGAATAAAAATATATACAACAATTTCTTGTGTAGTCAAAGTATCAGCATTTTCCATATAGAACATCCAATATTTTGCTGCATTTTAATTAAGGTGTCTAAACATTATCACAAAGAACTGCAAATTGGTCAGAGCACGCAGTAAGGAAAATTAAGCTCTAAAGGCTTTTTATCACCATATTTCAGGAACCAAGGGTGTAAAATGTTCTAATTTGGGATATATTAAAAGCCATAAAAGGTCTTTCAAAAAGATTAATGGTACTTTGCTTGGATTTAAGATAAGGGCTTTAGCTGGTTGGAAAAGCAGGGCCCTGGCTAGACCCTTGAGGCATTCATCTTTACAGCCACTTGGAAGATTTGTAAAAGCGTCTGCATAACCTCAAGCAAACGCACTGCGACATTTTTTTTTTTTAAATTCCTTTCAATTTTACAGGTTTAAAGTGTGTAAATCATATTGGGTAGTAAAGCTGATATAATGGTTCATCCTTGTAACACAATATATGTATTTTTTAAGACAAACTTAAAAAACAACTTAGTTTCTAAAGGGCAAAGACCTTTCCATTTTGAAGTTGACCAATAATCACGTCAAATATCTTACCCTAGATGCTTAATGCAGCATAAATGAAAATTCCTTATCCGTTATTTTTCATAAATTTTCTACTCATCTGAAATTGTTACCTTGTAACAAATTTCTGAAGCTTTGCTTCTTTTTGAACAGTTTCAAGGCGTTTATTTAAAAATACCAATTATCATACTTTAACTTTTTATGGAATAACAGGTCTCTATGAAAAATATTTATGCCATTCTCTTTTGTTCTTTAATTAAATGAAAACAGATGTTTTCTGAAGTAAAGCGGAACCATTACTGGAGTACTTAAAGTGTTAAGGTCTTTAATTTTTATATCAGTTTGGTCTACAATTCCTGATTGTCTTTACTCAAGCTCAACATTAATGTCAAGCAAGTTACCTAGGAGACGAAAGAGATCAAAGAGACAAAAAACCCTCAAATGTCTGATTAATCAAGCCTGCAAACAGCTTATTTCTTTTAGCCTGCATGCAAGTATGAAAATGAGATTCTGGGAGCCGTACATTGTGCAGATTTGTTCATTCTTATCAGAACAAAGCCAGCGGCAGCTTATTTCATGGATCATTGGCACTGTCATCAGTGCTACACAGAACGGGTGACAGCTCCTCATTTTGAGGCTTGAACAAAATTAGCAAAAAGTCGGCACAAATTAGCCTCTCATCTTTTTAGTAATATGACATTATTCATTTACTTTTTATCCAATTTTTAATTTTTTCCTTGTCAGCTATCCCTTTCTAGTGTTTCTTGCACAGCATCATAAAACACTTTTAAAACAAGCAAAGAAATGGCTGAAGTTGAAATAGTATGTAAAGTTCAGGCAGAAGAGTAAACATTTTTATTAAGTTGCCACAGAATCTACTGTAACTTCCAGAAAACTTCCTTGAAAAATCAAGACATCTAACATTAAATATCACAAAGCAAAGACTTTTCATTGAGATAGCACTGTGCAACGTCAACCCTGACCGATACATGTAATGACACAACAGATTCAAGAACTGCTCCAGAAATATTTGGGTATGATATACAAAATGCTAAACGTACAGAAGCTCCAACAAAACATCTATATTCAAACAGGTCCTGAAATATCCTGTGATCATACCAGAGAAGCCAAACAGCCTTTTAATACAGTGTTACCGTTTCTCATCAAATATGAATCTAGTTATTTCAGGCTTGCCTTTAGCAATGATTTTCTCCTTTTATGTTATGGAATGTTATCCATTGCTGACGTATATAAAATATATAAAGCAAACAAGAATACCGAGTGGATTTTGCAGTGAAAATTGTCCCCTTTCAATGATGTGCTCAACTTCCACTGTAAAATACTTTGTAATATCTTTGTTGTATTTTTATGCTGTGTATTACAACATCAAATTATATTTGGATGACACAGTAATGGAGCAAGGACAGAAAACTGTTCTAATATTAAGCTCTTTGCTAGATTCAAACATTTAAATGCAAGTAACTTCTTCCATTCATGAGAAAACACAGCATTAAAAAATTAACTATAAGCTGTTAGATGCTTTACACAGCCCCCTTATAAGAAAGGCAGTTTTAAAAAAAGAACTGTAGTACTGTTTTCAGCAATTTCTTTATCTCTGTTCTTCTAAGTAAGAAAGCTTATTAACAAGCTTTGAACTTAAAATCACATTTACAATAATGTGCCATCAACAGTTTTATAAGCTAATTAGAAAAAAAGATTAATTAATGACTGGCTGCTAATAAAATGGCAATCATGAAGAAAGAAACCAAGGGTGCTAAGCTTCAACTACCACCAATTAAGAGCTAATTACAAACAAATTATATATGTGTTTTGCTGTGGGCTTTAATTTACTAAAATGGTTTTAATTAAAAGAGAAAACATGCTGATTAATTGAACTGCAGAAAAAATCTACAGTATAAACTGTGCTTTGTCTGTCTCTTTAATTAGACTTGTAACATCTGAAATCTTTTTTTAAGGTTTGTTAAGGAAAAGATATACATAATTAAGGGAGCATAAGAATGTAATTCTAGGTGATAACCCTGCCATGTTCCAAAGGTTAAAAGAAAACAACCCCAATGAAGAGACATATTTGGAAGCACCTCCGATAAGTGTTAGAAAGAAAATCCTTCAGAGAGAAAAAATAAACTCTTCTTCCCCCCCCGACCCCTCCCCGGGTCCTTCAATGGGCATGACTTCCAAGTTAAATGGTGCTTGGTTACATTCCACATACAATGGCATCAATCTCTTCAGGTACCTAAAAGCGCTATGATAAATTGTGAATGTTGCACAGAATTTAGAAATGAAGCTATTTTACCAATAAAAAAAGAGGTTTTTACCATATCACACACATCAAACACTATAACCTGTCCATCCAAAACATTGATGTGTGCATGACCTCATGATCAATGGTACCCTACCCAGATTTTCAAATGGAAAACAGCTCCCAGAATGGTTCTCAATGACATGCAACCTTGCTTGTGTACTTCCCATTCTAAATTACATGACTAGAAGTAACTTACCAACAACAGATACTAATTTGATCATTAGAAAATGGTCAAAACTGATGCCAAATTTTGAAGACAACAGCAGGACTGATCTTGCTGTAACATGAGAATGCTATCCCAGTGAACAGCCAATTAATTTCATTGATTACAATGTAGATCTTTCATTAAGCTTGATTACAATACCATAGTTTCCCTATAAATTGCAGCTTTTTAAAAATGTTTCACAAAATGCCAGAAGCCACTAAGCTAAGCACTCAGGAACGGTGCTGTCAAAAAGCCTGCACTATTTAGAGACTGACAACTACTCCAGTAATTTAGCACACTAAATTACAAAATATTTTTAAAGTTCCTCTTGACAGGTACGTCTAATATGGTCAAGATTATTTTATCGTGTTCAAGTTACAGTCCTCAGGCTAATGCACTCTTAGACAATGCGGCACCTACCTACCAGGCAGTTAAGACAAAAACCACAAGCATAATGCAAAGTTTGAGGTTTAGCCAGATTAGGTCTCAGAATATCAGAGCCATAAGAAACCTGCATTCTGCTTCTTGAGACACCACACAATGACTGGAGTACAAAAGCGCTATGAAAAATCCTTTCTTTAGGGGGAAAAAAAGCGTGGAAGATATTTTCAGGTTTAAGGGGTGGTGGTGGGAATCTTTTAAAATTATTTGGTTAAATTAGGAAAAGAACTTTTACAAGTATCATTCCAAACTGAAACTGATTTACAGCAAGTGAAATAACCAGATATCTCTACATACCATCCTTACTCAAAAGGATAAACACCTCCAACTATGCACAGTCACAGTGCTCTAATTTATCAACATTTATTCTTAAAAAAAGTCTAGGCAGATTCCCACAAACATGGTAGGAACAACTAAAGTACATTTCAAGATATCATTCCAAAAAGGTTTTTCGAAACCATTAGAAAAGTTGACACGATTCCAGGTGTCTGTTCCCAACTACATATCCAAGTACCTGCTTGGTATTAAAGCTTGGTATTAAATCTCAACTACCCTAACCTAGAGCATCACCAAAAAAAACATTTCATGCCAGCCCAGCTAAGTGTCAACATAAACAACTTTCATTCTAAAAGGTTCCCAATTTTTTGGGTAACTCCCACGTTAATATTAACACTTCTGTTGGCATCTCTCAAGCTAAACAAGTCATCATTAAACGCAGTGTTTGAACAATAGCTTTTAAGTATGCCATTCTACATTTGAAAAGAAGAACTTTAAAACATGAAGGACTCTCTGCCAAAGCTGAAAGCCCTGGAATGTTATAACAAAGACAACAACTGGATTACAATAATAAACTTTAACTGTGCATATTATACCAGCACACTGCAATGAATTGCTAGTTATTTAATACTAATAGTACTATGTTGTAGGAATTACAGAAGCAGTTCAGTCTAACAGCCTGTTTAAAAATCCACAGTGAATTAAGATTAAGCAGTATGACATACCTGCATTATGCTGATGCTCAATAAAAATTTATCCAAGGACTGTTGATCTTATGTACTAAAACTGCACCACAGCGCCCAGATGCTCAAGCCAGACTGGGTTCTAGGCGCAGTCTAGCTGAAGCAGCAGCGTTACTGTATTCCGTACAATATAATGCAGACATGCCTCTATTCTTTCAGGAAGAATTTCACTAATACATAAAATAACGCAATCAAGAATTTCAGGATCACTAGAACTCTCAGCGAAGCAGAACACCCCAGAAGAAAACATGCTGTGGGGCCACAGTTAGAGGATGCTACAGTTAGCGATCTGCTACCCTGACAACTCCCGAACTAACTGCAATCACTTTTCTAGTCCACAAACTAGGATGACCACAGGAGACCAGGGGTAATACTTTGTAGTGAGGTTTGCCAAGAGATTAGACTGAATATCATCATCATTATCACAGAGGTACAATTCATTTTTTTTTAATTTTTTTTAATAGAAATGCAACTGCCAATAAAAAAAAAGGGGTAAAACATTTTTAGCTAGTCTCAAAAGCTATGTATGAACCCACACATGCAGTCACTAGTAAATACAGAGCCTCGTGCACAAGGTATCCAAATTCTAACTTCTCTCAGTCTAAAACCTCGAACACTACTACATTAAGAAGTTTTGTTTTAAAATCAGCACTTGTGCATATTTGTCAAAGCAGAAGAAAGCAACAGATAATAAGCCCAAACCCTCATTTATAGCAGTATAATAACCTTTCCCTTGAAGAGCCTGCAACAAGTACCACATGGAAACCAAAAGACCCAAAACCTTGAAGCAGTATCATTTAGGCTTTTAGGATGTAAATTTCAGTGATCCACTCACAGCTGCTAGATTATGCATATTGCCTAAATCATCACCAATTTTAAAGGAATCTGATTTTTAAAAACCTTTTCTCACTGTGTCATAATGATAGCATATTGACAGCATCATTTTGGCATTCCTTCGCTTTTTAGGACATGTTTTTACTGCCTATTCTCATCATCTGTTTATTTTTGGCTTCATTTTTCTAAATACTGAAGCTGCCCTATCAGTTTCACAGGCTTATAAATGTTATACATCAAAAATTAGTTTCACTTATTAAGGCAGGAAACGGCTTTAAGAACTCTGGGATCTGTGCCTCAAAGCAAAAGCTTTATCAGCAGGTTCCAGTCACTGCTTCTTGCAAAAGAAAATGGTGCCGATTAAAACCCCATACACCTGATTTCAAAAAGAACACCTACCCACGGAACATTTTCCACATGGCTGCAAGGGGGGCTGCACCCCAAACAGAAGGCAGCTGTTTCTCATCCACTCCCTGCCCCCAACCCTGCAACACTGCTCAAGAAAAACGAAAACTATACATAAAAAGATGAAGTTGAGATAAAGGAACAATAATTCGTCCACTTATTTCTCTAGGCTTCAGAAGGGGTGTACTTCAATACAGTCATGGCATAGTTCCATGCCCAACTTCCTCACAGTGTTGTGTTGCATTTGGAAGTTAGAGGGATACAAATAGCCACACACTTTAAAAATTAACTCACTACTTAGAAGTATTACGTAAAATGAGTTTTAAAAGGAACACTTCTTTAAATTGGAAAGAGAAGGAAAGTAGCAATTAAATCAATACTACACAAAATGAAAGCAATATTTTGTTAATTGTATACAAAACAATGATCTTTTTAATCAACCTCTTCCGTAATCAAATCCTTTTCTATCGTTCTTCACCAAATCAGAATTAGTCACTGTTAGAATGATTTCCTTAGAATAAAAAGTATTTTAAAAGACCCATCAAATAAAAAATACAGCTTCTTGAAACCACAAAGAAAAATTACTCTTGCAGTGGGTTACGTAGCACATCTTTACAATGGTAGAGAACCCCAGTGAATTCACAAGGATTCTGCCTCGACAGAACTCCTCATGAGATCAAGCCAGAGTCATTTGAGTTTTCCTTCTTTCAACATACTATTTATTCAGATAAACCCACTTAACCAAAACCAAGTCAAGGCTGTGAATACTAATAATGTTTCAAGCATTTTGTTTTCAGAATTACACCATGCTAATATTTGAAAGTCAACAATTTGGAGCTAATGTTCCACAAATAATAATACATTGCTGTAGCACCTGGGATATGCTAGATGATGTACAATCCCATGGCTACCGAAATCAGATAACAGCTTATCATAAATATTACAAAACCTTAAAACTTCTTACATTAATTTGTTTTTATAGTCAAACAATTTGCACTAGAACCTCAGTATGTTTTATTGATTATGATACTCTAACCACTTCATAGAGTAGATGGGATAATGACATTTGTGAAGGAGAACAGCAATCGCAGGAGAACAAGTACAACATGTTGTACACATGAAAGGTATTATAACAGTATCACTGTGAGAAGCTGGTCAGGCTTAAAGGGAACATTAGGACCCATTCCTATCACTGTCAATAGCTGTTATCTTTGCAGATTGAAGTTTTGTGATCACTGGTGAAAAGGCAGGTAGGAGACTAGTCATTAGAACCTGCTCTGAGTGACTAAATGTAGGAGTTTAATGATTGTATAAGAACACGCGCCCAGTAACAGTTAGTTTCACCTAACCTTATTTACAGAACCTTAAGAACTGTATTTCCTATTTCCAAAGCCATCTGTTTTTAAAGCCATCACAATATTGTATTATAATGCATTAAACAGATTTAAATCTGCAATTTTACATTAAAGCTTAGCTTGAAACCCTGTACTCAGGAAACATCTTAAATATTTTTATGAGACTGAGAAGTATTCGGAATTTGTCTGTCTTAATGCTTTTCTAATACCTTTGAATTTTGCTAGGAGATATAGCGGACAGAAAATTCCCATTAACTATGTGAAGATAGAATAGTATGCAAGACAGAAGAATGAAAACAAAAAATATGAAATTCATTTCTAATATAATTTTAGAATATTTATAATTTAAATTACATAAATCAGATTACTTAAAAATGATAGCTTCTCCACTCACCTCCAATAGTACTTATTTAGTTATTTTTTCTGACCTGGCTTCAAAACTATTCCAACCATCCTTTTATCCTAATTTTCTTCCTTTGTATTTTCTCCCCTGCACACAAATAGCAGTTGGCACAACAGCCTTCATGGATTTCAATTATGTACTTCAGCTCCTACCACCTACCATGGATGCATCCATTTAACTACTTCTTATATGAAACTGCAATTACTAAAGGTATCTGGTAGATTCCTCACCATTTTAAGTATTCACTCAGCACCACATACATATTTAAAGGATACATTTTTTGTAGCCAAGAGCAGCATAGCCTTCATAAAATTACTCAGATACACCAACTAACAAGACACCATCTTGAAAAACTGAGTTTCTCTCATCTGATTTTTTTACATGCATTTATATACTAAAAATGATGACAATGAGAAAAAAAATCCATTCATTCTATAAACATCATTCTAAGGCTACAGCACTATGGTTGACATCCATCTACTCCTCTTCTTCTTCCAGAATTCTTCCAGTCATTAACTCGTTATCACATGAATACATAGAAAAAAAGCACTGATGCACAAGTTTGAGTGCATCTTTCTTTATTTGAGCATGTCTTGCTCTAAACTTGCTAACTCTCTATCTTTCTTCAGGCTTCCCAAGCTTATTGGGGAGGAAATGCAAAGAAAAATCTCAGGCACAGGGAACTCAAAGGAAGGGAACATCCTACTCCTGTTTTCTTAGCTTGCAACATGCAGAAAAATCAACAGCTCAATATAGAGGACCAGTTACTGACTCATCTGACTCATTGAGTCAGCATGAAGGCTTTAAAGCAAGGTTACTTGGGATCGTATATGGTTGTTATTTTCAATTGTTATACAGATGTCCAAGCTTTACTAGAACAGCAGCAAAATCCTTCAATCTGCTTAGGAAACAGGAAAGATACTCCAAACAATCTTCAATGCTATTTTAATTATGACACTTTTTGTACAGATGTACAAAACTAAATGTTTCCTAACAGCTTTTGTTAGCAGCCCACTTACCTCGCGAATGGCTAATCTGTCACTCAGCTCCTCAGCCTTATCAATGTCACCTTCAGCCACAGACTTCTCTATGCTAAGTTCAAGGCCAGACTAGAAAAAGAAAAGCAAATATCTTTAGGACAAAAAGAAATAACACATTTAAAGGGAGCATCACTTTTCTAAAAATATTTCTTTCATAAAATTCTTTATTTTAAGACACTGCATAGACCTGTAATTTCTATGTAACACAAATCACTTTGTCTATGTATTGTAACGGACAGTATAATTAAGAATTCACTGAAAGGCTGCCTGAGCACAAATCATTGCATTAGTTCCACCTTATGTGCAGGATAATACTGTAGGTTAAAAAAATTACACGGACTAGTTTATGCCTGTCACAATAAAATTTCATCTGAAGATCTGGCTTATCTCTTCCATCCCTGGAGCTTTCTAAACAAAATGTGAAATATATGTGTCAGGTAACATGAAGAATGGCAATTACCACTGTATCGTTACAGTTTTAAGATCTTATCTTTATCCAAAAACTGAGTTCTGGCACAGTGCCATTCCACTGTGCTAATAAATTACAAAATCTAACAGCCCTATGGAGAACAATGAAAAAGCTTCAGAATTTAACCTCTGAAAATAAGAAAATAACCTTTATGATCAACATAACTTGTTTAACAACAACATTTACAAATAATGTAACACTAAATGTAAATATTTACTGGAAGTTATAGTTGGAAACTTCTGAAAGAATACAGAAGGGTAGCGCAACAGTAGGCACTAACTTCAGAATTTCACAAAAAACCTCACTCTCTCATAACTAAAGACAATTTACAGCCTCACTGGTTTTAAATATTAGTGATGCTACAGAAAACACATTTCACTGTTTCATAACATATACTTTTCTAAAAAATAAAAGCAAAAACCAAACAGAATTCTTGAGAAACACTGATCTACAAATACTGCACTTGAATTATTCAGGTGGAAGTTGAAAAAAGTGCACAATTGGAAATTGCAGTGACAGCCAATTCTGTTAGATGTGGTTTCTGAAATTAATGAGACATACGTTCCACTAGTGATAAAGTCTCTGAACTTAGGTGGAGAGCACCTGCATTTTAACACTTTGGGCCCCATTCCAGATCTACCCTGGGCAGTCTAATGACAACTAAATACCCACCAAAACTAAGAACTCACACAGAAGCAAACAATGTCTCATAACCTGCCTTCAGAAACTTACTTTAGGCAAACTAAAAATAGAAAATTTATCATAAAAAAGGCTAACTGAACATTTGATGTCATAGAAGTTACACAGGCCATTACTAGAAAAACTACAGAACAGTGCTATCGAGGAACTCAATATAATGAGTTTCTTGACTTGCCCATCATGTTGTACCAGTTATTTCAAATATGACTAGTTACACAATAATATTTACAAACAGAATGTGTTATCAATCCAATAAAACTGTACGGTAGGTTTGGCCCTCTAATTCCTATAGCCACTGGTGTCAACTAAAGGATTTACAAAACAAATTTTAAAGTTAAAACATGACTAAAAAGACAAAAAGAAAAGTCAAACAATGCATATGAAGTGTTCTGTCTGTCATGATAACAGAAAACAAAAACCAGACAGGAAAAAAGCATTAATACTGTCTCAAAAGAAAGCACAGCAATCTTTTAATCCAAGTACAATTCATGTGTTATCTAAAAGGAAATAGTTAAAAATGAGCACAAAATTATCCTTCCTAAGAGTGACTTGATCATTTACCCACTTTCAAACAGTCTCAGTTTTACTCCTATCTCAGTTCAGGTTGGCTTCTTTTACTGTCAAGTACAAGCTCACATTGCTTTTGCATCAACGGTCACCTTTTGTGGAGCCCTGCTAGCCACAGGTGATTCAAATCTATCATTGATTCCAAAGTATTGTGTAAGTTCTTTCCATTTCTCTTCATTTGCCAACTGTTGACTACTAAAAACAAACAAACAAAAGTAATTAATATAACCAGTTCCCTTTCCACAACTTGTAATACTCTTTTCAATACTAAAAGAAATTCTTCAATTTAGCAAACATGCTCTTTTCACCCATTCATGTTTTTAATGAAAGTGAAATTAATTATTCCTTCCCCTCTGTAAGTGTAATTCCACAATCTTGAAAGCAAGCTTATGGAATCATAGAATCATTTAGTTTGGAAAAGACCTTTAAGATCATCGAGTCCAACTGTAAACCTAATACCACCAAGGAGGAAAAAGAAGAGAAGGTGCAGACTGAACAGGAGCTTGTATGCACACAGAACATCACTAGGAATAACATTAATTCAATTTTAAGTTGGATTAAATAATACATTTGCGTGGACTTTTAAAATCAAGCAATAAACTCCACCAATCAATCACTGGTATCAAATTCAGCCTGCACAACAGAGACACTAAACATCTTCAGCAGATATTTTGCACAATCTTCAAAGCTAGGCAAAGCATGCATGTGGTCAAGCTCTTTACAAGTTTTGCCTAATATTAAAAACAGACCTCAGATAATCACATTGACCTGGTTATACCTCTTAGTTACTTCATCGTTCTTTTTCTGTTTTTCTAGAGGGAGGAAAAAAAATAAAAATCCAACATTACACAGTAATACCCTACAGCATCCAATGAAGTTAACAGCACTCTAATTGGTCACATTTCCTTTGAAAGATTGACACACTAGGGTTTTTACCCAAAGATCACGTGGATTTAAACCATTCAGTTGTAAGACCTTTCATACAAAGAAACACCTACAATACGAGTAAGTTTTAACCAAAATACATGAAAGTATGTTTTACAGAATTTTCTGAAATACACTTAGCCATCATAAATCTGTATTAACTTAGTTAAGTTCTACCTCCTTTTTAAGAAGGGGACAAATGCATTACTTGAACTCTAAGTAGCAATTTACAACTTAGTCCTATAAGTGATGTATAAAACTGGAAAAATAAAATCCCAGATAATAGCTAGAATACATCTACCCAGGCATTAAATTCTTGGTTAAAGAAAAACCCAAACAAACCCCCCAAAAAACAAACAATAAAAAAACCCAAATCAGCAAATCCCACTTCCAATGTATTTGACACTAATTCCATTCTGAGAAAATAAATTATGTAATTATATAAAACACCTTTTCTGTGGCGCTTTCTTTTTCGGCTTTTGTTTCCCTGATTTGCTTGAATTTTCATTTCACGGTTTTTCTTCTGAAGCTCCAAAAATTTCTACAAGATTAAGAAAAAGCAAATCAGTATTCTTAATTTTTTTCCCCATTTTTAAAAAAAGTTACATAACATGCCAAGAAATGTTGTCCCAATATCTTATTTATCCACAGTACATTGTTGTATCTGTTACACTAAAATTTATGAATTGAGAACATGCAACTCTGATGGTGTTAAACTGGAATTGGCTCTAATCTTTCACCACCTCTCTCTTACTTTCTGCCCTCCCTAAATCCCAGGACTATTCAAATCCAACAGTTTTCTTATGTGACATGACACTGGATACAGTTATGCTGGTTGTGCCCTCCTGAGCTATTCAACAAACTGTTATTGCCCAGCTGGTAGTTTGCAATCCAAGTATTACTGACAGCACAGTCCCTGCAAAGCAGGCTACCTGCCTGGATCAATGGATGGAGGAGACTAACCAGTTTTTGACAATTCTTATTTCGACTCAAAAGCCTAAAAACAGAGATTGCTTTGTTTATATTTATTTTTTGTCATGTTTACACACAACATGAAAATCAAGAGGTTATAAGCAACTGAGTCTGAATGCCTCCAACTAAGTCCTACAGAAAGCAGAAGGGCTCACCTCTACCTTGCAGATATGCATCACCAGCACAGTGGCTGACATATTTAGCTGTAACCCCTTACTTATGCAGTAAGCAGTTACGAAGAAGCTCAGAGCCCATACACTACCAAAACCACAAGTCTTTATGCAACTGTATAGTTATCAAAACATCTCCCTGCTGTGCTTTCAATCACCATTGCACTGGGGAGGGGGGAAGAAATAGTTACATTCACTTCCTATCTAAAATCCTGTTCAACCTGCTTGAAACAATCTAAGGAATATACCTTAGATGATGCCCTTTGATTATATTTTTTGATGGGGCAGTGATAACTGCCCTTTGATTATATTTTTTTCATTTCAGATTTGTATATTGACTATTCAACATTGATTTATTTGAATTTCAAAATTAGCGATTCAATTTTGCATATGTTGCATTTATGGTCTGGACATTTGGAGACCTGTAATGATACCCACATTCCAAATATTTAAGGGAACTCCAGAAGGGCACGTTTGAGATTCGTTTTCTCCATCTGTCACTGATATCGCAATGGGTTCACCGTCGGCATTACTTTCAGGTCCGTTCTCCTGGAATTCTGAAAGTTGAACCCTTTCAATATCTTCTTTTGCATCTTCCTTTGAAAAGGAACCATTTGATTTGTCTCCATCATCAGAACTTAAGTCAACATCGCTTTCATTCAGTCCTGGAGGTAACAGTCCACTCCACATCTTCCAGTTTAACCAAGTCCAAGCCACTTCAAGTCACTGCAAAGACACCACAGTTATGTGAGCTGACCCATTCAGAGATAAAAACATAATTAACCTGCAGAAGAGAGAAACAGAAATAGCAAAACACATCATCAGAAATATTTTAGTTTCTCTTGAGAAAAGTAACTACCACTACATGTTTTAGACAGGCACATTATAAAGCCTCTAATACTTACTGTTTCAGAGAGAAGTAGAGGATTTAAGTATAGAGGTTGACGCTACTCGTTCTTTTTTTTTTTTTTCCCCCTTGTTCTTCAAAGTTTTGCCACTTCGCATGTGTCTCCGGCTGCTTTCCGTTTAAGGGTGATATTGCAGCGAACGCCCCCCGCCTCTCCCCAGGGGCGGCGGGTGAGCACGTCCAGCCCTTCCCGGCCACCGCTTCCCGGGGCAGCCCAACCGCCTCCCCTCGCCGCCTCCCTCCCGCTGGGCACCGCTGGGCACGGCCAGGCGCGGCGGACCTCCGCCGGCCCCCGGGGCGGGGGAGGATGACGGGGAGAAGCGGCCGCCCGGGGAAGGCGGTAGGCCGGCGAGGCGAGGGCAGCGGACGGAGAGGAACGCCACTCCAAGCCGGAGAGGGGAACCGCAGCCGACACCCCCGATCCCTCCAGCCCCGCACATCCCTCACCTCCCCCTGCCATAACCCCCACACCGGCATTCCCCCGAGCCGTGTTTACCTGGCCGCCATCTTGGCACCGCCGCAACACCCCGCCCGCCGATTGGACTCTGCCTCGCAGCCAATCAACGGGCGCCTTGCTGCCTTGGGCCCGCCCTCTCTGGTCTCCATGGCAGCCGGGCAGGGCGAGCGGCTGGCGGCGCTGCGAGGCGGGGCGGAGACCGAGGGCCCCGGCTCGGCCCGGCCCCGGGGGAGGCGGTGCTGCCTTCCCGGGTAGGGGGTTCTCCCCTGGGGGCTGTGGGGGGGTAGGCGCCTTCCTCGCACTGAGGCCGCTCTGGTGGGACGGAGCAACCTCCTGGCACCCAGGAGGGCTCCTGAAGGGTCTGACGGCCCAACGTGTGGAAGTGAGGTGGTTTTGTCAGAATGAACAGCAGTGCGGTGGAAGAAAGGCAGGTGACAAGTTTTACAGCAATCCTAGTTGCCATAAAGGAGTATGGCGCCTATTCCAAAAGTAAACCGTGTAATTTATACCATTCCTGAGTGTTCATGCTGGGACAGAATGACTAGAGTCAGCAACCTTACTCTTCAAGGATGGAAAAACCCTTTTAAAGTTCCCACTAGTGTCTTGGATTCATGTAGTAAAGAGAAAACCTCAAAAGTCCTGGTCCTAGATCTTGCATGGTTGTTAGTTGTGGATTGTCTTACAGCATCAGAGCTCGCATTTTCCTTAAACTGCTCCAAGAATGTGGAAAAGCTCTTAGAAACTCGTTGGGAATTCTGAGCCAAAAAGCACTGTGCTAGGTGCTTCAAATGTAAACAGTAAGTCTATGCAGAGCACTCAGTATAGCTCTTGCTTATTTGGAAGATTCTCTTACGCCTTCTTGTCCTTTTCAGCTTTCATAGGTGAGACAGACAAAACAAGTATTTAGGAGCAGCCTGAATTTGATTCAGCAAGAAAATCTTGCATATAAGAAGCAACAGGAGGGGAGGCACAGAGAAACTGCAAAAAAAGGAAGGGGTAAGGCTGACATCGCTAGCACTGATATGTGTCTGAAAGATGGGAGAGTTTGTGATTGAAATAATTTGTAACAATGCATTTTTGAGTGACAATTTGACAGGTTGAAAACTAAATCTCAGTATCAAGACTTCTGAGAAAGGAATTACTGACACCAAATCAGGACACAATCCAGTTGTGGCCAAACAGTTCAGCCATGAGGGGAGTGAAAAAGGGACAAGAGCTTGTGTTACAAAGATGGCTTTGAGTAGGGGTTTATTGATGGATCACAGCTTCTGGGATTGGCTGTGCATGGAAGGGAAAAACAGACACCTTTCTCATGGACATAAAGCAGATCTTCAGATTCATTTCCTCTTTATGGCATAATTTTACATCCTCAGATTCATTTCTCAAATCAATTAATTCCGTAAGTAATCACTTTTTCATGAACTACATGTAAATTTCACACTCAGCTTGCTAACTAGTTTTTCCTCTCATCTGGGAAATCAATTTTTAGGAGATTTATTTTATTTACATTTAATAATGGATTGTATTTGGTATACAGATAAGTGGTAATTGATAAATGTATTGATATTGGGTATTCATTGTCGTTTGTTCTAGCAAAATGTTAGACCATTAAGCTGCATGATATTTTCTTAATGCGAGCTAATTTAAGAACACTCCAAAAATTGAAAGATGTGTGACATCTTTATGACCTGTAAATTTATATGTTTGCTAGGGATACATTTTCAGAAGACAAATGTAATTTCATGATGCAATTTGTATCCAAACGTTGTGTTCCTTATTTACTATCCACAAGCCGATGTGTAGCACAAATTGGCACTGGTAGTGCACACAAATGAAGTATGCAAATGTTCACCTGCACTTCATTTTATAATTACAAATTTATTGTACTTGTAATTTAAAAAGCCAAATTTCAGGATACTCTCCAGTTTTCCTGCAACAAATTCTGACTTCTCACAGGTTCTTCCAAGAGAAAAAAGGGTGGAAAGAGCTCCTCCCTGGCTTTCAGCAACCCAGAAGCATTTGTATTCAAAAGGATTGCTGAAGCTACAAAAGAGATTGCTGGCTGCTTAACAGAATTTGCAACTTACTGTTTATTTGTTGAAACAATGTGTAGAGTCTTTTTATCTGGGGAAGAAAGGGGAAGGCAGCATACCTTTGTGACCAGCACTGATGTCCTTGCATCAAATTTGTGAGGGCTGCTGTTGTGTCCAAAACTGCAGTGTCGAATTCTTCTCGTGCCAATTTTCTGTTCCCTGTTGAGCAAATATTCAAATCATATGATTTATTTCCTTTTGGTCAACTGATCTAACTTCCTTTCTCACTTGGATTCTTGTCCTGGAGACCTGCCAAACAATGACGCTTATGAATGAAAAGAGTCATGCCTCTGAGATTCCCATGGAACATCAAACTAGTGCAAAACAGTAATTACAGGTTAGATATTTTTGATGCTATTATTAAAAGCTACTTGAACTTTAGAAGGAAGGCCTACTGCAATTAGATTTAACATCACGTTTAATTTCAGTCTTTCAGGATCTCTATGAATTTTCAGCTTCTAGGTGATTTTCTCTATACCGCTGTTCCCTACCTTTACCTTCTGCTGTTGGTTATTCACAGATACTACTTTGAGTCCCAGTTGTTATAGTTTACTTTGTCAGATGTATTGTCTTGTGGCAACAGGAAGATGAGGTTCCTGCTATGGGAATCTCTGTAGAGCAAAACACACGGTCTGCTTAGGAATTGAAAACAGCAGCTCTGGGGGTTGGTTTTTCTATTGTTAGTGTAGAGTAACCAAGTATTGGTGTATAGCACTATGTTACTTCTAGTACATGCTGTCCCATGGTAGTCTTAAGCAAGTTTGCTTGAGAAGAGGATATCCTGTATTCATTTGGGTAACCAGTCTGTGCTTCTGGTGCTATTTTTACTCCTGGTACTGTTTAGGATGGACTCTTCATGCCACTACCACATTTGGCAGTGTGCACTGACTCGAGCCTGAACAGAGTATTTTTCCACACCTTTGCTTGCTTTCATGTAGCAGCGCTGAAAGAGAGTGTGCTGCTAGTTTCTGGGTGAAAAGTATTGATTATGATCTACAAAACTCATCATTTCTTGGGTTCTTCTTGAAACGGGCTCTTAATGAGTAACTGTAACAGAAATGGTCAAATTTGTCAGATACCAGAAAAGCTAATGCCGGTGTACGTGGCTGATGCCCATGGCAGGTTCTTGCAGTGGAATTTTCTTCAGGCTGGCTAGAGGTTAGATTGTTGGGCTTCAGGACACAGTGGAGGCCTGAACTATTTCATCAGACATGTGCTTGAAGCTGAGTTTAGCTACTCATAAACAACCATGTACATGCTTATTTCCACAAAATACACAGTTTCCTAGTGCAGACATGGAATCTACTGCAACATAAATTATGGGCGATTAACTGTTTTTTGGTTTTTAGCAGTAAATGAGGACATCAGAAACTTTTTCTTAAGCATGGAAATATGCTACATTTTATCCTTTTGAGACAGTGTTTTGGAAATATGTTGAAATGATCAAGAACTGAATTCCTGTTTAAACATAATAGGAAGGCCTTATTGTATTAGCAGATTACAGTCATTGTGTTAGTATACTATCTACCTTGTATTCATTTTTGCTAACATAATGAGAATTTTTTTCTAGCGTGATTATATTTTAATACAATAAAATAGTGTTGGAAAGGAAAATTAATATGATTTTAAAGAGAGATTTAAAGACAATAAAATAACCTCTGTTTTTTCCTAAACTTTAAATTTGTTGCTAACTTAAAAAATACTTTTTATTAATCCTTTAAAATAATTGTATTCAAATGAGCATTTAAAGTCAGTTAAAAGGATTACAGAGGGTTTTTTTCCCACGTACCGTGCCATATAAGAACCAAATTAATTCTTGCTAAACAAACATTACAAGAACCATCATTGAGACAATTACTGGAAATCTCCAAAGAACATTATCTAAGACCGTACATTAAAGTATATTAGTAAATATTCTATAGTATATAATGTAAGTAGTAATGATGTTTTGTAATTTGAGCTCTCTCTACCTCATTCAAAGTAAGACTTTAATCCAGGCAGGCCCTTGCCTGAGCCCTGATCGAAAGCCCATTAAAGTCGGTGGAAAGATTGGCTTCATTTAGGTTAGGATTAGGCCAAGAGTATGCAGCAGAGAGCACAGAGCTGTTACACTGCCACACAATTTAGCCGCATGTGTGTACAGTTGGTTTATATACCAGAGATTGTCTTCTGTCAATTGACCTAAGCCTCAGGTCCCCTTGTGTTCTCATTCCAATGTTCTCAAGGTCACTAAGCAAAAAAAAAAATAATGGAAAGGGATGTAACAAAGAATAGTATTCTGAAGAAAAATGGGCTTGAGCATAATCCCCTGTGTACAGTTGGGAAGCTTCGCTATGTGCACCCTTCTTTCTCCTTGTACTGGTTTTAAGCATCAGCAGCACATGAGCAAGTTGCTTTGTCTACTTTTTAAAAAAAAGCATTGCTAAAGTATTAGCACACAGTATTCAAGGAGGAAGTAAGGCCTTTTGTTCCAAATTCCTGATTGACACTTGAAAGATCTGCACTCAGTTATCATTCTTACCACAGGCTTACTGTGAGGAATGAGCAACAAATTTTCAACTTTAGTACCTCACAGGTAGAAAGAGTTTTCATCATCCTTACCTATTGCAATGGGGTTTGGTCCCATTTGGACTGTTCAGGGCATTGACAGACAGTGGCAAGGGCTGCACTGGAAGGCTAAAACTCTCAGGCCAGCTTTCAAAAGGTCAGCCTTCATAACAGATGTTACCTTCCTCTCAGTTAGGGATTTCTGCTCAAATTATTAAACTACCACAGCTTTCAGTCCTGTATTTTGTGTGGATTAATTCTGATTATGACCACTGAATAGTATGGCAGTTTAGGAACTGATTCAAAAGTAAATCAGATTTTGCTTTAAGAGTGGTGATACTGCAGGTGTTGATAAGGAAGAGGGGAATGAGCACAAACAGGTTGGGAAGTTTTAGCCAACTAATTTTAAATTGCCACTGAAGGTCTGTGACAGATTTTAGATATTAAGTCAAGCCAAGGAACAAGTAACAATTAGGCAAATAAACTTGTGGGGTAGATATGCAAAAAAACTGTGAGCACTTAGAAGTGCCAATGATCTGGGTTCTTAGAATAAGTTTTTGCAAAAGGCAAAAGCGTAACTGAGCTGTTGTAGATGTACCCATACCAACCTTAACCTAACTTGTACGGATACCAGCAACAGTAGCGCAACGAGGCTATGAAGTTCACTTCTCGTTAAGTGCCATAGCATTTATTCAGCTACTTCAGACCTGATGACTGTTGTGCTTGCTGATTTGACCCCTTGTGTTGCTACAACTGCATTGGTTACTTTGAGTATCAGATACATTTTATGGACCTGCAGCCACATAATTCACTGCAATGTAGACATCACCCCTGTCTGAGGGTCTTCACCTAATATAGGACAAATTTCAGCGATCCAAATACACTAGTCCCGATTTTGTTGTAATGAACACAAAGTCCATATACTGGATTTAGTCTGCTCTGGCAATAGAAGAGATATGCCCTTCTGCCGTATCACTAAATGAAATATCATCTGACTGTTTTTACACAAGAAGAGTCAGGAAGCAGTTTTCTTAACCTCTCAGAGAGTTTTTCTTTGTGCATTAATTGGCATTATTTAGAAGTGCAATAGTGAGCCTTACAGCTAAGAGTTCCTTCATGTGGCACTCACATGTAGAGTTAGGGCAAGACACTTAACCTCTCCTTGGTTTAGTTTGTGAAACAAACAACACTATTTCACTATTTTAAGTACTTTTCAAGGATATTAGATAAAATTAATTAGTTTAGTATTTGTACTGCAATAAAGGTCTATGTAATTTGAAAGTCTTACAAGAATCTCAATCTTACTAGTTTTATTTTGTGTTGATTTAACTTTGAAGGGCTAGTCTTGATACTCCCTACCGTATTTGAAATATGCCATTGTTTCATTTATATAAATAACAAGCTACTGTAATGAACCTATTTAGTCTCTATGTATACCAATGCCCTCTACTGGTTTGAAACACAATTGCTCAGCAGAGGGTATTGCCGTTCTCCTTTATTGAGGAAACGGTAATATTTAAATTATTTTCCTTTGAGGGTGGTAGAATTTTGGTTGTGTGTCCAGGCTGTCTGTGAAGTGCAAGTAGATGCACCACATGCAAGTCACCTGGGTGACTGGTGGTGTGCTACACACGTGATACCGTGCCAGATTTTTGTTGCCTTCTGCATGTTTTTGTTTCGCTTGATTTGCTATTCTTGCCGTGAATGACAGGCTCATAGGTAGCTGTCTTCAGAGGGAAGAAGATACTTACCTGAAACTCGTTCAGTACAAAGCTGCTGTGTAGATGTTCTGTCAACACAACGGCCACCTCTCGCTCTAAGGAGCCTCTCTGCTCTTCAGCCTGGTCCAGGGCCTACCTTAGAAGGTGAGGGGCAGTTGTGTTGACAGGCAGTGGTATAAATAACCCTTGAGGCACAGGAGCCGCAGAGGTAATGAAGTGCCTTGAGGAAAAAGTCTTAACTATCAAGGGATGGATCCACTCCCCCCTGCCACAAACCAGAGGTCACGTGGCTGAGGAATGTGTATCCAAAGATAATGCTACCTTCAGAGAACTCTACTTACAGGTAAGTAACTCTTCTTTAAAGGAGGTATCTTTGTGTGGCAGACTGTTTATGGGAGCAATTTGAATTGAACTTTAAATGAAAAAGGCATATCTCTGTAAGTGGTAATAATTTTAGTCATCTCGCTGTGGCTAGGGGTTGTGGAATTCATTAGCACAGATTAACATATAAAGTGGGTGAGATATCTAATAGCAAACGTAGAGGTTTAGGGACCTTAATTCATCACTGAATGAACAGCGTGTACAGTATTAGGGACTATGAAATTTTTAATTTACACAAAGTGTCCAAGAATATAGGGAATAAATTTAAACCCAAAACAGATAATGGAGCTGTGCCCTGCCTAGCTGGCAAGTTGAATTGTTTTTACACTGAGTGAAGAAAGCTAATTATCCCAAGCACAAGGAGACTGCTAAAAATAATAAGATTATAAAGAATAATTTGCTGATATAATTACAACAAAATTGGGTACACACAATCGTCAGATACATGTATTGCTTGACCTGGGCGAGAAAGTGAAATAAATCCTTCCTCTATAGCCTTCGTAAATTTGTTTTTATCATCTCCAAGTGGTGTTTGCACAGGCAGCACAATTTGCATGTGTAATGTGGCTGTACAAATTGACAACAAGTAAATTATTCAAGGAAATAGGCTGGTCGTGGGTCTGAACTATCTCGCAAAGCCTATTCATTTTGAAGAATCACTGAGACGTGAAGCTCATACATCAACCATTTTCTGACAATCCTCAGACTTATTGTCTCCTAAAATGTCATTATGGCTATTATTTATGAAGCTAATTCATTTATTAATATATATTTAACTCTGACTTGTCATGCACCTTAGCAGGCATTCTGTGCACTGCATATTTTTGAATAGATGAAAGAGTTTTGCATGCTTTAATGATTACTGTAAGCTGCTATAGATTTATAGAATGCAGCTTTATTATCTACTTGCATTAATACCTTTTTGTAACTTTTTTTTTCCTTAAGGCCATCAAATATAAATGGCAAATGACATATCCAAAAGATTGTATAAAAAGAGATTTTCTCAGAGTTTTTTTTTAATTTTAGAACAAAATGAGGTAGCTAACTGTTAAGGCCTATTTCATTTTTAAGAGTATATAACAATTATGTTGATTTTTTGTGCATGTTGCTAAAAATATAGGATGAAATGTATAAATTTAGATGTTTATTATAATGTTCTCTTTGAGGACAAGTGGTCATCTTTTGATTATACCAACAGGGGGAGTACAGTTTAGAGAGGGGGAACGTAGCAGATGGAAAATAGATCTATCCTGCTGTAGTATACATAGAATATAGATAATTTCCCTCATATAGAACAGTCCTTAGGAAATGAACAGCACAGAGAGTATGGATAATGAGGTTGCCTATGGTTCATGGATTTTTTCATCTTGATTTACTTATCTTTAGGGCATATTAAAAGACATAGGGATCGCAGTAACCCTTCTCTGACATTTGCAGAGTGTCAGGAAATTAAAAATTGCAATCTACTATGAGAAACATATTTGGGGTAGTTCTAAATTTTATTACAAACACAGAATTCAGATTATACTTGTAATTATAATAACAAATTGGCTAATTTAAATGCATAGTTATTACGACTGTACGGTCAGTTTGACTATTTGCAAGGGCCCATGATGACAATTTGAGGCTACTGGCCAGTAGCCTAAGAACTGATTTGGAAGTTTTGAGCTCCTGCTTGTGATATTGATGCCACCCACAGATTTGATAGGTCATTTGGTCTTGCTCTCTCTGTGTTCCCATCTGTAGGATGGGGATAGAAAGTTTGACTTGCTTCCTGGTGGCACAAAGGAATAACCCATCAGGGTAAAGGAACTCTCTGGTCAGAATGGTTCTTTAGTATTAAAATTAGGAATTGTCTTATGTTTCACCTACTCCTAGGATATGCTAGTAGAAGCCATGTGGTTATGTTGTACTGTGGAATGGACATCCTGTGAATAAGGAGGTACTTCATACTGTATCTTTACCTTAAATCTTGCAGAGCTATGTTCTTCATGGTCAAAGCTATTTCACCTTAAGCAGAAGGAGAACACAAGAGAGTCTTCATGTTCAGAAGTCTTTGCAAAACAAAGAATTATCAACTCCTTAGGTAGCATGCAGGTCTTTTGAAGCTAATGTTGTAATGGTAAATACTATACATAGTCATAATTGAAAACTCACTTATTACTTTGAATTCTTCAACTATTTTAGAATGTTAATATGAGCACAAAAAGATAGGAGCAAACTCAAGTGACAGTAATAAAGACACTCTGAGAAACCAACTCAATCCAAACAAGACCAAAGAAACTAGACATGTGGTTTGGAGTATGTGTAGTAAATAACTAAGGCTTTTTTGTGTCTGAAAGTCGGTAAGATTAATGACATTTTGCACTTTGGAAATAGACGCTTATGTTTTAAAAAGTGTGCTGTCACTTTTGGTACTTGCAATTTCAGGTGCCTGCCTTGAGACATCTTAGAAGGAAAACCCAGTCTTCCAGAGTTTTATTTTTTTTAACTGAGCCTAGTAGAATGGTGTAAATTTGCTCTATAGTAACTCAGAATGTTTTAAATTTGATGAAATACATTATTGAACTCGTGCAGCTTAAATTTAAATATCTTTTGGCACTTGAAAAACCTTACAGTATAAATATTGGTTGATCTTTTTTATTTCCAAAGAACAGTGGTGTTTGTGGTCAGACTTTCAGTCATTCAGTAATCAACGCCTTCATAATTTTTCAACTTGCTGGCCACTTTCAACTAAGAGAAGTAGATACACAGACTCCTTGCAGGTTTGTTGACCGTAGCCAGTTAAAGACAGATACTTTAATTAATGCTACCACTGAATTAATGTGTGAGACTGATTTCTAGTATATTTTTTCTTAGTTTATAATTAATAAGAGTAGGTAATCTCAAAATGACATCGAAGAAGAAAATTTATTGAGTGTTTCCTTGTTACACCTGAACATGTTTAGAGACTTTCCAGCTACAGTTTTCGCAAATAAAACAGAATTTGAAGAAGGGATTGACTGAATTGTTTAAAAAGAGCATTTATTTTCCTCATCCAACAAGAGATTACAGACTTCTGCAAAGATACTGTATGGCACATCAAACCCTAGTTCATGCCATTACTGTGTACAGTAGAGGAGCTACTTTTTTCTTTTCCGGAGATCAAAATTACACCTGCTACATAAGATATTCATTCATCTTTATTCAGTAACCTGTAAAATTCAGAGTGTAGAGAGGGTGCAAATCTGCTTGATAGTTCTGGACAAAATTTTTCAGCTATGATTTTCTGAGTGGCTCAGCTGTAGAGCCGCAGAATGATGTGCAGGGAAAGTGCCCCATCAGACTGCCTGTGCAGCTCTTGCTGCTGCTCCTGATGACACTAATCCATATTCCACTTCTAAATTGGCTGCTTCTCAGGGAAACGCTGCTGCTTCAACATCTTTTACTGCTGATCCTGCTTTACATTTTTGGAACAGCCCAGGAATCCTCACATTTTCCTTTATAACCAGGGAAAGTAAACACAATTTATTGTTTCATAAAATAAAATGCATGAACCATAAAATCATTATGTATTCTAGCTGTAATGCCTTGTGCTGTGTTTAAGAGCATTAGTATATCCTGTGATAGTCTTTGTTGGGCTACTATGGTATCAGACCGTATGGATAGCCTAAGTGACCAGCTTGAGATTCTTCCAATGTGTTGGGTCTCTTTAGCTACGATAGTCAACTCATTTTGCTGTAAGCAGTACATCAGGAATAGGCCAGGTGATACCCAGAGGACTGCCCGTAGGCAGCTGCCTGATAATCCCTTGAAAGCTAAAATCAGAAAGGACATAGTGTGAACAGCTTCTAGATGGTATAGCTGCTGCAACCAGCCTACCTACCTCTACCCCAAAATTGCATTCCTTTCAACTATACCAAATGTGTATTTTGGAGAAGAAGGTTTGAACTGTCTTAGAAAAAAAAAAAAAAACAAAAAACCAAACAACAAACCAAAAACCCCCACCAAACACAGGCTTATTCATTGTGTAGCACAATGTAGTAGAATGAATTCTGATGCAGTCACCCAGTCAAGCATTGTCATCCATTATGCAGCTAAAGGATGCTAACCATCAAGATACCATGGGAATGCAATCATAAGAGCTGGGTTGTAAACCCCAGTGCTTTATCCTGATTAAATTCCAAGTTAAGTGATTATATTTGTCCCATAGACAGTTAACCAATTCTTCACTTTTGTTTTAAATGTTTACACAGTATTGTCAAGTGCTGATGGTTTCAGAAATAACGGATGCATATCAGCAGTGGAAGTTGACATGCCATGTTGTTAATTATATTTGCAAAGCATGTTGGGAGTCTTTGGGCTGGCGTAGTCTGTGTAAAAGGTAAGGTAATTGGTGTGTATATTTTGGGGAATGAAAGAGTCTACTGAACACACATTGTTAAGTGGGTGCTATTTCATTTTATAATGTCTTAAATAGCCTTTGATTAGAAATAAACACTTCAAGAGCAATAATTATTTATTTAAATACAAGAGGAATTAATGGGCGTAAATCAACAAGCATTTTGGAAAACATTTCTTCTTAATTCTACGTAGAAAGTGTCAGGCAGATCATCATAATTTAGCATATTTTAACCATAGTTTTATTGTATCTTATTTTTCAATAGTAATTTTCCAACAGTTTTGGGATTGGGACGTTCTTAAAAATTATGTGTGATATTTACAATACACAGAACCCCATTCTTTTCTCATTAAAAGTTGTCTTGCTTATTTGCAGTTTACACAGAGCTAGTTTCCAAGAGAAAGATATAGCTTAAGAGATGGAGACATCATCTATATCATCCCTTATCTCTTAACAGCCAGTCATTTGTAAGTACCCAGTATATTTTCTTCATCCTTTTTTTTTCTTCAAAACTGCACAACATTGGTCTGTTTCTTTTTTTTTTTTGCTGAGGAAATTCATGTTTGATGAGGGCCCAATTAAATCAGTGCTGAGTACTCTCAATTCTAAACTTAGTGTTCCCACTCTAAATTCTTAGTATATCTAGTTACATATGTTTCAAAGTGTCAGAAAGCCCCGATCACATATTTTCTACATATTGAACTGTATATGCACAGCCAAAAACTATCTGATGTGGATTTCTGGGTTGGTGTTTTTTTGTCTGTTTTTTTTTTTTTTTTTTAAGGTTTGCACTTTCCTTGCTGCCTACAGTTTTATTTTGGATAGTTATCAGTGAGATTGATTCTTCTAGCCTTTTTTGGTGTATGAATCAAAACCAGTCTGGTTTGTATCAGGTCCTTGATGAAACTCAGAAATACTAAAACTGGCTGGTTTGTCCATTTAGGGACCCAAATGGAATCCAATACTGTTAATCAAGAATCCCAAAGAACGGATACCTCTTTTGAGTTGCAGGCAGCACTTGGCAAATTAGGTATTGCTTCCTAAGAGTGCTATGGAGTTATTCATTAACGGGCTGCTGCATTTTGCAGATGGTTGGATCAGCAGCAAGATCTATGCAGCTGTGTATAGTTGGCAGACAGGTATATAATTTTTGCATTTGTGAGTTAACCATCAGCAAGAAATACGTTTTAACAGCAATGGGAGAGGGAGGAATGGAGTACAAGGTTAACCTTCCTGTTCACGCTTCTTTTTCTACACATCCAGTGCCAAATTCTCTTTTGTATTTGAAAGTTCAATCGCCTCTTCTACGGTCCTTCCATACACTCGAATTGCCATCTTCTTAGTAGTAAAGAATTCTTAAAATATTTAGTGTTTATGAGAATGTAGAGTAATACAGCGTGTCTTGGAAGTAACTAAAACATGCAGTAAGACAGTGAACTGCTATATAACTTGTTTACATTATGTTGGGTAGTGACAGGTTTCTGTTTAAGTGTGAAACAATCTGATTTTCTCCAAAACTCAAATGAGGTTGTACAAAGAATTTCACTTCTTTTTTTCTTTATCTTTAAATTCTTTATATTTTTCCAGTTTGAGACTCTGATTAGGAAAGCAAGTCAAAAGAACAAATTGCCAGGGCCTGGAGTTTTCCACTTTCTTGTATAGCAACAGGGTATGTTGTAAGAAGTAAGATTTAGGTATACGGCAGCCCTCTCACTAAGTATGCACTTAGAACTATTTGTGTCTCCGAGGTCCTCTGCAAGACATCATAAATTCTGCCTTTAATGTTGTGTCATAGTTCACTTGACTTTGGCTGTGTCTTAAAAGAAAAAATTCAAAAGCAAAATTAATTTTGGAAAAGGGTTTGGATGCCTGAGGATTAATTACAAAATTTTCGTGCAAGGTTCAGTTCCCAAGAATGGCTTGTCTAATAAATATGATACTTCATAAGGCTTGCAGAATATTAACAGATATTTAGCCTATGGTGGGCCAAAAAAGTTGATCAGTTGTAGGAACTCCTCTTACAACAGAAAAATGTTTTGCCTTTACAGCAGTGGTATTCATACTAACGTGTATTTGTCTGAGAATTCTATAGCTACTTGGTATTTAAAATGGTAAAAATATAAACAAGAAGGAATGGTATGTGCAAAAGCCCATGCATTAGAATAAAAAGATTTATCCACAGCAGGCACTTTTGGAAGCCATATACACTATATTTTATCTTCCTGAAAGTTACAAATATACTTGAGATTGAAATTTTAAAAAACATGCTAGGACCGAGATGGATTAGGGAGAAATATTTAACAGTCGTCTTTACTGAATAATCCACTCCCCTTTACCATATACTTGGTTTCCACTAATTCACATAGGAAATGTTTGGAGATGGTTGCTAAACTCAATCCTGCCCCATACATTATTATTGCAGGACCGTACTATTTGGTATACTAATCTCAATAATACGTATGTATATATTTTCTTAAACTTCCAGAGTCATGTTTCTAAGCATTTGAAGCATAGATCCCATAGGATTATCTAAATCTGACATTTATCTGGGTAAAAGCTAACACATAAAGTGTCATAGCTAATCACATGTTTTTTATACTTTTGCTTGGAAAAGAAAGAGTACTGGAAGTGACACACTAACAAATAATACATAATCTGTACACGTGAAGTAATCTTTATTGCTTTGTTACTTCTTAAATATGCGACATGCACTGTTCACAAATAAAGCTTGTTATCTTTGTATTTGAGAATCGTGATATTTATTCTAAGTACGACAATAAGTAAATCATCACTGAAAATTTGACTTGGGAGAAATTACCTGTTTAAGATTCCAAGGCATGCTGTTATTTTTTTAGTCATGTGATTTTAAAGTAGAATTCTGTGGCAAAAATTTCTCCTTAGTCACACTCAATATGAAAAGTTAGCAGTTATTCTGCTATGCCAGATATACTAAAATGATAATTTGCTTTCAATTTCTTTTATTTTACTGCATTTTTTAAAAATTATAATAATGAGATTACATGAGAGATCAAAATACTGAAAGTCTTATTTACACACCTTCATAAAATCTGAGGTCTGGAAGGAACCTCAGGAGTTCATCTAGCCCATCTTCCCTGACCCAAAGGAATCTTTAGCTGTGTTGTCTTCACCTTACTCTGTCTCACTGTGCTGAACAGTCAAAAGCTTTCCCTAAATATTTAACTAAAAGAATTTGAACTGACAGTTGAACCTGTTCTCCCCTCTACCCAAATTTGAACTGTAAAGCATTTTTTAACTTTTCTGTTGCTGAGACAAAATCCAAATGTAAGTGTATTAGAAAATATGTTTGCTTCTTTTACTTACTATCAAAGTCAGGTTCTGACATGAAAATTTTGACTGGAAAAAAACAAAAACCATAAACAGAGCTGATAAATATCAAGGTCTATTTCTTCCCCAATTTCTGTGCAAGATACATGAGACTATAGAATGATAAAATGCAACATTGTGCCTGACACAATTCCAGTAGGTATTCTAGTCAGATATTCTTCAAGTGTTGCAAGATAATCTAGCTTCCTAAACGAGTGTTAAAATAACCCTCACCTTGCTTGTGCCTAGAGAAGCCCAACTACATGTGCTATTAGTGTATAGCTGTCATAAAAATAAATTAGCCAGTCTGCATTTTCAGGTTAATCTTCGATTTCATAATTGAATCAGTAATTACTATAAGTTAATATAATTAGGTGCTAACACTTAATTGAGAATTATTTATTCAGGAATCTTCACTATTGTAACATTTTTTATAGCTCCAAATCATTCTGAGTAATATACTGCATCAAATAAGCTTAACCAGAAATTGAATGGACATTACTTGGGATCTTGCAGTTTAGGATTTTTAAGCTACTTTTTATCACTAAGGTTCTTGCTGAAACAAGAGAAGAATCAGGTTTTTTGGCAGTCTGTCTAATTCTGCCAGTAGCTGAAGTGCCACCTGAGCATTTTCAAAGGGCTGAGCCAAATTATATTGGAAAGACTCCTGCTGTCTCCAGTGGTTGTTGATGAATGTCCCAAGAGGAGACTTTACCTCTAAGTCTCTCTCAGAATAAGTGACTAAAAGAAGTGAATAGCAATCCCTGATCAGTATCTGATGATTGCATGTGTGCTTGTACCTTTAGCCTCATCCAAACATGAATTCATAAAGTGTTTGTTTCAGAAAAAAATGAAACTTTATATCCTAGTACATAGGTGCTATGGCTAATATACCTGAAAACACAGTGATGCAGTTTACAGATTGTCTCAAAGATGAGTGCAGTTTTCATCATCTCTCTTATTTGGATTAAATTAATCCCTGTCAGTAATTTACTGAAGATAAACAAGTTAGTCTCTGTGGCTTTGGTTTTGTTATCTGTGCCTGAGTATAGGCTCACTTTTTCTGTACCATATGGTTTGAACAAGTTGTATTTCTTCTATGCACTTGAATTTACTTGAGTTTGCATCATTCTTCTCTTGGCGTGCTGCACTGGTTGGCTCACTCCGGTGTTAACCAAAGCATAAATCAATGTGTAGCCTGTGATGTCAGTTAGGGGAGTTTAGATTTGAGTGTGAGCACAAGTCTAGAGCTAACATGACAATATATGAAGACAATATGTCTAACTCTTTTAGCTAATACTCAATATGCAAAAGTAAAGGAAATATGGAATAATCACCTTTTGGCCTCAGTCCTACTATAAATCAGGTCAATTCGCTAGAAGGAAGTAAGATAGAACTTAGAAGGCAACTTGTGTGTTACATCCAAATTCTGCATTGCTGATTCAATGTATTCCAGACCAAGGTGTGTCTTGGTGAGCAGTTCACAGTGGTTTCACTTGCTGTTTCAGCACAGAAAAAATGCATTTTTCAAAGTGGTGTGAGAGTGTTAAGCTGTCTGACTCCCAGGAAAGTCAATATTAGTTGTACTGTTAGATGCCTGTTTCCTGCTTTATAAAGTAACAATGAAGTGCAGTAGGTTCAACAGAACTTCAGAATTACTTTGATAAATCTGTCAGAGGAAAGAAATATTAAAATCTGTGTACTGTCTGTTTGCCTTTTTTCTTGAAATATAAATTAATTATGACTATATAAAAACCTTTTACCATAGCTAATTAATCAGAATCTCCTCATAAACTATGTGTCGACAGCACTGTATGTCTAATTATCTTTTTCACTTCAGAATTGTGCGGTTGAATAATGAAGAAAACATTACCTGATGAATTCTTTTATTTTATGATGATATCTCTAGAGACAGAAAAGACAGAGCAGCTTAAATGCCATCTTAAATTACATCTTGGCCTTGGCAAGCTTTCAGCTGGTTTTGATTTGCATGGAAACCATTTTTGTAAGACTCATATTCTCTGAAAAACAGAACTTAAAGCTATAACTAGAATACATTATCTATAGCTATTTAGGGCTCTATTAAATCTAGATGCTAGGCACCCTTTTCACATGCAGAATGCAATGGAACAGCTTTTAATACCCTGTCAACCTGTTCTGTGAAAAGTCGATTGGGCAGGGAAGGTTTGATTTGGCTGGTTTTATTAAAATATCTTTCCCCTCCGTACACCATCATGAACCACTCAGCCTAATTTAAACCAGGCAAATTCACCAATCTGTCTTGCATGTCTATAGAAACAGCTTTTATTTTTTAAAGTGATGACATCTACCCATAACTGTTGGCATGCAAGCTCAAGACGCAGTTATTCATACACTGCTGATAGGGAATTGTTCTTTATATGATACACCAATATAGGGAGCACATTCATGGATTAGATGCATCCACGCCTCCCTTTTTTGATTGCATCATCCTCTCTATACCTAGTTAAGCTATAGAGTTAAGACTTTTGCCTAGGACACAGGAGGAGGGCCAAATCAAATACTGTTAGACTGTGCATCTCATTAGTCAGCCTTTAAGTTTGTTATGCTTTTATAATTTAAGAGTATGTCCACCTGCATTCCCACTGTGGAATGTAAGTATCATCACACCACGCAAGGTTTCATAAGAATGCCTGTTAGTACAGTAAAATTATGATCTGATCTAGTCTTATTAATTATTTAGATCAGAACTTAATTTGATCTAGTGCCTGAATTCAGTGCTCATTTACTGTGGTGCAGACCAGCTAAAACCAAGGGAGCTTCTTTGCATGTGGGAAGGAAGACAGTTATAAATATCTTAAAAGCAAATACTCTTAATATTTGAATGAAAGACTTCAAAAAAATTAAAAAAGAGAGTTGCTCTCTATTTCGCCTGCTGTGCTTCCTGGAAATATTGATCTAGATCATGTTGCCAAATGTGCTTTAAAAAAATAGGAATGTCTTGTCTAAGCATTGGATTTCCATCTGCCAAGTCTCTTCTCTGCAGATCCTTGCAAAGTTATTGGGAAAAGTTGCAATAATAGAGTGTTTTTTTCCTGCAGTGCATATGGGGAAATTAACCCCGAGACAAGACTAATTCTGGCTCTGAAATAATGACACTCACTGATTTGTACATATGTGAAAAGACTATAGAAGCCTAAGAGAGAGAATCATATAGCTTTTATACATCCTAATAAGCGATCTGAAAATGTATACCTTAAGTTCAGATTTAGAGCATGTTAGAGAGTCAGCTAGTCTGACCTCCATGGTTAATGAATTCCATGAGGAGCGAGCAAACACTAAAAATGCCCTGTAGCTCAATGTCTTCAGCCAAAAAGAACTAATCCAATTGACTGAGACCAAAGAAAACGACTGGGGATGTATGGTTCCAGAATGTCTCTGAGGTATTCAAACCCAAGTCAATTTAAGGACTTGTAAGTTAATAACTAGGACTTTACACATAATCCTGTACTTTACAGGTAGCCAGAGAAGGTTTTTTACAACCAGGGTAATGTGATTTTCATGCATGGTGTCAGTCAAAATTTCAGCAGCTGAGTTCCAGACTAACTGAAGTTTCTTCATCAGTGCAATGGTAAGACCTACAAAATGCTGACATGGAATTGCATTAGCTAGTTCTAGAGTGGACACAGGCACGCAAACTTGCATTGGCGACAGCAGATACCATTTTTTTTCTCTATGTTGTAAAACATAGAGGAAATAAAAGACTCAGTAACTAGCTGAATATGAATACTAGAATATATGACATCCTCAGTTATTACCTGCAATTTTATCATAAAATCTCACCAATAAAATATGGTAAACTAGTATATTTTGGAGCTTGAAAATATAATAGTTGGGGGTCTTTATTAAAAGAAACTAATCTCATTTTTTAGTACACGTGTTAGCTGTAATAGACATGTATTGATGGAGACAGTGGGAAATGGTTTTCTGACATAAAAATGTCTGTGATAAAGGGTTGTTTTTTCCTTTTCATGTTCAAAAAAGTTAAACTGGTATTTCCAGACACTGGGTTCCTACTTTAGAATTGACTGAGTGAAGGATATCGTTTTCCTCTTCAGTGGTTGTTGTAATGATGAGCTGTTTGTACCTTAGCAGATGATAAATAGATACATAGACATTTAAGCATAGAGCCACCTGAGTTCATCTTATCCTTGCCTTGGTAGATGAAACTTGCTTTTCAATAGCTATCCTCAGATATATTGCTGAAAGTTAAGATATGAGAATCAATCATTAGGGATGAAAGCGCCGGGTATTTATAGGAGAAAGGGTTATTAAAAGAAGATCAGCAATGGTTTTACCAAGAATAAATCCTGTCAGACAGAATACGACCAAGTTCTTTGAAGGAATGACAAAAGAAATAAATGATGGGAACGTGGTGGACATAATTTATGTAGACTTCAGTCAGGGGTGTAGCCAGCAATTTGAAGTTTGTACACATCCTGGCTGATCCTTTGCCCCCTGCCTGCAGTATCCCCATAATCTCACACAGCAGACAGGCCATTGCGTATGATCACTAATGCAGCAGGCACACATAGATGTAGATTTGTATCAGAGCTATGCTTTCAGAGCCCAGAAAAAAATGCTGGCCCCAGGAAAAAACAGATTGTGTTTTGTGTGTGCTGCTTAAACTGACAGTTTTAGAAAATGTCTTTGGTATGACAAAATCAGAAATACAGGTATCAGCATTATAAAGGCAGAATGGCCTCGGTCAATTAGAAATGTATTTCTGTTGGACATTTAATAGTATTTCTTCTGACATCTTTCCTCTGTTATTTGCAGACTGAAAATCAAATCTTAATTTGGGGAATTTATCACTTTTTCTGAGTTTTTAAGAGTTTAGGAACCCTGCCCTCTAGTTCCTGTTTCCAGCACCAAGTCCATGGTGTGGTTCCCTGTTTCCAAAGCACTCCTCCACTATGATTATATCGTTTTATGTCAAATGCAGATCTTTTCACTGTGTTTTGCAAGTATTGCTAATCCAATGAGTCAGAAAATCTTCTGTCAGATTTTGTTCTGCCACCTCTGAAAAACTGAGTGGTGATCATACAGGATTTCAACCATTATTCCTATGCTATTTCCTAAAGTAAGGCCAGTTTTCATATCACATTCATAGATGGTAGACTATACGGTGGTTACTTACTTGTAACCTTTTCTGATTGCACCTGTAAAGAGCCTGCTCTTCTTCAACTTATCTCATATAATCTATAATATATTACTGGGTGTTATTACCTTCAATAATGTCATGCTCCTAACTCATATTATTTCCATTCTCCTGCATGTAATTAACTAGACATAATTCTTCCGTGTTTACCTATATGTTAAAATTATGCTTTGCCTTACATTTTTTCCCAATACCTCTGGCTAACTTAGTCTTTTAATTACTATTTCTTCATAATAATAATGTTGCAGCTAAGCTTGAATTAAATCTGTGGCTTTGAAGAGCCACACGCATATGATTTGAGTTCAATTTCAGATACGAACTTTGCAGGTGAACTGCACTGGGATACTGAGTCCAGAAACTTTGCATCTGCATTTCTAGTTTATAGCCCATCTTAATTTCTGAATAATATATGTATTAGGCACATATTGTTTCTCTACAAAATTATAATCAACTGAAACAAAGGAGAGCAGATTTGTTTGAAGCTGGATATAGATTTTCAAAACCTGAGCTACATACTTTTCCTAGGTCTTTACCAGACATCTTATGCTACTAGGATTCTGCCACATGGAATATGATTGAATGTAAATACAGACTACACTGGGTTGTTTTGGTAACACAGAGTATGCAGAAGATCTAGTAATTCTGCTCACAGGTGCCCAAACACATGTGCTTTTGACCCCGAAGGAGCTGTATTCTTGGGTTTTTGGAACATAATTTGCATATAACATGGGAAGTATTTTATTTGCAAGACCTTGGTCGGTCCTCTAACACTTGCTTTGCTTTTAGCTCTTGTCTAGAACTTTAAGTTTTGCAAACATTTGAATTTTTCCCCCAGCATTTTGAGATAGGAAAGATTGGAACAACATGAGGAAATTCTGTCATAAAAATCATTGATTTTTCTTTTTGTAGCATCATATCTGTTTGTCTCTTCCCATTCTTACTAATGCTCACCACTAGACAGCCAGGGAGATTTGTTCAAGTAAGCATGTAATCACGTCCTCTAAGAAGTGGTGAACCAGATTACCACAAGGCGTGCAAATGTTTGACAGATTATTACTAGCTGTATGCTTGCTGACAAGAGTCAGACCAATCTGTTCTCTTTTCTGTGCTGTGTAGGTTCAAATACTAGCTGAATTGTTCTTTGTGTCTTATTATGTAGGCTTCCCTGAATGGCAATGTAATGATATATGGTGGTCTCTCCACCTGAATGCAAGCATCGACATGTACTGCCTGTTTGCATTGAATAGCAGCAGCTGGGATTTTGTTGCATGTTCATCTTTCTACCAGTGCTATCCTTCAGGGTGTCATTATCAAAGTAGAGCATACTTCTCAACCTCAAACAGTGTGAGTCTTGTGGAAAAAAAAAAAAAATCAAGCAGCGAGATATGTGAAATTCTCATTGAATTAATGGGTCTCTTTGATTTTTTGCCCAGGAGAATACAAAAATCAAAAAAATTTTAAGCCAAAAAAATCTGGTGTCTCCTGGGTAAAATGTGAGAGTTGAGAAGTATGACATAAGCATTAGTAGCCTTTGTGCCTCTTGATAGCTCTGCTGAATCTCCCAAGACTCTAAAAGTTGATTTGTCAGCTTAACATTAGCTTCAGCCTTAGCTGCAGCAGTAGCTGTTGTTTCACCTTTATCAGCAGAAATGGTACAGCTACTGGAGGGACTGATGTGGTAAATCTTTTTGTGACACCATTTTGTTTTTGCTACTATCTCTAATTGGCTTGCTCGTGCACTCTGCATCCCAAGCTAGATAGGCTGAAAGCTTCATCACACTTTAATTAGAAAAGAGCTATTTTAAAGTTACAGAGTTGACTAATTTTATTCATCAAGTCTCTAAGGGTCACATTTTCAAACTGGACCACTTAAAAATGTCATTGGTGATATTTTGCACAGGCTGAATTCACAATACTGCATTATAAGCATCATAATTTGACACATTCACAAAAATGAATTTAAGTCTGCAGCAAAACACTGTGGGTTTTATGTGTGAAATGTTAACTGAGGCTGGTTAATATTTACTCCTATGTTGTGCTTACTGCTTACAGCTTCCATCTATTTGATCAAGTCTGGATGACCAGTACTGAGCGGTTAGATATGAAGGCACTCCTTGGCATGACTCCTTCTTTCTTCTTTTTTCTTTTATTTCCTAAGCACATTGACTGAAATGAATATATGGGTTCTCAAATTAAGGCCAGGCATATATCTTAGAATCACAGAATCATAGAATGGTTTAGGTTGGAAAGGACCTTGAAGATCATCAAGTTCCAACCCCCCTGGTATAAGCAGGGACACCTCCCACTAGACCAGGTTGCCCAAGGCCACGTCCAGCCTGGCCTTGAACACCTCCAGGGATGGGGCCTCAACAACTTCTCTGGGCAACCTGTTCCAGTGACTTACAACTCTCAAACCATCTTAACACGCTGTAGAAGTAAGGGTGGTCACACAAGGATCATGAAGAGTTCTAGGGTGTACTAGGGCTGTATCAAATAGCAAATAGTAAAGTTGATGGTACTGAACTTTCTGGATGTCCGCATCCTCATCTGTGAGCCAGCGTGTGGAAGGGAAAGAGAGACAAAGATCAGGGAGATCACCTGAGATGAACTGCACCCTTTTCAGGGTAATCTTGCAATGTCCTTGCAGTGTCTTGTGGAACTACAGTACAGTCACTGTTATCTCTCACCTGCAAAAATCACTTCCTTGCTTCATTGTAGTCAGAAACATTTCTTACGATAGCAAGATCCAGTTGTTCATTGGTTTTCTCCTGCATGCAGTATTATAGCTTCAGCCATTCCCCAGAACAGCCTCTATGTGAGAAGTGATTTTCAGTTCAGTCAAGCTTATTGGGATTTTTATTGTTCTGGGTCCTGATTTAGGGGTCTCTGATGCAGAATGTTCATTCTGTATTTAGCTTATTTTTTTCTGCTGAATAAAATCAATTTCCATAGTACAATCTAGTACTGTTGTAGTCTGGGAGACATCTCTGGCTCAGTATTCCAGATAGGTGACGGGGCAGAAAAGCCACATCACATCTGAAAAACAAACCTCACCTATTCGGGTGTGTTGACTGTTTTCTTCCCAGAACGATAGCCGTCGTGCATTTTTCTTCTCTCAGGTCCAATAATAAAGCTAGCATAGACAGCCTATAATCCAGTTTTGAAGATAAAGCTAGCCAGCCAGGGTTAGTATAAGGTGGTGGTAGTAGGAAGCCACTGCTGACATGCTCAAAACAGTGAGAGTTCTGTGATCTACCTGCAACAAGAGGCAGCAGCTCTTTATTAGTCCTTTTGTGTTCATGTAGAACTGCAACATTAAATTGCCCTTTGATTTTTAAAGCCTTCAATTTGTTTGTTTCTCTGGTACAAAGAAACTTCTTAAGCAACAGTTAACATAATCTCTTTTTCTTATTATGGTTTTAGATGTTATCGGTCACAGTATCTTTCTTCATGTGTAAGGATAGAGAGTGGAGCAGGAAATCTATCCTCACTTGATAATCAGCAGAGAGGGATTCACCTTGATTAAATGCAGAGTTATGCCACATCATATTTCCCATCTCTCTTTGTAAGGCTTAGTGTTAACAGAATCTGGGCCATCGTGATGTATTCAAGCAATTTGGATGGTGTTTAAGGCACTTTTTTTGTTTTAAGAGTGTGTCTGTACTTTCTTTATAAACCCCTAATTTCTGTCTATGGTTTTTCCTCCATTATTTCCTTGTCCCCTCTCTTCCCAAATGTGCAGCACAGGAGAAAATATTTTGCGAAGTACAGTTGAAGGTGCATCTTTACTATGTCCTGTTGTACTGTTATGCTAAAATGTTTGCAATATGCACACAAAAAATCTGCAACTTGTAGTAAGATACAGTTTTGGTACACTTGGCGTGCTACGTTGCCAACAGCAATTCTTATGGCATGTGCTGCAACATAAGCAGACAATGAAATTTTGTGATGATATTTTAATTATATTTCATCTTTTGATCTCATTTCAAGTATACAGTGAATGTGGACCTTTACTCTTGTTTCCCTAGTTTTCTTTCTTTCATACTGTTATATTTGTTTGTGGTGGGCAGCAAAATGAAAATCGGGTATTCATCACAAGGTTGTTGGGAACACTGCCATGCTGACTTTGGGTTTTGCCTTCTTGCCATGTGGCCAACTGTAAACCAATTTTAAATGTAGATCCAAGTTTGTGTGCATGTATGGAAGAATTGGCTGAAAACAGAAATATCTACTATGCCAAAGTTTTGATGTTTCTAGATTCATTATATCAGACTGATTTTTCAGTGTAATGGGTAGTTACATAAACAATTTTAAAATGTTGCAATGTTTCATTTTAGTTTGTTAGACCAAACAGGTGTTTTCTGTGGCATAGTTTAACACTGAACTGTGTTTTCCTTCATAATATACTGCAGTAATTAATGGGAAGTGTAATTCCAATGTTTTAAATGAATAAGTTTCAATTTAATTTTTTCAAAAAAAGCAAGCCCCAGACCTCTTCCAGTTATTTCAAAGGGAGTTTCTGCCTGATGGTTATACTTAATTCTATCTTTATAAGAAAATGATAATGTTTTGATTCTTACAAAAAGAGCACATTTTTCCTGGCAATAGCATTTTGTAAAAAAATCTCAACTAGCTGTAGGGAGATACTTTCAGGATTACAGCCCTGGAGAGACAGAGAGACGTGGATGTTAATTGTTTTTCCTAGATTCTTTTCCAGTGTCCTCTACATCTATATCCTGCTGTGTATTTCCTGCTTGTTTTCTTTTGAGCTCAGACCTCTTCCTTTTTGTCCTTGTTCGTTCAGGAAGTTGCATGCAATGCAGAAGGATGGGCTGCCAGGGAAGTTAGATTGGAGAGTACTAATAAGTCATGCAGATAGCTGGATTAATAAGTGTGTGGTTATTTCAGATCTGAAAGGTGGGCAAAGTGATTCAATTTGGGACCTATTTGGAAGAGGTCTATGACAGGACACTTCTGTCTGCCAAAAAGCCAACTGTAGTGAACGCTTGGATGATGATCAAAGGAAAATCAAAACCAAAACAGGATTATAGAGACCTTCCAGCCTCTGAAATTGGTTTGATCTATACATCACAAAATGCAGGCTTCTCTGTTCCTTCTGTGGAGACTTCTATGTGACAATTATTAGTGATTCTGGAATCTAAGTAGTGTTGGGTCGTGGCAACATACTACTTAAAACTGGTTATCATTAGCAAAAAAATCTGTTTTGTGGTCAGAATTGATCAATAAACAGAAGCACTCAGATGATTCTGGGCATGTGTTGCTTTTATTTCACTCTCTGAGATCTAGTTATAGCAAGTGATTAAGGTGTCTTTAAGAGGTTAGAAGAAAGTTATGGACAATTTGTTGTGGTTCAGGGCTGACTAGATTGAATTGAAGCACAAATTGTTTAAGTTGTTTTGGACAGTAATGGCAGATTACAAATTAGCTTGCTTTATGTTATCAGCTTCCTAGGACCAAGAGATTAATGTAAAGGAACAGAAAACCGCCACCCAAATCTCCATTTGTACCTAATGGGAAAGTATATCATCCTGTACATTGTGTGTTGGATATCTTGGGTTCTACCTACAGCATGTCCTAATGTCCTTAAAATATAAGCCTAAATAATCAAAGATAGTAAAGCAATTTAGAAACCTATACATCTTTTAAAATCTAGGCCCTGGAGTCTTAAACAAGTATGTTTTATAAATGAAAACGCCAAATATTATCTTAAGGATAAAGAAAGTTTGTATTGTGAGATTCCTGTGCTTCCAAGAATATATGTCAGCATAGTGGTAGTAATTGGCCTGGGACTGCTGTCTTCTCATTTCTAAAACAACAATGGTTCAGGGCTCTTGAACTTCCATTAGATGAGCAACGATAGGTGTATGGGCAGATATGCAGTACACTGCTGAGAAGTTTTCTCAAGGTACGTTTACAGTTTTCCCATTGAGAAAGGGAGGGGAAGTGTATACCAATGTTGCTGAAGGAAGAATAAAAATTATTTTTTAATATTTTATTGTGCTAAATGTTTATGTTTGTCATGTACATTTGATACAATATTATACTTACGTATGTGTATGTGCATATAGATGTGCATACATGAATAGATATATATTTATCTTGTATGTATTAAACACTTGTGACATGGCTGATATGGAAATAGTGGCAATGTGTATTAAAAAACACTGAAATTTCTGAAGAGTAAACATAATAGATTATAACAAAGGTCTTTGAAAAACAGCAAGTCCCCTGTCTTGTATTTCTTTCAGACGTGCTGCCCTGGGTTATACTCATGAAGCGGGAGTTGAAGCCTCCACCCTTGCATTTCTAAACAATATTTTGTGTTTTCCCTTTCAACTACAGTCTTTCTTACACACCCTGGAGAAATACTATATATATGAAGTAAATTAAGAATAGGGGGGAAAAAAAGCTATCTTAAAAAAAATTCTTGCTAATTTAATTTAGTCTTTTGTATCTGAGCAGAAGCCTGAGCCAGACCAAGAGCCTTTTGAATATCAACAGCACATCTTGAACTGGTTCTAATTTCCATTGAAATTATCATCTGGATGTATAGAAATACTTTGACTGAATCTGGCCAAGTATTGTTGCTGTGGTTTCCTATATTAGAACATTCCATTCTTACTCTCCTTTCTGCCATGCAGTGTAGCGCCTTCTATTCTGATGGAAGCTACATGATCAGAAAGCAGTCCATATTGTGGGTGACATGTGAAACACAGTGCTACATAATGTATTTGGATAACCATTGATTTCTGAGTTTTGGAGATAATTCTTGGCTAAAATTCTGTAACCTGAAAAAAGATTCTTCTTCTACATGATAAAAAAAAAAAAAAGAAAAGCATTTTTTAGAAGAAAAAGAATTTTTATTAAAATCTGATTTTTATATTTTGAAAATACAACTGCATCTGCTTAAGAAAGAAATATCAGCAATTTTTATCCATACTCAAAATGCTAAAAAATATTTTTTCTCATCCTGTCTTTTAGCTTTCTTTGAAGTCACAATATTAAACCTCCTTAAAAATATTTATGTGTATTTAGTTAACAAAAGCTCCTGTAAGTTGAATCCATGCTGGCAAAAGGTTCAGGTAAGCTCTCTATATAAGCTTACAGACAATTGTGTAAATCTTCAGCCATTAAAGAGAAAGGAGAAAAAAGCCATCCTCATTACACTGCTGTCATTTACTCTTCATCTCCTGTCCTCTTTAGCAGCATTAAGATGGGATGTAAATTTGCCAGTTAATGCTGTTAGAAAATGGATGGTTCAAGAAGGGCAGGAATTAGAGATCAGTATTAGGTGCAGATAAGCTCCTTTTCCTCCGCAGTGGCGGCTGTTTAACATTCATGGGAAAATCATCATCAAACAGCGTTATCACAGCTCTGTTGATGGCTGAGGAACTTCATCACTATGATAATTTTTTTTTTATAGCTGTGAGCCAAAAAGCTCCCTTTTATTTCTGCTGTCTATAACTGCGATAGAAGCTTGTTTGTATGGGTAGGGTATTGCAAACTCATAGCTCTTCAGCCAGGTTTGATTTCTTTCCACCATCACTTCCCCCCTCAACCCCTTGTGTACGTTGCACTAAACAGTAATGCTGATAAAAAAAAAGAGTGCTCAAACAATCCTTCAAAGAATAACTGATATTTTTATGATCAGTAATTCAAAGTTTGACAAGTGATGCCATTCTGTAATGAAACTGTCATCCATTTTGTTGTTAGTAAAGGGTAGAGACTATAAAGCAAGCAGGCAGGGAAGACGTGAATATCTAATATCACATTAACTTGACCGGGAGATGGTTTAAGGATCACAACATAACAATTTTTTTCAGTAAGAGGCACTTTTTTTTCTTTTTTCATCGTCAAGTGAAGAGGTTCATAGCCTGTTACATCTTTTTATCCCCTCCAACCTGAGAGGAGAACTGTACTTTTCTGTATTTTCTTGAATCTCTTTTAACTTAAAGATATGTTAGTTCATCCGTAGGTATTTTGCCACAATGTACAAATGTCCAATTTTAAACTCGTCAAATTTGCATAAGGACTCACCTCCACATGATGTTTCTACCACATGCTCAGCCATCTTCAAATGTATCTGAGATGCTGATCATGGTCGTTCTTTGCCTCGGACTTGGGAGGAGGGAAGATACACAGTTCCAGACTCTATGCATTCTTCCAAGGGAGATAAGGTGCTATTCAAGGAATTTTTTTAATTTATTAAGGTTCTCAGCTTATGCTTCTTTGCAGCTTTGACCTCATTTTTTGTAGTTTATCTGCTCTAAATGACATTTCTCATTTTGAATATAGCTGGAAAACATTGTGCTAAACAGCAATTTTGTAGCCTCTGCAGCACCACCTGATAATTTTGATTTTTCTACTTTGAATTCAGTATTGATTTGATTACTTAGGTAATTTGCTTTTGACACAAGCGCATTCCTTGTCTTTTCCTGAGCAGGGACTTCCAATCATGTCATGTTGTGCTGAATTGTGTTTGGAGTTTGGAGATAAGGACTTTTGTCTACTTAAGACTTGGCTTAGGCCACCAAACTCATTTCCCATAGGAGGAGGGTTTGAATCCAGTCAGGAACCCCAAGGTGAAAGGCTATTGCTTTACAATTTAAATATTACCATATAAACATAAGTTTAAAGCAGATATTGTGTGGTTGGGAGAATACTAGAATTATTTTGAGTGGAATTTCAAGGAGCTCTTCCCTAAAGAAGAAAGGGGCCCAAGAGGCGCCCAAAGCTGCTGACTTCCAAAGATTCCAGTTTTCCCCAGGGTGACCCCTTGCCTCTGGACCAGGCTGCCAGGATCCTTCTCAGCTTGACTGTCATCATTGGAAACGGTGCCAGGAGAGCCTTTCTGGGCTGCCGCCCTGGCTCTCCCTGGTGTCACCAGACCCCAGACAGAGCAGGTGTTTAAGGAGACCACAGGACAAAGCAAGCCTTACTTTGCTGACCTTCAAATCAAGGGAGCTCTCAACCATGGCCAGAATGAGGTGGTGGTCCCAGGAATTATTATACTCTTGCATGAAATCATTGTGCTTCTTCATGACAAAACAGGGACGTAATAAAATAGAAAGGCATTCTAGTCCAGATTGCTGCCTGGATGAGAAGCTTCTTGCTACTATGGGAATGCAACTAAGGCAACTGTACTCCTGTGTAACAGCCTCCCAGACTACAGATAGTTTAATTTTTCCTTCAGAGGGAAAGTTTGTTTCTTCTTCTGAGTTTCTGAAAGGAATGGTCACAGTATTATCAAAAGAATTTTTCAGAAACCATCACAGGCTTTTGAAAAGGTGAAGGAGTTATGATGTTTGGATTTGAGGGGGTTTGTTTTAGCAGGATAGTAAAAATTATTAAGGAAACTTCTATAAGTATCAAACAATGTCTGCTCTAGAGCTGTTCTGCCACCACATACATGCTTCTCCTCCTTATTCCTTGCTTTTCTAAGCGTGTAACCCCATCTAGTTTCATCAGCAAGGGGTGTAGAATAACAGATTTTTTAAATTTTTGTACTACTGAACTGGATGGGATTTTACCTTGCAGTAGCCATACAATTTTTTTTCTGTGTTGAAAGGGAGGAAGCTTGTATTACCATAACATTGACCTTAAGATACTGTAGTATTGTTAAAAAGACATGTCTTCCAGCCTTTTCCAGAATGTGTGAAGCCTGTGAAATGGGCAAATACATTGGGGTGTTTCAGTATTGCTTTAGGATGGCTTCATGACCCATTTAAATGTCCTGGGTTATATTCAGTTTTTCGTGGGACATCACAGTTTCTTGTATGGTTCATTTTAAAATAACTTGACTACAAAAAAAAAAAAAAGCCTTCGGTTCACAAGAACAAAAGACAATGATTGTAATTTGCCTCTGCCCTTTAGCAAAGCAATCAGCAATTTTCTAGTATTTTACAGTCATCCATCTAGCTATCTATTCATCTTGTAATACCCTTACTTTTTCTTGGAAATATTCAAATTTATTAACCTTTTAGTAACTGGTAGCCATTAAAATGCTGTCTTGTATTAACAAAGAGGAAACTTGTCTCTGTAAATCTTTGTGTGCTAATTTATTTGTTTATTTCCTTTTCTGTAGGCAAAAGTTATCAAATTGTTGCTAGCTGCACTGCTTTGGCTTCCACATTGGCAGGATGGTGAGTAGTACCCCGTTTACAGTATAGCTCATACTGAGATAACTGTAAATCTATTCATCTCCACCAAAGCTAGCTCTTTGTTTGAAGTCACATTAGTCTCATTAAGAAGGGTCTGGAGTTGAGAAGTGAGACTGTTCAGCTGCCCCAGCCTGCTATAGCAGTGCAAGGAGACACAAGGCAGTTCGTACTGGCACACTGGACTCTACTGGAATGTAAAAAAGATGGGAGGATCTTTGGTTGTGAAAAGGCTAAGGGCGGAGGTCGGCAGTGCATGCCTGCTCATGTACTGGTTTTGTCTTGGTTACTTGAGGGGTCTTTCTCAAGCAATAATAGAGTGCATATTCATCTGTATTCATAGAAATGGACTCTGTATATCCCTGGTAAGCAAGGCATTTTTAAAAATTACAATTCCTCATCCTATATTTTCTATAGTGTCATGCAAAGATATCTGATCAATCTCTGCATGACCTAACTCAGATACCAACAGCAACATACCTGCATCAACACAGTGCTTTGCTGGCTAAGTGGCCCTGGGCTAGCTCAATATTGCAATGTCGTGTAGACATAACCAAGTTTTACACGTGATGGTTGGGAAAATTGAGCACTCTGTTTTGAAAAGGAAGATGCTTTATGCCTCAGTTATTTATACACACTACAAACCCATTGACTGCTGTCAGACGAGTCTTGAAATATCGAAGTATGTTCAAAAGTGAGCCAAACTGTATCAGAAAGAACGCTGTAAATAAGACTGGGCTCCTAGTTGTATAAACTATAAAACTAGGCGCAAATCAGATTTTTGTAGAGGGCAGAACCACAAGAAGTTGGGGTTTGATGGTTGCTGTGAATATGTACCAGTCTTGGGTGGAAACAGTAGGACTGTTTTGAGTAAGCAGATGCTAAAATCTGACCACGAGTGGCAACAACTCGTCTAAGTTCGAGGAAGGTGAACTTACTCAAATTGTGTCCGAGTTTGATCTTAAATCATTTGATGATTTTTCGATTCCCTGTGAAAGTTTCTGATTCCATCAAGACCGTTTTCTGTGCAGAATTTCCTAGGACTTAGGTTCACCTGAGCTGACATTGCCCAGTGAGTGTATTTAGGGATTCTGCAGTGTCACAGAGCCCTGAGACTTTTCTTGCTCCAGTCATTTTCCAGGCATAAACTCCCCCTTTGCCAGGCATGATTATTTATCAGAGGAGTTTACATTTACTGGTCATTGTGGTTTAGAATCTGTGCTGCAACTTGTGGGCTTGTATGTGTTTGTTCATGCTTCATTTATGCACTAGGGCTGAAAAGATGCAAACAACTAATGCACAGCACTGCTGAGCTTTGCACTCTAGTACCTCTGCCTGTCCTCAGCTACTGTATTCTGCAGGGGCAGGGACTACGTGTCATCTCGTCTCAGTGGCTTCTGTATATACTGGGATAACCAGAAACTAAGCAACTTTTGGACATTTATCTGTAACCTTTAATAATTTGCTATGCATATCCACTCATTCCTTTGTTATATTATCAATATTCTGCAGTGCTACTGGTTTTAATAAGAAGCCTTTTCACTGGTTTTCTTTGTTCTAGTCATCTAATCTCCTAATGGAAGTTTCTAATTAAATTCCTACAGCCATTTTCAAACTGTGTTTTGAATAACAAAGTCTTGCAAATGCTCAAACTATATCTCTCCCCCTGCCTCGGATGCCCTACCTTCCAAATAGCTGTGGAGTAGTGGTGCTGAGAACCTGTCTGAGCTGAACGAGAGGCATACAAATGGCATGTTCCCTATACGGGAAATAATGCAGCAGGTTTAAGAAAAGTCTTCCAGCATCTCACTCATAGTTTTCATGAACATTGGACTGATGAGGAAGGAATACTATGTATTCGTGGAGCATGAAGTACTTTCCTGATGGACCTGGTGCTCTACAGAAGTTGAAATACCAGGATCACCAATGAAATTTATTACTTCTCTATCCAAAACACTCTCATTTGGGTTTGAACTTTATCCACTGGGAGCAGCTAAGGGTTGAATTACTGTAATTAGTATCTCATCAGCATTCTTCAGCTACTGCTGAAGCAGAAAGGAAAAAAGTGAAAAGAAAAAGAAATGTCAGAATAAGCTCATAAATATGATGAATATGATAAATATGAAAGACTCTGTTTGTCTAATTGATCCTTTTATTAATCCCCAGAAATATTGCAACTGGTATGTGCCATCATTTCCAGATGGACAGCAGCAGTACACAGCGAAATCTAGCTAGCAAAAGGTATTTCTCAGTGTGCACACCTGCATGTGGTTCCCAGAAATTTCTGCATATGGACCTGGTCATCCTCTGGCATGCAGCTAAATGTTCTTTGACTGCAGACTTGATGTGAATGCCTCAGCCAAAACTGCCACTTTCTCCCCTTACTCTAAAGCACTGTTACATTCCTACTTCTCCTGCACACCTGCAGAGGATATTGTTTTGGCCAGAATAAGATGAGCACAGGTGGTAACCTAATGCCTAGATTTAACACCTGTTGCATGTAGGGCTTGTGAGTTTTAATCTGTTTTACTCAAGTTTTTGGCACTTTGGTTTTCTACTTTTTTCTTTAATGCAGTTTAATAAGTGGACCAAAAGCAGCAGATTATTTAGAGGTGGTTCAGATTTGTCATCAGGGGCCTGCTCACAGAAGGATTGTGTTTCAGAAGCAATTTTTTCTTCTTACAAAAATATAGATGCATAAATAAAAAGTTTTGCACATTTTACAGGTGTATAAATTCAGCTTTTTTATGTTAGAGCTAATACCCAAGTCAGGTATGGCCATTCTTACCTGACAGTCACAAAGCCAACATGGATTCCACGCAGGGTTGATTTTAGGGGTTAGATAGATTTGATTTTAAACCCTTCTGCCTTTCCCCTGTCTATGGGATGACCCAGTAGGTGCAGTTAGGTAGAAATGCCTGATATCCACAGTGTAGGCAGCACATGTTTATGTCTTTGGGTCTCATGTCACGTACTGACTGGTTCCAGATTTGCTACTCCTGGCACTTTATTGCAAGCATAGAACAATTTTTGTGTTGAAATTCAATCCCATGTAAAATGAGGAAATGCCTTTGACGTTCACTATATGAACAGTGCTCAGTACTCAGAAATGTCAACATTTCTGCTCCCTCAAAATTCTCCTCAGAGGCTTCTGTCCAGCACAGCACCCTAGCAGCTATGCTTTTAATTTTTTTTTATTTAACAATACAATAGACTCTTTAAAAGTGAGTTTTATGAGCTACCAGGAAAAAAAAAACAACTTGTAGGAAAACTAGTTGGAAAAGACCATCAATCTAATGGTCTTTTTAATTTCATTTAGCTCCATTCGCAGCACTCTTTTCAGCATCATCTGAAACAAACTCTGTTTAGTTGAAAACATTTTTTCTGAACTTGGAAATTGTAGTCCCAGACCACTCTAGGAGAAAACTTTGCAAGTGTGATATTTTTTGAAAAGCAAAGACAGAAAAGCTTTCCATTTTCCAGTATGTTTGTGGATAAATTCCCTTATGTTTTTCCCCAAATAAAAAGACTGGTTGTCTCTGTGGAGGAGACTCTCCACTATAGAAAACCGAATGCCTCATCAGTGATGTAGATTTCAGGACAGACAGTACATTGCCTGTAAACTTGAAGCTCGGATGACAGATGGAAACCAGATAAAGTGAATGTGCCGATCACTGCAGAGAGATTAGACTCTGTAATTTGCATCTTGTCTTCCAATAACGTTTGCTCCCTTTTTGCCTTCACATTTACCTGAGCTTTAAACACAGGCATTTGAGGCCTGAACATATATATTGACTTTATTTTTTTCAAGTGGAATATTTGTGTTTAGCTGGATTTTAATTCTACATCTAAGAAAATACAAACACTTGAGGGAAAGCGTGTCAACGTTTCTGGCCCCTCAAAATTCACCACAGAGGCTTCTGTCCGGCACAGCACCCTAGCAGCTGTGCTTTTAAGTTTTTGTAGTTAACAATCTCAAGTGCCTCAAGTGTCTCTTTGAGGACTCCACTCTAAACCACATTTCTGAGAAATATCTCCTCTTCCCCAAAGTGTGAGGCCATTTTCTAGGTGACTAAGCCCGTTCCCCTTGAGAAACAGACAGGATGGGGCTTAGGGTCCTTCTTAACGGGCCTCACGCCCCAGGCACTGCAGAGGTAGGTTGACATTAGCTAGCCTGCACAAATATTTGCTTGCATCTTTGCCATTTTCAAATTCTGTCTCTCTTGTTTACTCTTCTTTGTCCCTGCCTATCATGTTTCTTTCCCGGCTGTTGCTGTGAGTGTGTAATCTTTCTGTTCTGTGCACAGAATAAAGCACATTTGTGGTTCATTATCTGAAAGACTCTTTATTAATAGACATAAATAACATTGCTAGTGCCTTACACATAATTATAGGATCAATATTGTTCATATGAGGTGCCCACCATGCAAGATGACACATTCTGTTTGTAGCCAAAGGCTTTTACTGCTGGGCGTTGCAAGGCCAGTGGGCAGCTGACCTCAGGTTACAGACTTCATATGATCAGTTCTGTATGTAAAGATTTCTAAGAGTGGAAAAGGAGGAGGTCAAAGGAGGGACAGTGATGAAAAGCTGGCTTTCCTTACTTTCACGTTGTTTTCACTGGAGTATTGTGAAATTCCATTGGGTAGGAGATGATCTTGTCTTTTAGCCGGTGTAAATGGTACTGGGTGTTTATGGCATTGTACATGACAACAGAATATTGCTTGAAATGCTTAAAAAACTGGTTTTGGATGGTAGAAGTAGGATGCTTACTAGTATGTGCTCTTTAAACAGGTTTCTGTAAATTTAAATAAGATCACATTGATGAGTTTGCATATTTTCCTGTTCATCTTGAACAGAAAAAGTTTAATTTCAAGCAGTTCTGCTTGCTTGTAAGTTGAAGACATTCACCACCAGTGGGACTGGGACCTGATACCAGAGACAACTGGTTTCAGCTAACTGATCTTATGATCGTGTGATCCATTTCTAACTGTGTCTTTAGAAGAAGGTGCAAAAATCCTCATGAACAACTGCTTAGAGAGGAAGTAGTTTTATGACCCTTTTCTTGGGGTTCTGTATAGTCCAGTATACTAATCAGCTGAGCCATTGAGTACTTTCCCATACACTGTGGAAAGAACCCGTCTTGATGCTCGTGGAAGCTCTCTAGCACTACACACAGCTCAAATCTTAAGCCTTTTTTTTACTGGCAATTAATGAGAATCGTGGTCTAGAAATTAAAATGGTAATGAGCTTTTAGCATAATGAAAAGAGCTTGTAAAGGCAAGAAGAAGCATTTGTGGGTCTCCAAGTCACATTGCTCCCCAAATACAAAAGCAGATGTTAGTCTTGGCTGGAATGAGCCATATTGACTCATTTCATTTTGCACAAATCTGTTAAAGCACCCATAACCCTTATGTCATACAGAAAGATGATGCACTCATGTCTCCATCCTCATAATCTAGTGTTCTTCTTATAAATACCTTTGTTAATTTGGGGCCAATAAATCAGTATACTTATTTTGGCTTGATTATTTTTTTCCTTTGTTTGCATATGCTTAATATCTTTTAAAATGTACCAGTACAGAGTGATGTACAGTCAGTGATTTAGGAGCCAAATAAAAAGCTAATGCAATTTAAATCTGTAGGAAAGAATGTCTTTTTTATGTGACTCAAATTATACTTGGAGCAATTTAGGTGAAATTCAACACAATTTCTCTAAATTAAAAATAAGTGCAAGTATATTATTTTGATTTTTACCTCTCTCAATGACTGCTAATGAGTAATACCATTTTAAGGAGAGAATGAAACTCATTTTATGAGTAACCCGATTGCTTTTTTTTGATGATTGTGTGACACTTTGCAAGTCTTACAAGTATCCAAGTGTAACAATGAAGCTCCTCTCTGTGTCAAAGACACCTAAGAACATACAAGAGTTTGGAAGGCTTTTAAGCTTGGCCTGATAAGCAATTCATGAATATTGTAGCTAGAGTATGCTCCTCACTGTTAGCTGAATTGATATGTTGAATAGATGTCCAGTTTTATGCATCTGAATTGAAAGTAAACTTCATTTGTGGTGGAAGAGAGAAGAAAACATCATTCAAAAGAGGAGACTTTGTTTTTGAAATAATTTTCTTTCTTTTAACATATACAGAACATTCATCTATTTGAAGTCTGGCTCCCAAATATAACAGGTTTTATCTCAGAGGCAAGAAAAAACATGGTAATTAAAAAACCCCATAAAAACCGAACAACCAAAACAAAATATATTTTAAACTGTTTCCAAGTGTTTTGAGTTGTTAGGGCATAGGCGGTATCTACATTTGGGGTCTAATGGAAAGTCAGGGATATTTACAGTATATCTTCTCTTTTTCTCTGATTTTGTTTTATGAGCATAATTTGTACCTACCTCATTAAACAAACATATATTCTCACAAACATGGTCCTTTTGCATTTCATGGCTGTAGCTTATCACTCTTCATATTCCTTTGCTCACTACTCTATTGACTTAAAAAGTTGGAAAAGTTTGAAAAAGAAAAAGCCTTGCTCTCACCAAACAACTTTGAGAAACTCAGTGGGAGTTTTCAAGGGTGTTGGTATAAGGAAAATGCCCAATTTGCATTATATGTCTAAGGGATTTGTGAGATTAATTTCCTTATTCAGCTTTGAAAATCCTGCCTTGAAGACTCGATCTCACAATACAGTATGACGAAGAGGAAGAAGGTCACAGATTGCCATGTCCAGGATACAGTGGTACCTATATCAGCAGAGTGGTGAAGTACCCTGTGATGGCTGTTAGAATGGATCTCGAAGAACTGCCCTGTTCCTGAAGCCACTGAGAAAAATGCTTAGCAGGCAGCTGGGGGACTTAACAGCACAGCAGGGTATTTTGTTCCTAAACCCTTCAGAGACCCATCACCTAATGACTATGGGGCTTTATCCTCCCGATCTAATGCAATTGTGGATGTGCTTAGAAATAGCTAATTTTTTAATGTATTGGACAGGGATGGCTCTCTTGCCAACATATACATGCAAGCTATCTCCGTAACTTGAAGTTATGTGGGTTTTTGATCTACCTAATGAGTAAAAGAAAGCACCCTTAGAAGGAAGGCTGTAGTGCAAGCCTGCCTATGAGAAGCTACTTGCGAGAATAAGTTTTTCAGGAAGGGAAGGGCGGGGATACAGACTAACTCTTCCAAACGGGTTTACAAAAGTGATACAGTGCACCTTATTATCTAAAAACCCTCTGCCTTTTCACTCAGGGAGACAGACATTAAGGTGCATTAGTCCTATCATTTGTATGTCTGTAAATATCAATAAAGTATGTTATTTGGCATTCACATTTACACAATGAAGGACGAGGACTATCCTTTTCAGGAAATTTCACAGAGCCATTCACAAACAAAAGCTCAGTAATTTAATCTTTCAAAAGCTCAATAATGCTAAGTTCAAAATTGCAGGTTTTAAACTAATGTACCTGATAAGTAATGATGACAGAATTTAAAAGGTCCATTATTTGGTAATCTAATATTCCCAATCCCAGTTATCTGTCAAAGAGAATACTCTCCCTTAAACAGCGCTAATGTGTTCACATCTACATTAATCTCTTAGGGAGAAAAGAAGCATTCTTTACGGGCTTTATCTGTTTCCAAATGTCTGACTCCACAAGGAGCCATTTCGCACTGCTGATGAGGCTATGTAAATGACTCAAATGTCTTTGTATGATAGGTGCGATTTCTTACGGGATACACGCGATACCGTATTACCGAGAGGCACTCCCTGGCCAGCCAGCCCTCAGTGTTCGTTTACATGCTGTGCCGAGTGCCTTTGAATCCTCTGCTGCTTCTTCACTCCAAAACAAACATCATGCTTACGGGTTTGCTCCTCACCTGCTTTTCTTGGATGATATGTTGCTTTTCTGTGCAACACAACTCTCTTCTTCTAATGTGTCATCTCCTGTCCGTACTCTAAAGAGTCCCGAGGCCATGGTATCTGTGTGACAAGATTCACAAGGAGAGAGCTTAAAAGAAGTTTTTCTCTCCTTTCTAGGAAATTATATAGGATAATATACAAGAGAGTTAGGATCAGGTATACCACATCTGCCCATGGACTCTGAATTCAGGCAAGGGTGCATTGGGTGGCACAGGGACACGGAGTCACTGTATGTTTTCCTTGGTGCGGCAGGCAAGGCTCCTTCCTCTCATCTTACCTGCTGTATAAATTTCTCAGCTTGCAGCTCAACTCTTTAAATCTCATTGCTAGAGAAGGTTTTTGGCCTCAAGTAAGCCTGAGTCTGCCCTGCTCCATTCTAAATTCAGGCTAATACAGGACCTTTTACAGTGCGTGTGCAATAGAATAAAGATGGTCACTACTTCAGGAATATTGTACTTTTTCCTGGCTGAATTTTTCAAACAGTTGTCCGAGTAGAACATACATAAGTACACACAGAGTCCTTTATGTTTCTTATGTCTTACTCAATCTTGATTTTCAGAACTTAATGACAGACATCACAAAGTGACCCAGAAGGAAACTTTTCTGAATCATTACGTGTATCAATAAAAAAGCTTCATTTGCAATGCTGCCTAGAGCAGTGAAACAAAGCAATTTCTCCCTGGATCCTATGGAGCAGCATGTAAATACACTTGGCATAGTGCTGTAAAAGAGTTCTGAAAGTGGTGTTGACTCAAAGTTTTTTTGTGCAATTCAAAGAAAAGGATAAATGGTCAGAATTGCGGTATTGTTGAGAAAATGTAGTTGTTTACAATGTCTGCAGGCTATTGGTTTGGGAAAGTAGTTGAGTGGAAAATGCTTTAAAAAAAAAATCCTATCTTGAGTCAGGAAAGAAAGTTTCATGTTCACATGTGAAAGCAGCTCTGTTTAAATTTAAAGAGTGAAACGAAAGGTCCAGTTCAACGTATAGTAGCTATCTGTGCTTAATGGAATTAATGCTATGAATCAAGAAAGACTGTATATTAAAAAATTATTAAGTTGCATATTAAAATTGTTAAAGCAATATGTCACATTCAATATACTTAGATGTTATGAATACAGTGTATACGGTATACCTCTGTACGTAAAACCCACCAAAACCTTAATTTCAAGGTGTGCTTTTGCAGCTTTGGGGATTTTTTTTTGGAGAAAAGGAAAAAAACCCTACTACTAAGAATTTCAGAACAGCATAACCTTAGGAGAATGTCGTATAAAATATATCCCTAGGAAAGCTGAGAGTTGTCTCTGGCTGGATCACACACAGAGAAAAACTATTGAGGTCAGTTCTATGATGGGGCAGCAACAAAACTGATCCCTTAAAGCAGATGGATGGCAATAGCCGGTCATACATGGCTGGTTCAAAACAACGTGCCGCCACTGCTCAAAGAGCAGAATGTCTTGCTTGCGCCTGCTGAAAGCTGGGAGCTGTGTTTGCTGCTGATGTGGATGCTGCCTATGTGAACTGGGACTGGGAATCCAGTAAATACCAGTTGGTCAAAGAACAGGATGTATTTCAATTAGGAAAACCGTCGCGATGGGGAGATTAACACGGCCATTTCTGTGACACTTATGTGACTCTCTGGAAGCTAAATTTACTGTGGAAAACAAATGCCTTCACATACCAACTCAGCCATACATTCACTACCTGGCTAGAGACAAGCAAACAGTTATCAGCCAGCTCCAGGAAAGCTCTTAAGCGAGTGTTTAAATCTGCATTCATATTTTAGTGTTCTGTTGAATCATGGCAAGGGCAGCATGATATAAGCATGACACGTGTAACCCTTGTGGAAACATTCAGCTTATGCATATACATGCTTCCCCCAGGTGTAACGCCCTGCCTGCCAGCCTCAGGGTCTGCTGCCACGGAGCGGAGCGTACAAAAGGCACAAATAGAAACTTAAGAAATGTGTACTGGCTCCCTAGTAGCATTTTACTCCTGTTTTTCATCTGTGGAAGCCTACAGGGAAAGCTGGCCCTTTTCATCCCATTTGGCACATTAGGCATTTATTTGGCGATGTTTTGAAAGGTTTTGAAAGGTTGCTATACATTTTGCTTGCAGCTGTATGATTCAGAGTGATCGTCATTTTCACTGAAGTCATCTCAGTGCCACGCATTACATGGGAAGATCAAATCCTGTGTATGTGCCACTGAACTGGGAGAACGCGCAGAATATTCTTTGTGTTTCTCTGTTTTACTCTGACCCTTCAAAACCAGGGACTGCTCAGTTCCCACCTGATATATTGTATCTGATTGCCACAGATAAATTGATCTTTATCTCCCAAAAGAGTTCTTTTCTTCTGCTTGCATGAAAGCGTCCTTCCAGATGATGTTTAAACAACCGCATATTGAAGAGCCTTTGCAATATCATTAATTAAAAGTAAATGGGTCAGAGGTTTTTTTCAGTGCTTTCTGTATTTCTAGGTAATTCCCTTTCAATTCCAAACACTACCTAACAATTAATTTCTGCCTTTAACTACTTCTTTAGTATCTCAGCTTTTTCTTCCTTCCATTGTGTCACTGCTCCTTTGGGTGCTTTTAAAAACCTCTTTTCAATATGTTTCTTTTGATTCGTTCTGCTATTAAATCTCAGACTTTGCTCGGGTTTAGTTCAGCTAGCCATCAACTCAAGCATACAGATGTTTTCATTTTTTAGGCTGGTCGTTCTGTCCTTGTAACAGATGACAGTCAGTATCCACAACTCAATCAAAAACCTGTTCCGGGCCTGCCTTAAAAAGTCTGGATTTCTCCTCAGGCTTGTGGATTTCCCCCTTTCCTTTCTTTTTGTCCTTTGAATTTGCTCTACAGGTCTTTAGCTCCAGCTAGTGGCTTACTCCAAAATGCAAATTTTGTCCAATGCCTTAAAAGAAAGCAGAAAGGTGGGGTTTAGTTGTAATTCTTACAGTGTCCTGAAGTGCATGTTGAGAGGGAGAATTATTCAGAAGCATTAGTCTTTCCTGGCTAATTTGAGTTAACCCACAAATTCTTTAAAATGTAATAAATACACTCCTTTTCCGGTCGACAAGCTCCTGTGTTATCACAGTGGGCCAAATTCTGCCCTCAAGTGTAGACTTGTATAGCTCTTCTGGACTTCAAAGGGAGCTGCACATATGTGTCTTACAGCAAAAAAACAGATGTTTTATCAAATAAAATGCTTTACCTTAGCTCTTACTTTGACTGTGCACCCTTCTTATCCAGAGTTGGTGCAGCCTTTGTGCAATGTTCAAAAACAAGACTGGAAAGCCTTCATTTTTAAGTGGGCTTTGAGATTTGCACCCACCTTTGTAGCGCACGTGGATCGCTTCTGGGTCTGGGAGCCCCCTGCTCAGGGGGGACACCGCTGGTGACAGCAGACCCTCTTGGTGACCCCCTTGGCACGCTGTCCCTTGGAGGAACGCAAGAGAAGCCTTTGGAGCTTCCACTGGACCGAGGGGTGAGTCCCCCTGCTGATAATTTCTCTTAGGTGAATTTGGGCTGTGGCTCAGCAGATGCAGCCGTGTCCAGCTTTGGTAAATCTGAGTCACAGGCAGGGAGTGTTTGAGAGAAGCTGAATGCTGGGGTGGAGGGAAGCAGATTGTTTCCCTGGGAGGAGAGAAATAAGTTTTTGCGGTGACAAATGATTGTGTCTTAATTCAGTCAATTCACACAGACTGCCCTAATCTTCAGAATGTTAATTTCAAATGGTAAAAACAAAATGCAGTTTAAACTCAGAATCCCACACATCACTTTCTCCTCGGTTTTCAAGTGGAAGTTTCATTGAAAGTGTAGGTAAAATAGGCATAATTTAAAACTCTCTTCTTTCCCTCACCCCCCGCCCCCACCCCAAGAAGGAGTCCGTGTATCCATACTCTGCAGAATGAAAGCACATGGGCAGACACAAGTCGAGCTTTGTTGTGTGACTCTCAGCATTGGCACCAGTACAGATATGGCTGCCTTGGCAGCACTAGAGGAAACCCATTTGAATTCTACAATCCTCTTGTTTAAACCCAAAGACTCAAATGTCTGTTGTTTGTTCAAAGACTTTTATTGTTTCCATTTCATTACTTGGTGAACTGGATACTGGGACAGGTGTGTCTACAGTCTGTTCATATTGACTGTCCATCTAAGATACCAGATAACATGATAATGCATTCCTGGGTTTCACAAACTTTGTCACTTCTGCCATAAAACCCTGGCACCTAGTGTAAATAAATATATCTGGAATATAGTAAATTCAATCCAGGTCTCTCTCCAAGGGCAGTAATCTGTTCCTGAAGGCCTAACCTTCCTCATCAGTCAGAAATTGTGCTAGTCCTACACTATTGATTCAATCCTTTCCTGAAGGTGAGAATAGTAGCAGAGTACGTTAAGAGATTTTATGTCAACATCTCAAATGTAGCTTTTGCCATAGCTGAAGACTGCAAACTAAACAACATATATACTCTGCAACGCAGAGAATACCTGCATGTGTTCTGCCATGATACAGATACAGCTCTATCTCCGCTTTGTCTGTTTATATACCTATGCACAAACTTGTGTGTGTGTGTGTATGTATTTATATAAAAAAGTATGCATCTGCACACAGTCTCCCACCAGTTTGTTGGCTTCCTTATCTCTCACACACACTTTCATCTATTTCCAATATAAATGTTCAGAGAGCGGCAGAACAAGTAGAATTGTTAAGTGCTTCCCAAGGTTCTGTTGTCAGCGAGTGCAATGTTATAACAAGGCAAAAAAATAACCTATTAGCGCTGTAATTTCCTACCGAGTGCACCAACACCACACTTGGGACCCGTGCCTAAGTCTATTGATCCACTGGGTCAGGGACCTTAAAATATTTGAAATTGTTCTTTAGAAAAATAAAATAACCCACACTTTTTTTGAATTACTGTGGTCTTTCAAAGTCCATATAAAGTATTACGCAAGGAGACAAAGCTATTTTACCAGGCAGGCAGATATTCCAAATTACTGGTTCTTAACAAGCATGGTAATACATCAGTCAAAAGCAATAAATTTAAACTTAATGAAATCTCAATTTGCCTACAGTGCATTTCACTTTGACATTTTCTACATTGCCACGGTGCTTTGATAAAGTTTTTTAAAATGCAAAGAAAGTGTCTGTAAGGCTAAAGAGCAGACTTGGTGCCATTGTGCCCAATGGAACATTACAGTACTTAAGTTCCATCACTATATGCCCTGTGGCAGACTAAGCCTGAGTGCTAACATAGGTTCAGTTTTCATTATCATCATGTGATTATCCATTTTACTGCATTTAACTGATAATACAACTACCAGCTCACCTTAAAAGAATTAGCTTGGAGGTTTCATTGCTTTCCAAATGGAATTCATTTGACAAACAAATGACAATTAGCCCAGTCTCCCTGTTCTGTGTCAGGATGGGTTTTGATTGAACCTAGACCAATTTACAATTTTTAAATGAGTTTAGACATTTACATTTAAAATGTCTAGAGGAAATTAGCCTTGGGACATCTAACAGCCAAAATGCTTTTTGAAGTTGATTATTATTTGATCTAGTACCCTCTACCTGTACATTTTGTTCTGACTTCAAAGTTTTGGAATGAAAATGCCACCTACACCTCAAAGCATAGGGAAAAACTTAAAAGCAGTTTTACTCATTATGTTATGCAAAGAAACCTATATTTTAATATTCGTTTAATATGGTTAGTTAGCTTTAATGACACCAGTTTGACAGTGTCATAGTTTTCGAATATAAGACATTGATTGAAGTTTCCTGTGCTTGCCGGGTTTTTTTTTGTAGAATGAAAGAATATCTTTTGAAGGTGAGATTCATATGCCCCACACTACCATTCTGCCACAGATAGAAATGTAATCATTTCCAGATGAATGCATGTCTTTGTACAGAGTCAAAAATATGTTGTCATTTCTGTATTATTCTGTGTATCAAAATCTTTATTGATGTTTGTTTTCCTGCATACCAAATTTGTCCAACTGTATTTATATTGGTCTTAAAGCAGGAGGGTCTGCTTATGAAAAAAGGGTTGTCAGTAATTCCATTATAAATATGCAGGCTCAGATAACACAGCCATGAAAATTGGGCTGAAATTAGGCACATGGTATCTCAGCCTTGAGGTAATTTGGATCATACTATTTTTATTTTGTATTATTAATTTATGCATTTTTGTAAAGTTAGAAAACTGTACATTTGGCCAGTGTGAAATTATGAGCATAAAAAAAAGTGCTGTTGCTTTTCAGCATTCTGAGTCCTTAAAGCTCCACTTGACTACGGGAGTCTTATGACTTTCAGAAATAGGTCTGGTTTATTTTAACAAGATCACTGTTTGGCTTTCAAGCAGTAATGATCGCTTGGGAAGTATTTTTAAAAAATGTTTCATGACTTTCAGATATATGTACTTTGTATGAGCATACAATGTTGTCCACAAAATACGCTCTTCTATCATGAATAAATATAATTATCTTATAACAGTTCATCCAAACCCTACTCAACAGGGATTTAGGCTTCTGAAGCCTTAAGTTAAGTGTCCAACTACAGCTGAAAACACATGAGATTTTGGGACAGGCTCTGTTAGAAACCTAACTCTGAACCAGCAGCACTAGTGTTTTCTCATCCCAGGGTTACCTTTGCAGAATCAAAGGAACTAAATTTTCTTGAAGGGGGGAACCCCCTTCTATCATCATGCTGCTATTGCCTAACTTTCAAGTAATATCGACTCCTGTGGGTGTCTATGTGATATCGCTTGTCGGTGTTCAAAAAATTCTGCTTTACTACATGCACAGAATACTGATTTTTACCAGTCGTCAGCTAATGTCCAGGCTCAACTGGGATGCATAGGTTGGGTGTTTCTCCACATTTGTCATCTTGAGAGAACTGACCCACTAGTCCTAAATATCAAGGCAGATCTGTACAAATGTAGCGGGGGCTGATGATTTTAGGGGGAGCAAGATAATGTTGACACTCTACTCTTACCTACTTAGAGCGACCTCCCCAAAATAAGGCGATGATGGGATCACTTTCTTTGACAGTCATGGCAAAGTGTCCTTCCCCCTTGGCACAGGGAAAGATTTAGGATAAACTCACGCCTTTTTTGCCAGCTCTGGAGGCTCCCCACATGGCTTCCCGGTTTTGGGCATTCCCTCTGCAAGGCATGTGATTCTGCTTCTGCTTTGGATGTGAAACCTAAATGCCTAGTTTAGATTTCCAAATTTTGCTGTAAGGGGTCAGTGATTAAAAAGTAAGTGCATGAATTTTAGGCAATTTGGTAACTAAGGGGTTTTTTTGGACATGAATCTTCGTCTTCAGTGAGTTAGTCCTTGAAGAAGACAAAATCTTTGGCCTGTAAAATTTCCTTGAGTGAAGATTTCTTAGAAATAGAGAAAATGTCAATCAAATAATGACCTGGGCAGAACCCTTGGGCAGACTGTGTCAGGTCTGCAATGATGGGGGCTTGAAAATGTGAGCAAATTTCAGCAGATCCAGGTCTGTCTCAAAATGGAGCAGTACAATCAGTTCAAAGTGATGCTGCTACAGTCCTTCAGAAATAGTTATTCATATATTTTCTGTGTCTGCTATACTTTAAAATATGTGGAAGTGCGATAAATACACTTCAGGTGTGCTTGTTGAGTAAACAAACACCCCAGGGTTGGACGTCAGAGACCAGCTCTCCTGGGAAATCTTTAAATATTATATTCAAAATCTGTAATTTTCTACAGCCTAAAAAATACATCTTTAAATGTAGATACTAAAATCCTCAAGTATGCGAGCGTGAGTCTCCATAAGCAGGGGCGGAAGTGCAGTGGGTGGACTGAAGGCACTGGAAAATGAGAGTGACTAATCCCTCCAGTATCATCATTTAGAAAAAAACTGGTTTTGCGTTCCAACCAAGAAAACAACAGTTGGGTTTCTCACTTGGTAAACTCTTTCGCTTGTAGTACACGCAATGAATTCTGATAAATTTTGTCAACTTCTTCTCATCAACTCAGAGAATTTAAGTCTGGTTTTCAGTTTGGATTTTGCTTGCATGAAAATTTGGATGTGAGGAAATGGCATGCGTGGTAGTGCTCCTTTTCTGGCAGCTGCTGGATGTAACCACCTGAGCATGAAATACTCTGTGTCTTCAGGGATTCCTGCTCGCATTGCTCACCCATGTGATACAGGTATTTGGAGCATGAAGGAATGAGAGGGGGGAGAGTTTGAAGATACTTAGATCTAAACATGCTGCTGTAGAAAGAAAAGACAGTATTTTTAGAGGGGGAAAAAATGGTGGAGGCCCAAAGCGTGGAGCTCATTGACTTCCATGCTCAAAGGCACCTTTCTCCAACTCCCTATGTCGGCCCAACCCCGCACAAGAGCACACAACACTCAGAGAGAGAGGGAAAGAGCGGGATGACTTAGTATGTCTAGAAAAAGTTGGGTTTCATTTATTATTTATAAATTTCATTTTGTACATATCTTTGGGGACATTAAGAGATTAGTAGTCATGCAGTTTGTTCTGAGCATTAATGCTAATCCTCCAAGATAGGTGAAGGGTAATTTCATTAGTTTTTATAGAGGTTAGAAATAAAAACTAACCATTCAGTCAACAGTTTGAAAGGAGACGTTTACTGCTGTGCTCTCCGCTCTCCCGGCAGGCTCTGCCTCTCACAGGAATGTGTCAGCACAGACTGCCATCTCGGCAGTAGGGGCACATTCCTCAGACGTTGTTTTATGTAAAATAGGTGGGTCCCTCTTTCCTAAATGTGTCATATAAAATCATTGTCTCTGGCATGACATACAGTAGTTCAGGAAGGGAAGCTAATCTAGGAAATAAAGGGATACAGACTATTGATGCCAAAATCAGCAATTACATTGTATGAGATCTCATGAATAATTCCTGAGCTGTGATTTAACATTAATCTGAGTGTTTAGTACAAAGCTGGGCCGACACCAATAAAATGCTGACTGATTTGTTTTAAAATAGTGCTCCTTCAGGCTTCACTACACTGCTTTGAAATGAATGCTTTTAGGTAATACCTCAACCTTGCCTCTGTGAAACACAGACAGATGCGCTCATGTGACTGCACGCTCAAACTCTACCGTTATTTTTTTTCCCTTCATTTTGCGCTGAAACCTTTTCCTTGTACAGTATTTAATGCTAGCCGTGATTTAGGCAAGTGGGCTTCATAACACAGAGCTTTTCCTCCCAGAGAAAATCTTACCAAAATAGGACTGCTTAGTACTGGATGGTGATGTTTGCTATGTACGTGTCTTTCAGGTGCAAAGAGGAGGAGACCGTGTGTGGTGAAGCAAGCAGGAAATTACCCAACCAAACATTAGGAGAGTTCAGTGTGTTACAATTGCTTCTGTGTCATTAAATAACGCTGCTTTCTGATTAACATCAAAGGATGATAAGCGAATAGGTGAGTGAAACAGTGATGACCGTCTCAGGAGACACCATACATTTATTCTGAAGCACTGCCGCCTGTGCCCAGGGAATGCTGTACTTATAAGCATCTCCTGTCTCCTTCAAAGCTTCTGCCTCCCTAATAACGGCTTTGCCACTTAATAATGGTCAAGCACTAACTGAATACGTTTGTCTCAGAGCATGTCTGTTCAATAGAAACCCTCGACCTGGGGTGCTCACACGTATCTCCTAGGTGCTCTTTAGGAGTTAGGAAAAAGGGTTGTTCTGTACAGAGCCAGAGCTGGCATTAGGGTGGTTGTTCTGCAGTGACTACAGAGTGGTCGTGTAGTATGAATCTATCCGGAAGAAACTGATGGTATATGTCTTTCCTAAACATTGCAATGAAAAACTGTTTCTTCCAAACACCTGTTTCAAAAGAGCAATCGTTTCTGGGCAAGTCAGCAATCTCAATAACAAGTGACACTAACTCATTCTTACCTTTTGCTTACCTACTTGTTATCAAGTACAATCTGTACAGCAAAGGGAGTTAAGCTGTATAAGGAGCGTATGTTCTCCATGGTTATGTTGGATTGGTCCAGAAATAATGGACTTAATGTGCAGCTGTATGTCCTATATAGCTATATGCATCAGGAAAACTACAATAGCATCTGCTAATGGTGCTCCAGGATAAATAACAGTAAGGAACAGGATCTTTGTCTGAATGTCTTGTTTCTTCTTTATATGTTTGTTTATAGAACTGCCTGGACATGACCAAGTACCCTGGAACTAATAGTGTGTGGAGGTATTAACTCAGGCTCCCCATTCCTAATATCAATATTTACATACTATGCACAGTGGTTTGCGTTTCTATTGCTATACTAACCTATTCTGTCTTGTCTGATCACCACAGCAGGAGGGAAGGACAATAAAATGAAGCAGGAATATAAAACAATCTGCTAGCTGAAGAGCCAGAAGACAGAGGAGCTCTCTAAATGGGGGACCTCTCAGTAGCTATTGATTAAAAGGGAGTGTAAGTGGTGTACTGTGAGGGAGGAGAAAGGTAATTCTCTGAGCTATCACCCTGCCTGGGAGAACATTTGCTGCGGTTCACCTTCAGTGTTTGTTTACTGTTCCCTCACTGTCTGCACAGGAATTGTGGAGTAACAGCTGAGGATAAAGCTTCGGCCCCAAAGAGAGTTGGTTTTCTTGCTCTGCTTCTTTGAAGCTTTGTGTGCATTACTGGAGCATCCCTGCCTTTTGTGAGACTTGCCCAGGAATGAGCGTGGTGCTGAAGTGAGCTCACAGGCATAGTGCGCCCTGTTCTTGCACATCCCTTTCCAGCTGGCCTGACATGCTCAGAGTGCTTCCTGCCCCGGAGGTGTTTCAAGGCTCTCAGGAGCTCCAGCATATGATGTTCACCAAGCTGGATGTTCCACCAGCAGAGATGAATCCCCTTTGGGGCACTTGCCAGTACTTTTTATTGGCAAATGAGAGCGTGGGAGAAGATGGCTTAGCAGTGGGCACGTTCATGATACGGATGGGTCTGAAAATAATTACCCTTCTTGGTGATAATCCAACTATAAGGCAGAGACTGGAGTTCATGGGTTTTTTTAAGGTCTTTTCAGAGCTGTTTGGGGGACTAGCTCTCAAGATCGCTCCCTCTCTTTTTTGTATAAATCTTTGTTACTATTATTGTTTTCCCCATTCTTGACTCATGATATAAAGCAACCTCAGGACTGATCCAAGTTTTATCTCTTGATAAAATTCCCTGGAGTTCTGTTACATTAGAAGTGTCATAATAAAGAATATCCCAAATATATCACTTATTACCAGTGGCATACCCTGGCATTTGGGAATACCCCAGCACTAATAATTATACCATGTGATCCTCACAGATATGCGAGGACAAGCTGTCTAATCCAGGAGAGGAAGGAGAAAAGCATACAGTTGTCAATACTTAGATTAAATTCTTTATATGTTTTAAGTGTGTAGTTGAAATATAGGTAGTTGAGTAAATGCAGTGACTGTTACCCAGGGAAAAGTTTAGACATTAAAATTAATGAAAAAATTTATGTTTGTAGTTTGCAAAATGAAAGAATATATGGTGTCAGAAGAGGTTTTATCTTCTGTATATATTTTTTAAAAAATGTAATAAATACAAAGCAAATAGCATTGGTTTATCCAAGGGAATATTGAAATCCATTAGGAATGCACTTGGAGTAATCTGATTCAACAAGTCAGTATATTTCTCTCCAAAACATAATATCGGTAGTACATTGTGCGAGATGAAGGTTAGATTACATTTCTTGCCAGTGCAATAATTCCCACATCATAAATTCTGATGAAATTATATCAATATATAAAGCAAATGGATGTCTGACCCACCATCGTTTTCTAGTTCTCAAATGTAGAAGCTGACATACAAGTAAATCCCCAGCTGCTTTGTGCAATACTATTACAACTGTGCCATTGCCTGGGAACTGTTATTAGCTATCTTGACCAGAAGCGGCTGTTGGAGTTTGTGGTTTCTGCTCTGAATATTAAACTTTGGCATACAAGAGTCCTTATTGTGGGGAGCACTTGGAAATGGTAATACTAAATTGCTTTATATTTGCAGGATTTGATTGCTTCAGATGATACAGGTCTAGTTGGTGGGCCTCTCTTGCTGCTTGTATTTCCAGATTATAAATCATTCCTTTGACGGGCTATCTGCCATAACCAGTTCTCAGTTTCTGTAGTATCCTTCTTTATATTACAGCTGGCAACTAGTCTGCTGGGCCGTGCGTTTTTGCGTAACCTTCAAGAATAGAGGCAAAATTGAAGCTTTTATATATATCCTAATTTTTACATCAAATGTCAGTGAGTGTATGAAACCAAGGTATAGGGTACAGGTTTGGAAAGAGCGCGTGCTGTTTTCCCAGTAATGTTACATTTTAGTAGCCGTGCTATGAGCAAGCTCCGGTATTAATGACTGAACTTGAAGAGCCCTGTAAATGGCCGAAAATGCTTAGGGTAGAACAAACCCAACGTATTATTATTAGTGCTGTTCTTGACATCATAAAGCCTTTTAGAGGAATAAAAGCTTACAGTTGAACTTGCAGGTCAGCTCGGGGTAAAAAGTTTGGGCAGTGCTTGAAGTCTGTGACAGAGAGAGTTACATTCATTTAGGACATTCTGTTAAAGCAGCATAACAGTATCCTCAGAAATAGAGAGGAAAATCATTAGACTTATGCTTCTCTGGTCCTTGAAGAATAGTTATGTTAAATTGGAAAAAATAATCGAAAAGAATTATTGTTCATGATCTTATAGTTAAACTTTAGACTATAAACTATTAAATACAATTTCACAGTTTTTAATCATCGTTAATGCAGAGCCTTGGATAACTCTTTGCTGTCTCATTATGCCTTTGTGAGATTAAGACCTCAATGATGTTTAACCCACTATTGTGTGAAAATGCCTCAATAGGTCTTTAAGTATATATATGAGATTTTGAAACTTCCCAAGTTTGGTTGTTTGGTTGGTTTTTTTTCTTTTCAAATGTTTCTCATTAACCTGTCATTTCAGATAATTGCAGGAATTTCCTGAATACTGAATTATTGGTTATATCAGAAATATCCTGTTTTCCAGGTAGCCACAGTAGCAATGATTTGCCTGACTAATTTGGTGGCCTTCTACGAAGGGGTCACAACGGCGGTGGACAAAGGAAGATCGACTGATGTCATCTACTTGGACTTGTGCAAGGCATTTGATACTGTCCCACACGATATCCTGGTCTCTAAATTGGAGAGACATGGATTTGACAAATGGACCATTCGATGGATAAAGAACTGGCTGGACGGTCNAAGGCCAGGCTGGACGTGGCCTTGGGCAACCTGGTCTAGTGGGAGGTGTCCCTGCCTACGGCAGGGGGGTTGGAACTCGATGATCTTCAAGGTCCTTTCCAACCTAAACCATTCTATGATTCTATGATTCTATGATATAATAATTAAACAGAAAAGTATTTGGGTGTAAAACAGACAAGTAATGTTAAACACAAAGATTTTAATGACATTTTCATAAGTGGTTTTTTTTCCCAAACATTTCCAGCAAAAATGGAGGGGATTTTTTCAATGAAAAAATGCTTCAGAGAATATTTTTGCTTTTCAAAAAATGCGTATGAAACTAGCAAAATAGTTTTAAATTATAAACAGAACTTTTTTTAAAAGAAAAACTTTAGTTTTTCTTTGGGAATTGAGTTGAAATTATTTTTCTCTGAAAATATTTGCTTTTAGGGAGAAAACACACTATCGTCAAAATTACATTTTGAAGAAAATCAAACATTGATTACGCCTATAAAATAAAACATCAATGTTCTCTACTTTAAAATAATAATTTACTTTCAAAGAAAGATTAAAATATAGTTGAAATATGTTGCGTCTTAGAGCATTCAGATGTAGACACGGTAGGAATCTGACTCATCAGAGATTTTTCACTATGTGCTGATTCGGTGATAGAAAAAGTGAGAGGGGAAAAATCATTCATGCACACACTCCATAATTCAGCACACAAACCCTGCTACGCTCTTCCCAAATCTCAGCAAAGATTTAACAGTGAAACACTGCAGCAAGGTCTCGTGTTACCAGGATTTATTGTTTTCCAAAACATACTACAGAGCATTGACTAGAATGCCAAGAAGTTCAATTAGAAATAAGAGAAAGAAAAGTACACCTGTTAGTTTTGAGGAAAAGCATATTTGGGGATTCAAGTGGCTTTTCAGTGTGCTTATGTTTCGGGGAATTCTGAAATTCCTCTCCGCTCTTTAATAGGTAACGTTGACCCAAGACAAGTTAATGTTATATTGATATCAGAAAGCTCAAGCTGGTGCTGATTTTGACAATGTGATAACGGGCTCGCTAAGCACAAGTGGTTTGTAGAGGAGACAGGTTTTCTCATGTGTTAGGGCTGTGCTTGTCTGTCTTCTACATCTGGGAGGCATATCGCAGTATGTCACTTACTTCTTTTCACAAAAAAATATGTGCCTGATCTTGCAACCATTACTGGTATAAATTTGTATACGTGCCTAACGCTGGACCATTCAATCGGTAAATTCTCTTTGCCTGAACCTCAGTAGTGACCAGCAAGGCTACTATTTCATCCCAAAACTCATCCCTGTACAGCAGGTCAGCACTAGACCTGGTGCTAATACCTACATTCGTCATCTGCTCGTGCTGGAGTCGCACAGCGCTGGTGCTCAGGACAGACATTGGCGTATGCTGTGCCTGAAGCAGAGACACTCTCCTTCTTGTCTGACTTCTGATGCGCTGCACTGATCAGCACCAGTCAGGATATTAAGTACCTTCATTTGAAGTGCCCAGCACAACACTCCTCGCTGGTGTGGACACTCCAGTCAAGCCCAACGCTGCTGTGTTGCTCTCCAGCAGCTGACAAAGTCCCTTGATCAGCAAAGTTGCATCTGGCTCTCACTTCTATTTGGGGGAAAGCTGGAATTTGCCTATATCATCCACCTGAGAATTTACACGCTGCGGCATCACTAACAGCTGTAGATAGAGACACAAAATTTTTTATGGTATGAACATCATTATGTGTCCTATGAGATGTGAATGCCATGCTATATTAGATGAAGATTGCTTCGCTCATGAAAGAGTAAGGGACTGTGGCTGTGTGGAGCTAAAATTACTTGTGGCAATTTCTTATCCAAATTGAGATTTTCCCTGGACTCCATGACCCAGCTGCTTGCTTATTCCATCACTGCTGAAGATGTTAACTGCCCAGCATAACAGTCTGCCTTATATAAATGCTGCTTATTTTCCAAAAGCTGAGTATACAATGAACAATGCAGAGGGGCGATGAGGTAGACTTCGCTGTTGCAGAAAATTTGCTGAATCAATTTCTGCTGAGACAGATTTATGCATATGGCTGGTATATCAACTTATTTGGGGTCCTTTCTGGATTCACAGAGCAATAATAGATACAGAAAGAGAATCTTGGTTATCTCAACAGTTGGAAATAGTAACACTGGATGTGATACTACAGCTGTACTACTCTAAGAGCTACCTCTTTTTTATCATTTGCCCCAAAAGCTTCACACATAAAAAGCATGTGGGCTTGGGAGAGGACAAATAAAGAATATGTATAGCCCCCTTACACATTTATTGGAGACCTTTAAATCAGTGACTGGTGAGAAATCCCATCCCAGTTGGCTAGGAAGCATGGGAAAACGTATGGGATTTTAAACTCCTTTGACACTTGGGAAAACATAAATGATACCCTCAAGGAAAGCCAAAGTAACAATGGACAAGGACTGTGCTGCAAACAAAAGTGTAAGGCCTTTTGGGGTTGATAACCAGTTTCAACCAGTTTCTTGTTACCAGTTTCTGCATCTGAAAACCGGAGCTACAGGGTTTCCTAAAAACAGTTCGTGATTTTGCATTCCTCACTGGAGGCTTCTCTCAGGGACGTGATTTCCAGAGAGGTGGACACTCAGCATTTTCTCTGTCTCCTTACAGACCACTCTCAAATCACAAGTCACTGAACAGAAAAGGCTGTTTATATGTATTTAATATTTATACCATTTTCTGGAGCTACACGGATAAAAGACCGCCTGTATGTTGAAGGTATTACTACCTTTCTCCATAAGCTGTCACTGGAGATACACGTGCCAGGAAGTAAAACATACCCACTAAAAAGCCTCTTGATTTTTCAATAGAAAATCCTGTGCGTTTTACTTGTAATTGAGTTGTTCCATCCCCGGCTCCAAAGCACTTTCTCCCCAGAGCTTTGACCCTGCCGTGCCCTTGTTTTGATACTCTCGGAGCGTACCGGCAGCTTTGGCAGGCGCAGGAGAGCACAATGGGAGCTGCCTGCCTCCTTCTATCTCTGTCCATCGCCAGTCGGAGCTGTGGCGAGTTGTCGTTCTGTAAAGTTGGAAAGCCTGCGCCGTTTGCGGCTTGCTGGATAAGACGCACCTTTTAAAATGCACGGGATGCTGCTTTTCAAGAGATCCTGGCGGTTTAGAGGAGCGGCAAATTTTGGCCTTTACATCCGCTCAAGTGGAAGTAAAAAGCGGTGTTTATTCACAACAAATATAGGACGTGAAAATGTTCCCGTACCACATGACTTACAGTAATCTAATAATAAACCTTGTGGAAGATGTTAATATTGCAGGAATTTAATTTTGTTTATCCGGGGCAGAATATGCACTAATTGCCTATTTAATCATGTTTATAATTAAACTCGTTATAACAATGATTCACGCGTCAGCTTCTCTAATTACACAGGCAGGACAGTATTATTTCCTCCTTACGGTTCTCTCATTTAGGCTGGAGATGCTTGGTGTCACCTGCAGGCCTGTACTTTGGGTGAACTGGTGAGTATGGACAGCGTGAAAGCTGTTCTCCTAGGAGAAAGGCTCTGCTGTGACTATTTGTCTGTAGATGACACCTATTTGTTTCTTTAATTGGACTCTGCTTATTGTAAAAAAAAATATAACCATTGTATTTACTCTTCTTATTCCTTTAAAGATTTCAGCCTAAAGTGAAATACTTGCAAAGTGGGGCTGCGTTTGCCCGTGCAGCCCCGTGGCCACCAGTGTAACCCCAGCTGGCTGTGACCGCGTTTGACACAGCTCCTGACCTTGAACCGTTGCTGGTGGGACACAGACAAAGCCGAGTTGCCCCTACTCTCTATGCAGAATGATTGATTTGGCATTCAAGCCATGGTAAGAAACAGGGGCTGAGGGCCTTTGAGCCTTATCACTGACCTCGGTAGAGACCAAGGTGAGCTTGTGGCAGAGGATTCCAGACTGGTGTCACGCTGAGGGTGACAGGAGCTTCTTGGCAAAGTGGCTGCAGCTCAGTACTGAATGGACTGGGTACCTGAGAGGGTCCAACACAACATTTTTTCTTGTTAGATAGGATTACACTTATTTGATTCATATCAAATAAGAGCGTTTGGTCTTATTCTGGCTCCTCTTTCCAGCATTGTGCAAATGAGCTCAGCATCATTATCCCCAATTTGCAAAGCAGGAGGTTAAGGTTGAGACAGGAAATACGCCTCATCCAGAGTCAAACAATGAGATGGCATTGAAAGCCGTTTCTCTGAGATCCACCAGGTCCCTCGTTCACTGAACAACACACTTGAAATAAGGATATCTTTTTTTTCTTATTTTCATTTTTAAACAGATAAAATAATAAAGAGCCAGACAGTGCAATGCAGTTCATTCTTTCACTGAGCACAAGAGGTTCAGTTCAGTTCTTGCAAGAGACAGGATAAAAGTTCTGGGGATGTATATGCATATGTATGTATAGCTACAGATACATAATTAGTACTCCTGCAATATTACTTGTATGTCATAGTTAAAATTCTGCAAGATAAACTAGGAAACCATATTTTCAGCAGTCTAACAGCACTGTCATAAAAATTCACAGCAGGCTGAAAATATCTCAGCCCAGGAGCTAATTACTTTAAAACATTTTTTTTTCTGGAAAAATCTTGTTTTCCCCTTGAGGCGATGAGTTAGAAAGTGTATCCTTGTTTAAGTCTCCACCCCTCCTTCCCTCAACTGCTATAACTGAAAAACAGCTCAGTTATTTAGTTAAAACAATTGCAGACAAATTGAATCTGTAATGAGGATCAATTACTATTGGTATCTTGGAATGTTTTTACATAATTAAGTTCTAGACTTTCCCAAGCAGGTCTCCCTGCATAGGAATTAGAGATGAGGGTTTGAGTCGTCACATGAGGCTGCCACAGTGCGGTGCGAGACATGGAGCACTGTAAATGCCCCGGCTGCCTTTTTTTCTCCTCTGACTTACAGAAGTGCTCCAGCCCCATCCTGAAGATCTCACCCCTTGTCCTGCGGACTGGATGAGTCCGTCAGTCACTACTCAGAAAATTTTTGATCCGTAAAAGAGACATTTGTACTTTAGGTCTTGCAAAAGCACGGCTACACAACTTCAAACTCAGCAAGGTCATGAATGCAACTTTCCTATCAAGACTGAGAGATCTCTGTACCCATGCAATGCAGCTGCAGCTTTTTATTGCTTCATCAGAGATGCAGCTAGGTGGGAACCCACCTGAGATTCTCCGTACCCAACTGTTTGAAGAGGCTTTCTCTCTGAGTTTGAATACAGGAGACCAGTGCTTTTTGGGATTTGGTTCAGAACATATCCTATGGCCAACCAAATTAGCATTTTGAAAACATTATGACTGTCGAATTAAACTGGAGCATAACCCTAGAGTATCAAATACAGGGGTTTTACTGTTAATTTTTGATTAATCAATATTACACTCAGATAATAGGTGCTGTGGGAGGACCCTGGGCTGTTAGGTGCACCAAGAAGGATTGCTTCAAGAGCAGCTCTCTGAGCCGGCAATAAAAGAACCACATGAAGATGGATTGTGTGAACTACCCTCTTTCCTCTAAAGAAGAGTCACCTTAAAGCTGTGACCCGTAGTGACTTGCTTGGCTATCGCCTAGAGCCGAGCCCAGCAGCAGAGTTCTGCTCAGTCCAGTATTTGGGCGTTAACTGGTCGGTACTGGGTAACAGAAACCAGAGCACACGATGGGATGCCGTGCTGCGAGGGGTTGTTGTGCCAGCCCCTGGAAAGGCACAGATCATCTCCCTGTTGCAGGGCACCAACCGCAGTGAGGTGCAGGGGGAGAAAGTCAGAAAAGGGTTTTCTTACTTCAGTGTCTGAGATGTCAGAAGTCTCCAGTCCAACCCCCGGGTGAGTGCCAGGCTGCAATGGTGATGCCCCATCACTGTCTCGAGCCTGCCGTGGTGAGCTCCTGGGGACTCTGCTCCTCAGGCACCGGGCAGGCAGGGCTGACTTTCGGTGACCTGCTGCTCCCCTCACCCGGGCTAATGATCAGCTCACTCATTAAGGAAGTCTTCCCTGCAACAAAAGTCGGGGTTGATCGCCTGTTCAGGAAATAAACTCCTCTTTCAGCACACTGGGAAAAAAAATGCTCAGACTAAGATCAGAGCAGCAGGAAACAACATATGGAATAGCATCTTAAAAATCCTTCTCTCCCGTGGAACAGTGGTACCAGCTGGACACAGTTACGTACACTGCATTTGCTGGGACAGGGGCATTGCTTGTCTTGCGTTTCGCCCAACAAAGTATCAGAGCATCGTGCCCGTTCTGCTATCTAGTGGCTACTCCTGTAAAACACATTCAATGCCATAGAGGGAAAAAAAAAAATAATCCTGCTTTTCCCCTCTTCCTTTATCGTATAACTTGTTCAATTATATTGTCTTTTCTTCTCTCGATTCCTATCTACAATTATACCTCCCCAAAGCAGCTATTGTATAACCTGTGGGTCTTGGATTAAGTTCACTAGTCTAGTTGACCCTCGTCATGACCTTCACTTAATTAAATACAGGATTAAGCCCAAGAAGTATGCAACTCAAATCTCAGGTTAAAGCAGAGGGAGTTCAGAGCGCTGGCAATGAACTGGCTGATGCTCATGAATGAGCTCACCTGGCCTTGTAAAACCGCATAAAGTGCGCGAGCGAGACTGGTGCTTTTGAAAAGGCTTTAACTCTTTCGTGGTGAACCTGTCCCTCCCCGAGAACAGAGCCGTGTGGGAGAAGTGCTGTCGAACAGGACAGGAAGAGTTCACGCCCCCTTTTGGCAAAAGCAGCAGCCTCCACCGAGTCCCGGTAACAGCGGGGAAGAAAAAGTCTCATCGACACTTTTGAGAGAAGTTCAATGTCGGAGATGCTGTTAGGGGTCTGAGTGCCACCCCAGTAACCTGAGGAGGTTTTCAACGGTGTTACTCAGCACACTGTTTTCTCCTCCAGTGGTCTGCTGCCAGGTCTCGGGATCAGGCACAGCGGATTATCAGCGTTTCTTTGAAGCTTACATGGGAGTATGGATTATCATTTTTGCCGTCAGAAACACACAGACCAATTAAAGCTAAAATAAGTCATAAATCAGCATAAGAAGGCACCTAATTATAGAAGTGAGGTATATGAAACACTTCTTTCTTCTGTAACCAAGAGAATGAGTATTCCTCTAAAAAAAAAAAACCACCAACTTTTTAATTATTTATGTTTAACCTTGGAAAGAGAGCATTCATGTTTAACTGAAATAAACCAGATGCAGCAGAACAAGAGCACGGCTGTGCCAGGACTCCCTGCCTTCGTTTCTGAACCACACACCGTCCTGTGCCATCTCTGGTTGTATGAGGATGCAGGAAGTTGTTTAGGTCAGAGCTGTGGATGCAGTGGCTCATGTTCAGCACAGCTGACCTCTCCTAGAACCGTCCGTATGCGTATTCCTCAAAGCTCTCTCCCAGAATCTGAGCAGCCAGAATCAGTAGCTTTTTCTCTATCTGTGTATTAAAGGGAAGAGAAACGACCCAACGCTGGGCCAAATCTTCAGGACGTGCAAATCAAAGAAGAAAATGGGCCAGCCCTGCTTTCCATGAGCTGGTCTTCTAATCTGGGGCACTTGCAAACTGCCTGTTAAATTTCACAGAGCAAATCGAAAACCTCATACTTAATGAAGATAACACATATGTAGCCCACAGTACATTTCCCAACATGTCTGCCCATAAATGGGAATTTTGAGAAAGAATATCCTGTTATTCCTGTTAAGGGACTTTTTTGAGAGTAGACTGTATATGATGTCAAATTTAATTGAGCTTTAAAGCGCACGCAGGAAATCCTGCTGTGTTCCAATAGTCAGAGCATGGGGATGAAATCTGGAAACGGTCAGGACACGAGGTCCCAGCCTGCGAAAACTTTTGTTTTAAGCAAGTGGGTAGTTCTTATTGAAAATTCAATGTGCAATTAAACATTTTGCACATTGAATGACTAAACCTCTCTCTATTCACTACCCCAAACAGAAATAAAGGGAAAAAAAAACCTCCAAAAAACAGAGGGTTTTTGGATAGAAATGTGCTTAGTGTGCATCATCCAACACCTGACTGCAGAGATTCAGAGTAAGGACCAACTTACTTTACGTTTCTGTTTTGCTCCCCCGAGATGGTGTGAGACAAACGCTGAGCTTGTAAACTACAAATTCCCTGAAAAATTGTTCGGTGCTTTCCTGAGTATCGCACTACAATCTATTCACCCGTCAACTAAACCCAGCGGGCACGAGCCCCCGGGGGCTCGGCAGCATCTCTGCAGAGGACTCGGCGAATGCGCTGGCCGGTGGAAGAACAATTGCAAACACATTATTCGGGGTGTCTTGTATCATCTCTATACCATATATTGACATTTTCTTGATGCCGTCTGCTTTGCAAATGTCATGTCACGCAGGATAAAATGAAAAGCGGTACCAGGAAAACCACGTAATCTGACTGGGTCAGGGACTGAGCTCTCAGGAAACCCACAGGAGAACTCTCAGCCTGAACTTTGGCAGGTAATTAGCATTCAGGTACTTCAGGCTTTTAAATCTATTGCATTAGTTGAAGAGCATTTGTCTAAGATGTCCATTACTGGTGAGAAAGAGTTTGTTTGTTTTGAAAATCTGCTTTAAATCTAATGGGCTACTGAATCTCCCCAAACTCCATTTGACAGTATTATTTTTCCAGATTAATTTTTTTAAGAACAAAGGAGCTTGACACCCCATACAGTGTGGAATAAAAACTTTGAAAATGAATAAAAAGCAACCCCGTGACTAATACATTCACTATGTGAAGGAGCAATGGCTTAGTGGATCTGCTATTTCATAGGCAAAAATGCAGAGATTGCCTCTTTTGTCAGTTCATAGATAAAATCCTATTCTTTGTAATCCCTGAAGAAACAAATCAAATAAGCTCTGGCTGAGCTAACCATTTTCAATCCATCAAAGCAATCAAATTCTGTTTACCTGAATCAGAATGATTTCTAAAATGTTATTAAAAAGTAAAATGGAGTTTAACTATTCCAAAAAACTGAAAATGATGTGCAAACACAAAAGGGATAAGATTTCAGTAATTATGTAGACACAAAGTCGGTGCCATCATTTGTACCACAATACAATGTAGCTATGGCATATAAAGATAAAGCTTCCTTTGTCTAACATTACTGCTGCAAGTGATGCATAAACATAATTAATGTAAGAAGTCTTCAAAGGGGCGAATATTCATTTAGTCAGTTAGTTTTATTGCTCTTTCAAGCAAACAAAGGTTTTATAATTTAATAAACCAATTAACTGATTATATATTTCACCCAAAATATTTGTATATCACACATTACTATCATTTCACCGATCGCCACCGTTTTTCCCGAAGCAGAGCCAGCATGTGGTGCTACGGTTAAAGCATTGCATTTCGTACGCATTTAGTTTGCCCATTATTTTGGAGAGAATGCTGTAAGAGGCTTGTGCCCAACTACGTCCCCTAAATACAGCGGCAGGTTTCATCCAAATCCCGTCCCGTGGCGGCTTTGAAATGAAATCATTACGTTGGTCCTCCGTCATGATTCCTGAACTGAGGAATTACGTCACCTTCAGGAGAGGACTCGGTGCATTTTCTCACCGCTGCGGAACCGCTTTTCATCTTGAGCAGAGAATCGGGCGGACGGTTTCCATGGCGGGGCACAGCACCGCACCGCACTCCAGCAGGGGGGCTCGCCTGCCAGGCGACCGCCCACGGGGCTTTCCTTTCTATACAGGACAGTACATGGAAAAATACACCTTGTGAAAATTCTCACCAAGCCTGACGTCTTAGGGAGCCGAGCAAATTTTGATGCAGCATTCTTTAATATGGCCTAAACAAACAAACAAAAACCTGCATACAGAAAACAAAAACTGAACAAAATCTCCAAAACCTTAGTGTGCAGTTTGGGGTTGGTTTGGGTTTGGTTTTTTTTTTATACATATATACATTTAGGAACCTTCATAGTTAGATTTTGCATTCACTCTACAGTTTCAAAATAGCCTTGTTTCTCTAGTTGCTGAGGTCCGACACTGTCAGTGACAATTGCCATTGCCCTTCTGTGCCCTGTCAAAATATAGTCCTGAATTTGTCAAAGCTATGACACAAAAATTATGTCCTCCCTCAGTTTGAAACAAAACCTCAACTGCCAGTTGTTTCATTGCATAATAAGGGGCAGCATACGCCGGCGGTTAGGCATGAGGCTGAACGTGGGAACTCAGCCATCTGCTCCCAACTCAACCAGTGCCTGAATGTCTGTGGAAAAATGTCATTCCACTTACGCCTCAGTTTCTCAGCCAAAATTAAGAATAACGATCATAGAATCATAGAATCATAGAATGGTTTAGGTTGGAAAGGACCTTGAAGATCATCGAGTTCCAACCCCCCTGCCATAGGCAGGGACACCTCCCACCAGACCAGGTTGCCCAAGGCCACGTCCAGCCTGGCCCTGAACACCTCCAGGGATGGGGCCTCAACAACCTCTCTGGGCAGCCTGTTCCAGTGCCTCAACGATATTCTGCATCTTTTTAGAACCCGAGAGGCATTCATACTGCCCTAACATGGCCAGTGAGGAGCAGAAAGAGTGCGTGCTCTAGATTTATGTAAACGAGGGCACTTGTTTTACCAAAGCATATCCTACAACCCCATGAGACAGCCTGGCTGTCAGCTCCCTGTAGCACTGGAGCCGATGGATAACCTTCCGTGGAAATTCAGTGGGTAAAATATTTAGGCAGTAGAACTGTCCTAGAGGTGATTATTTAATCACTTCTTCTGGGCTTTGAAAATTAGCAGAAAGTTTTATTTCAGAAACTTGCATTTGCATCCTGGGAAGTGAACCAGAAGCTTGGGAATCTGCAAGGCATCCCTAGGTCCTCCTCGTGTGAGTCAGAGCCCATCACTGCCTCTGTGTTTCAGTATGTCCAGAGGAACCAAGAAGCACTCAGTCCAACTGCACATTTTCTATCTGTGTGTGTTATTTTTTAAAGATATAAATACTATTTCTGCAGTTATTGACACAAAGAGCATAAAATAGTTATCTCCAGAAAAAAAAACCCTATGACACTTTATGCTTTGTCTTTGCAAGTGGTAGTGTAACTTTTACATTTCACTTTCCCATACGGCAAGGTGCTCATCTGCGTTGATTAATATTAAGTAATGAGGAATACACCAAAATGTGCAGTGCTGTCCCTCTCATATACACATGCACAACCACACGCACGCACACGCACACACACACACACACAAAATACTCAGAACATTAAAGAAAGCTGTTAAGCTAATCTGGTGCATCTAAATGGGCAATATGTATTGAATCCATGCTCCATTGATCATAATTATTGCGGTGCCCTTTATCAAGTAACCATCTTAAACCATTATTTAGAGATCATTTTGCTTTCCATTACTGTCACCGTATTGCAGAATTCGCGAGGAATTGGCGGCTGTGTGATAGAGGGGTGTGCAGCTGTATTAGTCTGGAGTCTGCTCGTGTTATCCAACAATGTTTCTAAAATGAGAGACTTAGCACAGTGTTCACACAACTTTCGGACAGCCTTTAACTTCATTCTGGAGTGACAAGTCATTCACGTAAGCTTTGTTTTCCACGTAACTCCTTCCCACCTCAGATTCTTTGCATATTCTTCTTAAAATTAAATAGTCTTTATGTGAAAGTACAGCCTGTATAGATTGAAAAGTATTTCTTAAGGTGTAACTGGGGGGTTACTAAATGGCTACACTGTTAGTCTCAGAGGGGGTTCGAAATGACTTATTAACCTTCATAAAATCTTTATTATTCTTTGGGGTACGTGAAAGAAGGAAAGGGAAGTATTTTGTTCTCAGCTGACCCTCTTAAGTTACGCATCACACAAACAATACGATAATTGTACAAAACTCAGTGTATAAACATCTGGAGCCGAATTCAAAGTACGCTGTTCTCACAAGTACTCGGAAAACACCTGCCTTGTTTCCCTTGTAAGAAGATTAGAGGAACACAGTGAGAAAGAGGAAAACATGGCTCTTAATGAGACCAGCATCACTTTAGACTGAATCCCTATCCCAAGCCTCTCAACGTAATGCACCTGGTATGTGCTGCACGCTGTGATGTTAACAGATGTATCAGGAACACAGGTGTTTAAGCTGATATTTGCCAGTTTAACCAGGTGGTAAGGAGATTTTAATGTCGCCCAAAAGTAAGAGGATGGAAAAATAGAAGTTTCAGACACTCATCGTCAGCATTAGACCATGAAATGATACTGAACATGTTGGATATAACTGAGTCAGCGTTAATCTTCTGATTTAGAGCTAGCTGCTCAGCATCTTAAAAGTCCGCTTCAACTCTTGATCAGAGTTTGTCCCAGGCCTTAACACTGAGGTGTGAGAGTCCTTATGAACAGCCTCAAGACTGGGGAGCCCTCTGTGTCCCACAACCTAAGTGACCTCTGGAGAAAATCACGTAACCTTTCAAAGCCTTTCATTTCCCTATCTGTAAAATGAAGATAATAACACTTCCCAATCTCAGAAGCTGTGAGACTTTAATTGATTATTAGCATTTGTATAATCATTTTGAACTCAAGAGAATGCATATGCAGTGCATATGTAATATAACAGGTAAACATCTTGCTTAGCTGTGGAGACAGTCATCAAATCTTATCTCATTGGGGCTTAAGGTCAGAGGGAGAGAGAGGCACCTGAATCTGATAAGGGCTTAAGTGTTACAGGAGAACTACTTATGTTCTGAAGAAGTCACCTGTATCACTCTCTCCTTCACTTTAATCTGCTTTCAGATGCTGTCTGCTACTGTCAGACTAACATCTATATCTCTCCATGCCCGAGGAAGAGAGTGTATTGACTAAAACTGGATAGGTGAGTAAAGTGAGAAAATGCTCGCTGTCTTCATAGGTAAGAGTAGCTATAAGTTTTCTTACTTTTTGTCTCTGTAAAACCTCTTCTAGCCCCCTTAACCCATTAGAAGTTCAATCAGTGGTGGAAGAAAGATGATAAATGAGACCAATGTGACTGGACAAACCCTAACATTCCTCAGAAAGCAGGTAAGCTGTTTCAGTGTTCAGATCACTCATAGATACAGATGTGCAACCAAATTGCCAATGTAATTTCAAAGGTTGTTACTCTTCAGCCATACTGGGTGTACATTACACAGTAAAGTAATGGCATAACTGGGAGCAGGACAAAGTACCTTCTATTTGTGCAAGGTACTAACAGAGGTATTTTCAGCATGGGATGCTGTACAACTGGCTGGCATCCTGAGATCTGAAAAGATTTTCCAGATCTGGCTCTGGCTGTGGAAATCAGTAGAGCAACACCTGAGGACCTATTAAGAATAATACTGTGAGGTCCAGGATCAGATCTGATTGATGGTTTAGGTCAAGTAGAAAAGAGTCCATGTCAGTTCAGGTCCCATATATGTTTGGTCATTGCCTTCATGGACTTTATTTTTAACCCCATCTGAAACTGCACTGTCTATAAATATTTCTCAGCTGCAATAGACTGGGAAGTACCAATCACTGTACAGAAAAAAGGAAATATGGACCATTCAGAATGAGCTGTTACTTGTGCAAGATGTAGCAAAATGAACTTCACTGTCCTCTGAACAAGTCTAAAAGACAGTGCCAGTGCTCACAGACAAGGAAAAGCAGCTTTAACCATTGGTTGCTGCCCAACTTGCATGGCTTTTAACACAGGACTTTGCATTTGTTTTATTGGAAGTTTCAATGGCTTCCACAATAATTCCTCCATACAGGCTGTGTCTACAGCATCTCTGTCTTTTTAGGCAAAATATGTCTTCTCCATGTGATCAGACTTTATATTTGTTCAGTGATACCCCTTCCCTTCTACTCCTCAAAGAGGAACATGAAACATCACTGTAGGTAGATCAATCCATGTGCTCTCTCTAGTTTACACATTGATCCTGCTGGAAGCAGGCTTGAGAAGACATAATGTCTGCATTAGTTCATTAGTATCTTTAAAAAGTGACAAGGTTGTCAAATCATATTTAAAAAAGGTGATGAAACTGTTGAATCATAGTTACACCTCACTACCAAGGAGGATTAAAAGAACTCTTTGCTTATCCATTCACTTTCACCTGGACGATTGTATGTTTTTTTAGTTCTGACTTGAATAGTATTAAAATGGCTAACTTAAGTAGTATGATAGAATAGAATCACAGAATAATTTAGGCTGGAAAAGACCTTTAAGATCATTGAGTCCAACTGTTAACCTAACACTGCCAAAACCATCAGTAAACCACATCCCTCAGCACCATATCTACACATCTTTGAAATACCTCCAGGGATGGTGACTCAACCATTGCCTTGAGCAGCCTGTTCCAATGCTTGACAACCCTTTCGGTGAAGAAATTTGTCCTAATATCCAATCTGAACCTCCTTCGGTGTAACTTGAGGCCATTTCCTCATCTTTCATTGCTTGTTACTTGTGAGAAGAGACTGACCTCCCCCTTGCTATAACTTCTTTTCAGGGAGTTGTGGAGAGTGATAAGGTCTCCCCTCAGCCTTCTTTTCTCCAGATTAAACAACCCCAGTTGCCTCGGCAGCTCCTCATAAGGCTTGAGCTCCAGACCCCTCACCAGCTTCGTTGCCCTTCTCTGGACACACTCCGGCACCTTAATGTCTTTCCTGTAGTGAGGGGACCAAAATTGAACACAGCACTTGAGGTGGGGCCTCACCAGCACTGAGCACAGGGGGACAATCACTTCCCTAGTCCTGCTGGCCACACTATTCCTGATACAGGCCAGGATGCTGTTGGCTGCCTTGGCCACCTGGACACACTGCTGGCTCATATTCAGCCGGCTGTTGACCAACACCCCCAGGTCCTTTTCTGCCGGGCAGCTTTCCAGTCACTCTTCCCCAAGCCTGTAGCATCCATGGGGCGGTTGTGACCCATGTGCAGGACCTGGCACTTGGCCTTGTTGAACCTCATACCATTGGCCTCGGCCCATTGATCCAGCCTGTCCAGATGCCTCTGTAGAGCCTTCCTACCTTCAGGCAGACCAGCACTGCCACTCAACTCGGTGTTCTCTGCAAACTTACTGAGGGTACACTCGATCTCTTTGTTTAGGTCATTGATAAAGACATTAAACAGAACTGGCCCCAAAACTGAGCCCTTGGGAATGCCACTTGTGACTGGCCACCAAGTGGATTTAATTTCATTCACCACCACTCTCTGGGCCTGGCCATCCAGCCAGTTTTTCACCCAGCGAAGCGTACACCTATCCAAGCCATGAGCAGCCAGTTTCTCCAGGAGAACACTGTTGGAAATAGTGTCAAAGGCTTGACTAAAGTCTAGGTAAACAACATTCTCATCCACTAAGTGGGTCCTCTTGTCATAGAATGAGATCAGGTTAGTCAAGCAGGACCTGCCTTTCATAAACCCATGCTGACTGTGCCTGATCGCCTGGTTGTCCTGTACTTGTCATGTGATGGCACTGAAGATGATCTGCTCCATAACCTTCCCTGGCACCAAGGTCAGACTGACAGGCCTGTAGTTCCCCAGATCCTCCTTCTGGTCGTTCTTGTAGATGGGTGTCACACGTACTCTTACCTCCAGATAGTGTATGAATTACCATCAATCTTTCTTCTGCAAATTTTGCTGACAGAACAGGATTCAGAGGGATATTTTGTGCAAACTGTCATTTTTCTCCACCATAACAATGGATGCTGAGCCAGGAAACGGAATTAATTGATGTAAGGACTCCTTCAAGGTAGTGTGCCTGGTTATGCAGCACAGTGCTACACTCAATGATCTGTACCTCCCTAGGTTAGACTAAGCCCTGCTGATTTCCATTTTCCGTTGGATGTCACATAATGTAGTTCCCAATTTTGCAGTTCAAAAACTTTCTAGTTAATTTGAACTTAATTGGTTTTAATGGGGTAAAATATGTTTGCCTTTCTTCTCTACATCCATTAGAAAGATAATGTCCTTGAAAATATCAAGGAGACAGAAAAGGCAAACCTGGCCCTACCCTGGTGTGAGTCTGCTGCTCTGTTCTCCAAAAGCGCAGCTGTAATTCTTCAGTGTGGAATGACTCTTTCAAACCAGTAGATGTGTTTTTGGGGAGGTTTAGCAAAGCTTTTGATACTGTCTCTCACAGTATCCTTCTGGACGAAATGTCCAGAGTACAGCTAGACAAGTCCATAATACGATGTGTGAACAATTGGCTGATGGGCCAGGCTCAAAGAGGTAGAGGAAATGGGGTTACTTCAAAATGGCGGCCAGGCAGCAGTGGGGTTCCCCAGGGCTCAATTTTAGGGCTGTTGCTCTTTCATGTTTTTATAAACGATCTGGATACAGGAGTCAAATGTACATTAAGTAAGTTTGCTGATGATACTAAACTAGGAGGAGCTGTGGACTCCCTCAAGGGTAGAGAGGCCTTACAGAGAGATCTGGATAGACTAAAGACCTGGGTATTCACCAAGTGTATGAAATTTAACAAGAGCAAGTGCCATGTTCTCCAGCTGGGATGGGGTAATCCTGGTTATACATACAAATTCAGGGACAAGAAACTGGAGACCACCCCCTCAAAAACCAGTCTGGGTGTTTGGGTTGATGGTAAATTGAAAATGAGTCACCAGTGCACCCTGATAGCTAAAAGGGCCAACTCTGTCCTGGGGTGCATCAGGCACAGCATAGCTAGCCGGTCCAGGGAGGTGATTGTCCCACTCTACACTGCACTGGTGTGTACCCATGTCAAGCTCTGTGTGCAGTTTTGGGCACGTCAATATAAGAAAGACATCAGATGAGTGTCCAGAGGAGGCCAACCGAAGTGGTGAAATTTCTTGAAGGCAAGACTTATGAGGAGCAGCTGAGGTTACTTGGTTTGTTCAGCTCGGAGAAGTGAAGGCTGAAGGGGGACGTCATTGCAGTCTACACCTTTCCCAAGGTGGGCAGTGGAGGGGAAGGTGCTGATCTCCTCTCTCTGGTGACCAGCAGTAGGACACGAGGAAATGGAATGAAGCTGCCTCAGGGGAAGTTCAGATTGGACATTAGGAAAAGGTTCTTCACTGAGAGGGTGGTCGGTCACTGGAACAGGTTCCCCAGGGAAGTGGTGACAGCACCAAGCCTGTCAGAGTTTTTGTCAGGAGTGTTTGGATGACGCTCTTAATCATATGGTTTAGTTGTATGGAGTCCTGCGAGGAGCAGGGAGATGGACTTGATGATCCTTATGTGTCCCTTCAAAAGAGATATTCTATGATTCTATGAAAACTGGCTTGCAAGAAAAACCAGTGTTTCCTGTTTTCTTAAGTACTCTTCAGAGGCCTTACTCCTACTCACATCCAGGTATCTCACATCTATAAAAATATCCCATTTATAAATATAAAATATAAGGTTGTTTGCGAACATCTGTCTCAACTGCTTAACCACATTACAAAAACAGAATAATCAGAGCATTTATGCTCAGGGGTCGGGGGGAATCTGAAAACCAATCATGTGGGCCTTGCAAATATAACTGGAAAAGTACCCTGGATGCTGAGCAGCCAACCTTGACTGCGTTTCTTTAATCTTCCTTGCGGTTAACAATAAAATTCAAATTAAGGTCCTGATTCTGCCCCAAGATTGGTGTTTTCAGGTTGCTGCTTATCAGGTTACATCAGCTACTGCTCTGCCGTGCCGTGCAGCAGATTCTACAAGGTGTAGTGCTGAAGGACGGGAACAGCCCCTTGAGGCTCAGCTCATGTGAGTCATTAGAGCGAGATTTATTTCTCCTTCACTTATACAATAAAGAGGTTTCCCACATGCAATTTTAAAAGTGTTTGCATTGAATGTATTGAATAAGTTTGATTAAATAATTGAAGTCACATAATTAATACCATTAAGAATGATTAACGATTTCTTGAAAAGATAAAAAAAAAAAAATGTCTTCTCAAATTGAGTTACATGTATAAGTTAAAAATAAAGGAATGTGATCAATATCACAGGTAAAGCAAAGTGGAAAAACAAAGTGACTATATACTTTCCAGCAAGTACATAGCTTGTATTTTTAAATTTTTCTCCAAAGCTAAGCTGTTTCTTCTCGTCAGAGTATAAGTCAATTATGCTGTAGCACAAAAAGAAATCTGCAGTATTTTACTGTCATTGTTGGTAATTTGTCCCTTAGGGTGTTAGTATTCATACATAATTGCATATTGTCTCTCCCTGTAACATTTTCTACTTTCTTTCTCTGTTAGAACAACATAAGAATTATTGCATCCATGGGTTTTAGCAAATTATCCAGCTAACTTGATTTACATTCTATTCACAAACAGAATTACAGAAGGGAAAAATACATTGGCTTTGTTTTTTTCCTTAGCTATCTTTTGGCCCTGAAAGATTAGAGTTTGTTCATTTTTTTCTCATTTATGTGTGCGAGCTTTCTTTAAAAGTATAAACAAAAACAAGGAAACACAATTGTATATAATGATATTGAAATCACTAAGTGAATCTCTTTTGAAAGACCAGATGTGGTCTGCAGACAATTGCATTATAACTTGCTTAAGAAATATTTGCAGTTTGTAAAAGCAATAATCCAAAATCCTCATTACACAGGTGAAGGCTGTACCTTGACTTATTTAAGTCTTCTAAATACTGGAGATGGCAGTACCATGCAAAATATGGATACTCTAGTGAATGTGCTGTCCTAAGCTTTGGCAGATACCTCATCTGGACAAACTTCAGGACTGATGGAGCAGCCACAAGTGTCTTCAGGGCTGCTTGATCATAATCCAGGGGGCTCCTCGGTTCCCAGAGCGTCTAGAGGTGACCTGCAGTCAGCATTAGCTACAAATAAGCAGTTCTGCCTTAGTGAATTCTGTAGAGGATACTGAGATAATTCAGGATAGAAAAGATACAGGGTGATTGTGAAAAGCTGTGGAAGGACCTTATCAATAGTAGAGTGATAGGGCGAGAAAATGGATGTTGAAATTCAATGTAGGTAAATGCAATGTGATGAAAATGGAAAAATACATATTTTTTCATATATTTAGATGCAGTCCTGGTTGTCTGCAAGCATGAGAAACAGTGTTAGGGTTATAACGAGTAGTTTTGTGGAAATATCAACTTAATGCCAGACCGCAGTCAAAATAAATAAGAAAGCTGGATATTATGGGGAAAGAAATAGAAAACAACACAGGAAATACAATCATGCCCCTTTATAAATGCAGGATGTACACAAATCTTGAGAATGGTGTAAAGCTATGAGCCCCTTTATGTCAAGGGAGGTGTGTAGACCTGGAGAAGCCATGAGATAGGTGACATGGATGATCACAACTTTGCAGTGGTTTCCACTTGAATGGATGGTGAGTTCAGCTTGGAGAGGCTGCTCTGTTGTGTGACCTTGTGTGGCCATGTGTTGGTGACCTTGGCAGGTCTTCCGCCTGTCCAGTAGTAGGAGGAACACCTGGAAATCTCAGACAGCGGCGATATTTGTGTGAAGGCATGCCGCTGACGCAGAGCGGGTGGAGAGCCATTTGGCACCATTGTTGCTGCTGAACTGACAGGCAGGAAAAAGAGGAGTCGGGCTGTAATTAACAAAGCAGCTTAACTACTAATACCTTGGTAATGTCCCTCGTATTTTAGATGAAAGGCTCAATTGGTAATTTGAAATGAGAACAAACACACTGAAAGCATGGCTACTGTGAGAAAAAGGAGTACATGAAAACAGCAATTTATCCAAAACAGCAAGTTTTCTGGGTGAGCTCACGGGGTTGTCTGTGGGTGCTGGAAACTGCTTTTTCGGCTGCTTTTCACAGCTAAAGCAGGTGAACTGAAGCTCCATGTAAGTCTTGCACAACAGCTCCCAGAGCAGCTCAGACAGTATTTTACCATTATGGAAACACCAGGGGGAAAAAAACCCACACAAACGCCCCCGCAAAAACCTGTTCAAGGATTTTTACAGTATACATCTGCATCCATCTCAAAAATTAATAAAAGGGTACAACCCTTGTCTGGGGAAATGGAAAAAAAAATTGAGCACATTTTCAGCTGGGAATTATAATGGGGGAAAAAAAAAGCCCTTTTGCCAAACAGAAACCTCACGAAACTCAAAGCGGGAAATATTTTTTCAGGTGCAGAGGACATCTATAGAGAGTCATTTTGCTTTATGCCTCCTGGTCCATCAGCACCCCAAATAAGTACGCACTGATATTTTAGCCAGCATGTCCCCTCTACTTCCTGCACCGAATTGCTGGTGGTGTCATTGCTAAGCAGCAAAACTGGTCGAGGAGGAGAGCAGCCAAGCAGGCACAGAGGGTTTAGGATTCCTTAGGAATCTGATATTACAGGAGCCCAGTCGATCCCTCCTGCACGAAGATAAGTCTATATGATGCACAGGTCCAAGGTTGCTTCCTCACCCTGAGCTCTGTTGATTTGGCCGTGTACAAATTAACCTTCCTTGCAAGGGATGGACGCCTGGCAGCAAACGTGCTGACGGCTCCGTGGGATCTCATTGAATTAGAAGAAGCAAAGCTGATGATTACCAGCTGATGACATCATACATTTCCATTTTCTGTTTGGTTATCATTCTTTGAACGTGCTAACACTAGAGAATATCCCTTCACAAAGAATTGCTTTATATGTAGGAAAAGAAACGTTTTCATGCATCACAGACACCTATGTATCTTTTGGGGGCAGTATGTCAATCTTCTAATAACTCTACAGTATAGTAACTGTGAATCCCACCTCATGGATGCTTTTGGCTAACATAGCTAAGCCATAGTTACCACAGGTAAACCAAAAAAGTGTTTCCTGAGGTAGAAAAGCAGATACTCATACAGAAATGTGGGGGGGTGGGGGTTAAGATTTTTTTTTTTGCTTCCATTTTGAAATCCAGATGATGAATTTTCCAGCATTCCAGTTCTCTCTGATAGAGTTCCTCCTCTCATGGCTTAGTGGCTCTTTGTATTCATTGCCCACACAGCAAGGGCTATGTTTGCTTTGCTCTCCTCCTCCTCCTCTGTCTCATGAATAACAAAACCATAGGAGCAGGCTGAATGTATCTGTAATCGTTCAGGTAGCAGATGAACTTTGAGTGTTGACATTTTCACCCTCACAGGCATTGTCCATTTACTTTCTTCTTACATCCCTGCTCTAATTTGTACAAAGCTACTTGTGATTAGCTGGCATTTACAAACACGTATTGATTTTTTTATTAATTTATAAAGAGTTCAAGCAAATAGTGGGAGTCAATTCTAGCAATAATCCCCCAAGAGGCTGGGAAAGATACAGACAAAACTGCGCGATCTATAGGCAGTGCACAGCGCATTAAGGGGGTAAGATTTCAGATGCCTCTGCGTCCTTTCAGGGTATCCCTTTGTGCATGTATTGAAGCTAGTAAATACAAATGTCAAGAGAATATTTTCAGCAAAGGCATCATTTAAAATGATTCCAAGCCGTATGAAAAGCAGCACAGTTATGCATTAAATATGCGTTGGCAGGTGTCGAAGGATTCCTTCCCATGTTAGGCATCTTTTGAGAAAAAAGAGGCCTGCCTAAATCACAGGGAACACCGAACGCCAGAGGCAGAGACAGAACAGTTAATGCGGAGTCTGAGCTCAGAAGCAAGGAGGGTGCCTGCTGGGGATCCCCCGACTTCGTTCAAGGGGGAACGCACGCCAGAGTGGAGTTCCCTGCGTCGCAGAGTGGGTGGAGGTACTGAGCAGTTTCTGTTGGAGACACATAGTGTGTGGCTAGGCAGCTTCAATGCAGAAAACATCTACAGAGGAACAGTGAGGGCAGTGTATATGGGTGTTTCTATAAAACACTTTGCTTTACTCTAGAGGTATGACAAAATTTCTTTCTCCACATGTCAAGTTTCTCTTTTTTTGTAAGTATTGATAAGCATTCCTTAGAGTGGAGAGGTGGTATGTCAGCTTGGACAATTGTTTTCTAGCAGAACTGAATTTATTGAAATGGGTAGTTTGATTAATTGAATGTTTCAGAGCAAAAATATTCCATTTTCCTTAAAAAAAACCACATCTATCTTTGAATAGCAGTAAGAAGTGTTTCAAACATCCTGGTGGTATGTTAGCCTGAGTGCTCACTGGAGACCTCATAGCAAAGTTCTGACTCGAAGTGAGGATCATCCCGTGCCTCCCTAAAAGACTGACTGCGTGGGGGATCCCTCAGCGCAGCAGTTAGCTGAATGCAGAGATTCCAGCCAGCTGCTAAAGGAAAACGCCTCGTTATTCATAGCCACTGCCTACCGCCCTCGTCTGAAGACTTGATAAATTAAGTGCATTGATACAAAGTAGGGGTGTCTTATGCAATGAAATGTCCTGTGAATATAGGAGCAGAACATTCGCAAATGATTGCAAGAATCATCTAGATAAAGCAAAACCACCATCAGATAGCCTTCAATGACATGTTAGGGAATGTTACTAGCCGGAGTCCAACAGTCCTGTGGTATTTAGAATCCTCTGGCATTTCAGTGACCTTTTATAAGGCATATTGCATTGAACAATTAATTTATTTTATGACCATCCCATTGTATCCAAGAAAAAAAAAAAAGTTAGTCAAAACCAGGTGTCCTGGTCCAAGTCACGTATTGCGTTTCAAAACCCATTGAGTGGAAGCTAATTTCAACAATTTGCATGAGAGCCTTTTGCTATCACTTCTATCATAGTATCAGTGTCAGCTCAATTTTCAGAGCAGCTGTAGCTCAAACACTGACCTGCTGCCTATTACAGTAGTGTAATGAAGTGCAATGGACTAGTAATTATTCTACATTACCGTAGATCAAGTAACATGCAGCCCTCAGTTATCACAATGGAATCCCAGTTCTTGCTCAAAATGAGAAAACTGACCATGAAGTTGATTTAAGGGTGTCATCAAAAATTACTTTCAGAGCCTGAAAATGTACTACTTATTTCCCAGATAGCATCTGACATTGCTGTGCAAATGTCCCAGAGTCACTGCATACTTGAATAAACTAGTTTCAAATAACGAAATGAAGCGTTGTATCTGAGAGGCAGGAGTAAATTGAGAGGGGATGTTCTTTAAAATTTCTGGTGATGAAATTGCATTAGGCAAATTATTTCAATGTCTCCTTTCTAACACCATCTGTGAAACATCCTAACAACTTATTCAGGAAATCGTGCGGATTTTTTTTCTGTTGCTGCATTGAAATATTGAGCATTATGAATTTGACTTGAAAGCGTGGCTCGCTACCGGCCTGTGCAGAAATGACCTCAGCCTCTCCAGATCATATTACTTCCAAAGAATGAGCCAAGATTGTCATCAGCTGTACATTAAGATCTACTCCTTCCCCAACCCTTTTGATGCAACTGCCTCAAAACCTGCATTTAACCCTGTCCTTTGGAGGGTGGAAACCTTGAAGACAACTCACAACGTAACAACTCGGAGTGCTGTGAGGGACAAGCAGTCCATAGTAATCAGGTTTTGTCACCCATTACTGACACATTGCCTTGCAGTGGAAGGAAGACAGAGCTCCTCAAAAGAAATCTACATTCTTCTGGGTAGAGAAGGGGCTGGGAGTGTATGGTGGTAGGCTGTACACTTTGATTTTCCATTTTTTTGCTTAGCTAGCTATTACCAGTAGTCACTTAGGAAGTTGTGATGCTGCTTGTAGAGGTAATTATTTCTATTTTTTAAGCAAATTTAAAAAAAATCTTTTCCCACATCACCATCAATATCCGGCATGAAATTTTAGCTCTTCCCTGCCAGAGGTAACAGGATATTAATATATATGGAACAAGCAGACTGGAAAGTTTAACTGTCAAAACCAGTAACATTGTGTCAGGGGTAAAATCAATTTAAGTTCCAATAAAGTAAAATAATCCCTGCAGAGCAATTTGTAAGAGTCTGGGTGGGTTTGTTTTTTTTTTTCTCCTAGAGTGAGAAGTCAGGGAATGTGGCTTCGATTTTCACTTTCAGCCCATACTGAATTCACAGATAGTAATTCACTTCAGGTAAGACACGTGGGGATGCACAGGCTGCCTGCATGAACATACGCTCCCAGCAGCATGGTCAGGAGGATAACCCTTCTTTGGGACAGAGAGGGGGGCTGCTGGGATGGAGGGGACGACAGGATTTAGGGGAAGGTACAACAAGGCAGAAAATTCAGCAGCACGTGCAAGTGGTGATGTATCAGAAAAATGGCTTTCTCTTTTGGCTACAGAAAATGGACAGAGAGATAGTTGGTCTTCAGGATAGCAGCAATGCATCACATTTAAGTAAGAGTTTCAGAGTGTCTTTAGGGTTTTTTTATCAGTATTCACATTTCCAAGGGATTATAAGACCTGAACTCCTGGTCTTGTGTCCCAGCGTTATCCTTCCCTGATCCAGCTGATCCTGGTCACAGGTCAAAGAAACCACAAAGTGACAGCAGCCGTGGGGCTGAACTCAAGAGGTAACCACCTCTCAGGACAGTCTTTAGAGCATCGGTTTGTTCTTTTTGCAAGTTCATCTCAGATGTGAGTTTTGTTCTTCTTTTGTATTCATCTTCTATAAATGATCCCCAACAGAATGAGAAGATTTTAGAGCAGATTTTAAAGAAAGAGCAGATTTTAAAGGAATATCTTCCTGCTTTCTTAGGAAGCAATTGAAATGCAGGGGGGCTTATTTCTACTGTTTTAAAACCTGAATCCTAATTCTGGATGTGACAAAATTTCAGTCAGAGGCACATCAATGTGACAAGGCTAATGTGTCAAAAGGAAAGAATTTACATATCGAGACTTGACTATTTTCAGTAAATGACTCATTAATGAGCCATCAAGACTTGATTGGAGCAACTATTGCACAACTAGTCACAATAATAATAATAATAATCAGAAGAGAACAGCTAATTTTGCATACTTCAGAGAAAGGAAAAAAAATTCATCACATAAACTTTGTTACAAAGACATATTCACCACCACTGAATATGTATTATTCACTGACACTAAATTATGATTCTAAATCAGAAGGGTAACAAGGTGTTTTCCTGTATAAGATTTAGCTAAACCTCTGGAGTTTTTAATCTGTTTTCCTAACAAAGTTTACTCAGAAACATTGGCTCTGTTCTGAGTGTCAGGAGACCCCAAGTCTCTCTGTGTAAATTGAAAGAGGCTTCCCATGCTGGCTCATGCTTTTATTATGGGAATCACACTAAATGTGATAATTTTAGCAAAGTGAGTGTTTGCTGTTGCGTCAACTTCTAATTGTGTTTCCTCAGCATCAGCAGAATACGAATGAAGAACATCGGTCTCACTTTCAGGTTAGTCACCAAACACAGGAACGGTCTCATCAGGTCCCCAACAGAAGACACATCTAAAATCTGGCGAATTGCAATGGGTAGTTTTCACCTGCTCTTAGTGAGAGAAACCTCTGAAACGTCTGCCTTCATCTCCTCACAAACTGTGCTCTGAATGTAAAAACTGTGGGTCTAAAAACAACCATCTGCCTTTATTTGCATTGCAAAGTTTCTGATGGGCCAAAAGTACCACCAGTGAAAGTCGTAGAATCATTTAGGTTGGAAAAGATCTTTAAGATCATTGAGTCCAACCGTTAACCTAACACTGCCAAAACCACCACTAAACCACGTCCCTCAGCACCACATCTACATGTCTTTGAAATACCTCCAGGGATGGTGACTCAACCATTGCCCTGGGCAGCCTGTTCCAATGCTTGACAACCCTTTTGGTGAAGAAATTTGTCCTAATATCCAATCTAAACCTCCCCTGGCACAAATTGAGGCTGTTTCCTCTTGTCCTATCGCCTGTTACTTGGGAGAAGAGACTGACCTCCCCCATTCAGGTAGTTGTAGAGAGCGATAAGGTCTCCCTGAGCCTCCTTTTCTCCAGGATAAACAACCCCAGTTCCCTCAGCCACTCCTCATAAGATTTGTGCTCCAGACCCCTCACCGGCTGCATTGCCCTTCTCTGGACACCCTCCAGCACCTCAATGTCTTTCTTGTAGTGAGGGGCCCAGATTCCTGCTGGCCACGCTGTTTCTGATACAGGCCAGGATGCTGTTGGCCACCTTGGCCACCTGGGCACACTGCTGGATCATATTCAGCCGCGTGCCAACCAACAGCCCCAGGTCCTTTTTGCTGGACAGCTTTCCAGCCACAAATGGGACAGTTCTCTTCAGCACGATGCCCACAGTGACTTGGTTGAAGGATTTAGTGACTGCCCTGGGTAAGTCTAAGGTTTATGTCAAGAAGGGTTGAAGGTAGGAGCCAACTTCAGCAATACATGGGACCTCCACATCTGCTGGAGGACATGCATGAGGATTTGGGGAACTGGAGAGAGAAGATTGAAGGCATAGTATGACCTTCTGGTGTTCCGATGAATGCCTCTTTGCAGTACAGATAGTTTAATTTTGCATCCATCTGTATGATATCAGGAGGAAGCTTTTGAAAATATAGAGATGCATTTTCTGTTTTTTGTCAATCTCTGTGGTTCTATTGACTTGAATTTGCTAATTCCTATCTGCCAAAAATTTGGCTCATGAACAAGACGTATTTAAAATGTAAATCTTTGATGCAAATATCCAGAGCTGATTGGGAATCTTTTATCAGGATGATAAATAAAATAAAATTCAAAAAAGAATTTTTTCCAATAAAAATGCAGTTACCGTCCATTCAAATTTTCTATTGTAAAGGTTTTATTTCACTGAATATTCACAATTGCTACAGGAAGATGGAATTAACTGTTTCATTTGTCTTGAAATGCATTTTAAATCACTTAGTGATTTATTTGGGGTTTTTTGGTCCTGGAGTGAATTTCCCTATGATCCTTTGCCATATGGCAGTAGGAAGTCCGCTTCCAGTGTTACAGGCTGCTTGCACACCCAGCCCTGGTGTTCATAGCCACTTGCCCACCACTTGACCCAGGACATAGGTTTCACGCGGGTTGTTAGTAGGGGAAGGAGAATGGCAGACTCTCGTTATATGCTGCATAAACCCACGCAGGACCTCATTGTCTCAATTCCCAAGAGGCGTGTAAGCCAATGTGCTGATTTTTTTCTGACGTGGATTGATATAACATCAAGTGATTATGGGACTTTGAGGTATGATACAAGCTGTGGGCTGGTTAGGAAGCCTGGGCTATAGGGAAGAGCAGATCCCAGCTCCAGTAATCATAGAATAGTTTGTGCCTGGCTCCCATACGCTTCAAAGATATACATTTTTGATGCAGGACATTTAGGGTTGTTTTATCAGTGGCTGAAGTAAAAAACCCATCAATTTCAAAATTGCTGAAAGTTTCATTCTGTCAGAAGAACATCCAAATGAATCTGTTTGCCATTTCCTAACTGGAATTAATGTGGAATTTTTTTCCTCCCCCCCCCCCCCAAAAAAAAAACCCTAAAAATCTGAATCTTACTTTTTAATCCTATTTTAAATGGAAAGAAAGGCTGAAATGTCAACATTTCTCCTGGGATAGAAATGCTGTACTTGCTGTGCTCTGTAAACATTTTTGAATAGGAGACTGTTTCAGTGCAGATCACATTCTCAAATGCATGATTTATGGGCTTACGAGGGTATTAAGCATCAAATTAAGTGTCTGTAAGGATCTTTTTTCACCTGAAGAGTGTACGACTTCAACATAAACTACCGAAAACTGGCAGAAGGTGAGAGAGATCAACGTGACAGTACAGAGTAAAATAACAAAGCACCTGATAAAGTCTAAATTAGCCCCTAAAAACTGCAAAGATCCAACATGACACGAAATGCTTTCTTCATCTGAGTGAGCAAACTGGCTGCAACTTCAATGTGGTGTCACTCTCTCCCTTCTCACTGTGTTATACATTCCCCTCTAGTGGCTAGTAAAAGATTTATGGCAGGAATTGCTTCTGCGAGCTAGAACCAAATTTGCAATGGGAAATCAAGGGAAATTAGGCATGTAAATACTTTTAGCAACCTAAGCAGGGGGTCCTTCATTGCACAGTGACAAAACTCACCCTCCCTGTGCTGCAGGTAGAGATCAAATTGCTCTTGTGGCCTGACGAAGGTCGATTACATCTGGAAATCAAAGGCTGAGCAGCCTGTTGGGTAGAGCTTGAGGGTGGGGGACAGTTATGGTTGAGAAAAAGTCTGAAAAATATGTTATGTACAAGTTTGAGGAGTGTGTACAATTTTTTTGTCCTGCTTTTTTTTTTTTTTTTTAAACAGGGAGGAGTAGCCTTGTGGTAGCTGTTGTTTTGCTTTCATGAGGGTTTTGTGTCTGCACGCATCTTTGCTTGCTTAGGTGCTCTGTGTTTCAACTCCGTCTATGTCTCCTGGATTTGGAGATTGGGGTCTGGAGTGTGTTTGTTCTGATTCTGAGTAAAATTACGGTGTGTTTGCTCTGAGCACGCTTGGTCCTTTCGTTGGTTGCCGTGGTTTGCCTGCCCGAACTGGGGAAAGGAACAATCAGAGGGAGAAGTCACAACCTGAGCTCTATGGGTCTCCATCTTCTTGCTGGAGAGAGTGCTGGCATGCCCATAAAGATCTGTGGGATACTTCAGGAATCACCGATCTTTTTTGAGAGGGCACTGGCATCATCTGGATTAGACCTTAACTTTGGATTTGCTGTAATACGCATGAACCGTGAGCTGGGCTGTAGGTGTGGGGAGCACCTGGGACGTACTCCCACTGCCCTGTTCTCAGGCCCGGCTCCGGCACTGGTGCCAGCTAAAACTGCAACAGGCAACTTCCATTTGCACCATTTCCTTGGCTAGTGAGGACTTTACTCCAGTGCAGGACTGCCACAGCAGAACAAGTCTGCTTTACACTGCTTTTCCCTTGCAGACTGCTGCTCCAAGAGGATGAGGTGTAGCTAGAGATACCGGCAATGGCTTCTCCATCAGTAAGAACAGGATCCGCTGGACATGTGGGGCTTCTTCATGGCTTTCTCGTGTTGATTGAAACGGGCCATAATCCACCTTGAAATGCCTTAAGTTCACCAGTCTTTGCTGAAAAAAAATGTAAACTTTGTTCTCAGTATAAATGATCATAAACAGGATTTGCCATGTTTTGGTGCCAGCAGCCAACACGCAGGCTAAGTGGCAAACCAGGTTCCTGTAATTCCTCTAACAGCAAGAGGAGTGAACCAGGCTCATCAGCAGGCGAGGAAGTCCCTACCACCTTCTGACTGTGTTTTCAAACAACATTTGGGAGTGATTTATGCTGCGTTATGACATTGGTACCATCTGCTCATCATCATACGTATGAATGAAGTGATAATGAAGAAAACGTTCTGAGCAGCTAACAAGATGATTACACTATAATAACATAATTTTGGCATAATTTGGATCTTCAGCAATCTACAAACACTTCATCTCAAAATCTAAAGGTCTGGAGCCTACAGTCTGCGGCTACGCACAGCTCTCCTCTGACTTTTAATACCAGGGGAAGAACAAAATTGATCATGAAATGTGTCAAAAGTCCCTCTTCACCTGTCTGATGAGTCGCCCTTTCTCCTCCATGACCTCTGCTGTGCTGTGGATTCTCGATTCATTCCCTTGCCTGCTTCACCTGTGTTTTGGAAACTTCTCAGAGCAGACTCGGTACCTCCCCAGGGCAGGAACCATCTCTTCCTCCTGCCAAGGGTTTCCGCCTGATCTACTCACTCTTTTCTCATGGGAAAACAACAGGAACTGTCCATCGCAGCTTCTATCAGGACCCTTCATTTTTTTTCAATTGAGAGTGTATTGGAAGTTCTGAGAAAACACAAGAGCAATCATTTTGCATTAGATTCTGTGAAGTTTCAGGGGAAAAAAAAACAAACAAAAAAAATCAAAGCTGCAATTTAAAAAAAAATTAGAATTTTTTAAAACCTTTTCTTTCAAAATGGACATTTGTGTAGAAAAATAAATATTATTTCTTTAAAGCCAAGGAATAAAATGCATCTTTTCTTTTGGGGTCTAATAGAAGTGTCTCAGCTCAACCACCAAATGCAGAAATTCAATTTCCCTGGGGTTAGGACCATCTGACCCAGTTTGACATGAGTTTGTACTATTCTCCAAGACTTTTCTTCTTGGTTGCCTTTGTTCCAGCAGGGAATACCCCAGCCATCTGTAGCAGTGTTAGGTCCTGCAGCGCTGTGGTTAGGAGTTGTTTCTAAGACCTCTATTTTTCCAAGCAGGCCTGTCGAGACAAGTCTGAACATTCCTCTTTGATGCAGAGCTGGCCATAGCTGTCCACTCCTTGTGCCCCACCATCAGATGCTTCTTATGTACTCAACACTTCGAGACTCGGGCGCTTGCACCGAGAGCACATCCCGCATCAGAGGGATGATCAGAGGAAAACACCGGGTGAGGCGCTTTTTACACACAGTCTTGAAACTTTTGGACAGAACTGAAGGTAACCTGTAAACCGTGGGATGGTTTGGGACCGAATTGCTTGAGATATGTCCACAGCAAAACAGCAACAAAGCACCCCAGCGCGTAGCAGCAGTGCATGAAGCATACAGCCGGGATTCCTGGCAGAGCACAGAGGAGGACTGCCATTCCTAAGTGTGACCCTCCCCAGCCTGCCGCAGTTTGTCTCGCCTCTGTTTGCTCAGCCTACGGCAGGTGCAGGCCCAGAACTGCAGCTTTACCCAGAGCTTTTGTTGTCAGTAATCGGGTGGATCTCCCAGGTCTCTCCGATGATTTAGTTGTTTATTGTAATGAGTCCTGGATGACCATTCCATCAAGTCTTATGTGCTTCAACACAGTGGCGTGGCAGCGATGCAACTGCAAGTGAATGTGCTCGACAGATTTTAGGCTAATGCTGTCAAAGCCCAAAACACGTCTAGAAACTCTTGAGCTCGTTTCTCAAGCCTGCAATACCATTTACATATCACTCAAGCAGAAATGTCTAAATATGTTGCTTTCGACTGGAATATTTTTTACTAATGAGTAGTCTTTTTCATACCAGAAATCTGTATGACGTCTTGCTACCCATCTGATACAGCGCCTTGCTAGAAGGAAAATGGTATTTGTTTAATTGGTGGTACAGCAACAGATCTGCCATTCAAGCCAATCTGCCGTTCAATTAGACTTCATTTAGCTGATGGTATGATTGAGTGACTAGCTGTAATAAAAAATAGGAAGCACAAAGCAGATTTTTATGCTGTTATTTTTCTTTCTTGTATTTTCATCTTTATATTAATCTTTTCAAAATGAATATGCAGAAAAGAAAGAAAGAACGCACATGAAAAGATGCAGTACTGAGTGGCACTTGTGTAATCCAGTGACTGCAGTTGCCAGTGAGGATTCGTGCGTAACGGACATGACTCATGAAGCAGCTATTCCTGCACCAGGTGGTTAAAACTCAGCAACGACAGGTTTACAAGGAAATCATCCTTAATCTTTCTGACCACACATGTGGATCAATGGAACTGAAAGAGGAATCATGATTCTTCGTTATGTTATTTCAGAAATCCTAGGGCTGCTGGAAACAAATGTATCCCTTTCTTTGGGCAAGAGCATTTCAGAAGACTACCAGAATCTACTCTCTTTGTCTTCCAAACTGGACAATGACCTGGAGGATCTTTGGTGGCCGGTCACAGGTGGTATTCCCCAGGACTCAGTTTTGGGTCCAGTTCTCTTTAGTATCTTTATCAATGACCTGAACAAAGAGATCAAGTGTACCCTCAGTAATTTTGCAGAGGACACCAAGTTGGGTGGGAGTGTTGATCTGCCTGAGGGTAGGAAGGCTCTACAGAGGCATCTGGACAGGCTGGATCAATGGGCTGAGGCCAATGGTATGAGGTTCAACAAGGCCGAGTGCCAGGTCCCGCACTTGGGTCACAGCAACCCCATGCAGCGCTGCAGGCTTGGGGAAGAGTGGTTGGAAAGCTGCTCGGCAGAAAAGGACCTGGGGGTGCTGGTTGACAACCAGCTGAATATGAGCCAACAGTGTGCCCAGGTGGCCAAGGCGGCCAACACCATCCTGGCCTGTATCAGGAATAGTGTGGCCAGCAGGACTGGGGCAGTGATCATCCCCCTGTGCTCGGCGCTGGTGAGGCCCCACCTCGAGTACTGTGTTCAGTTTTGGACCCCTCACTACAAGAAAGACATTGAGGTGCTGGAGTGTGTCTAGAGAAGAGCAAGGAAGCTGGTGAGGGGTCTGGAGCACAAGCCTGATGAGGAGCTGCTGAGGGAACTGCGGTTGTTTAGTCTGCAGAAAAGGAGGCTGAGGGGAGACCTTATCGGTCTTTACAGCTACCTGAAAGGAGGTTGTAGCGAGATGTGGATTGGTCTCTTCTCCCATGTAACAATCAATAGGACAAGACGAAATGGCCTCAAGTTGCACCAGGGGCAGTTTAGGATCGATATTAGGACAAATTTCTTCACCGAAAGTGTTGTCAAGCATTGGAACAGGCTGCTCAAGGCAATGGTTGAGTCACCATCCCGGAAGGTATTTCAAAGACGTGTGGATGTGGTGCTTAGGGACATGCAGTGGTTAGTGGTGGACTTGGCAGTGTTAGGTTAACGGTTGGACTTCATGATCTTAAAGGTCTTTTCCAACCTAGACAACTTTATGATTCTATGTTCCTTCAGGCCAGAGGAGTCTGTTCAATGATTTTGATGCCTCCTGCCACCAGCCATCTGGGAATAGGAGGGAGGAGAGCTGGGGGATGGCACTGAAGCTACACTTTACCCAGGAAACAAACTTGTCCTAGGAAATTCTGTACAAGGGGACTGTGCCATTTTCCACTTGCTTTAGGCCACTACAGTGGTCAGAAAGTGGAAAAAAATATTTATCATGTAGACCAAAATATAGAAGACATATAGACTAGATCTGAGGAGAGCCTTTCAGAGCAATGCTTGAGGTTTCTATGTGGGGGCACAGGGTCAAAGACACAACTACCCCCAAAAGGAACGCATGAAGAGGTATTACCAGGTACTCCTCAGTGATTTAAGGAGATAGAAAAGTAAATTAATAAGGACCTATAAGCTGTAAGAACTCTGTAAAAAAAAAAAAAAGAAACCCAAACAAAACAGACAAGCTTCTGTTGGTGGTGTACAATATCTTTCCTGATTTATTTTTAATCGTGAGAAGGAAAAGAGGGGGAGAAAGGGAATAACAGCCTTTGCCAAGTGTTCAGTGATTCTCATGTACCTGATTCCCAGCTGCATCTAACTCATTATCACTCTTGTGATTATAACACTTCTCTGCAAAATCTCCAGCCACTTAGATTTTTGAAGAGGGTTTTTCAACAAGGATGGAATGTGATAAATGCAATTTAAACAAGCCACTTAATCAACTTATTTATACTAGATAGCGATTTAAGCAGAACGAGTGAGTCTTTCACACAGGAGCCCTCAGGAAGCCTCTGTGGAAAACAAACAACCACAAGGTCAGTCCTTGTGCAGCCACCCTCAAAAAATTTCTCTGCTGGGTCCCCCGTGCTCAGAAGGGGCAGTCAGGGCATGTTGGTAAGACAGAGCTCGTGGCTGAGGAATTCACAGCTGGTGGCCCAGTTTGGTCCCTTGATGTCAGCAACACCCTCTGAAGGTCTGGCGTCGCTGGTGCCACAGCCCAACTGTGCTGAGCCCTCTGACGCTCCGCAGCCCTTTCCCCATGCCACGACATGGTAGGGCTCCGCTGAATTCATCCTATCAATTTCAGAAGATTCATCTGCTCATAGCTCTTGGCTGTAATTTTCTGGGAGGATGAGGAAGGGGAGTCTGGGAAAAAGAAAAAGACTTTTATTAAATTTATAAATTTTATTAAGGTTTTATTAATTTCTGAGAAGATTGCCTCTGGGAAACGCTGTGTGTCCCTCTGTCATTCTACCAAACTGTTAAATATGCCCTGAGAGCATATGGAGAATATGGAACCAAGCTCTGCACACAGGTTACCCCATCCAAAGTGCCCAAAGGCCTCAAGAAAAGATTCCAGAAAAAAATCTGTGCAGGTGGAGCTACTAAAACCATCAGTGAACAAAGCTAGCTTTTAAAATTATATTTTCAGATCAGAAATAGGAGATGATCCTCACATTAGGTGAGGAATAGCAAAACAGAGGCAGAATTTTTATTTTAATTATTCATCTTACTTAATCTGAGAATTTAAGTTGATCCTCATTTTACAGAAGCTTTTGGAATCCCTAATTTGCGATAAGGTCTGAGCGGGGATCAGAGACCCCAAGCAGAGAAGAGGCCTGATGGAAGTTTAAGCTGACAGAAGTTTAAAAAGAAACAAATGGGCTTTGCTGTTTGGAAAATGTAAGCAAAGAGCACAGCTCTGGAGGGAAAACAAGACAAAGTCATAGTAAAATGATTCATAAACCACAGACTCCACTTCAGGAAATGCAGAGGCAAAGGTGAAACTCCGAGAGGAGACAGAGCAGAACTCGAGCGCGTTTTCAAGAGGCATCCTGAAGGTTTAGACAGAACAAGCGCAAACCAGCCGCATTTTGGAAGCCTTTTTGTCTGTGTAAAGAAGCTAGAACATGACTGCGGGTATCAAAAGATAAACAAACTATATGTAATTTGCACGGATGAGAAGGATTTGTAGGAAATGTTAAAGAGACAGCTATATACAGTGATAGAATATTACACCGAGCACGAATGGAGCCCTTTTTACTTCTCATTCCAATGCCAGTGCACAAGTTCACAGGAGGTCAGAAGTTGCACTACAACTTTTGAAGAATAAATTCATTAATGTTGCAAACAGGAATGTAGACCTTCATTAGAGCCAGTGGGGAATTTCCGAGCTAGATATGGAGAGAAGATGTCTTTCAACAGCAGGATCCTCCAAGCTGTGAAATAGAGCAGGATGTGACGATTAAAACCCATGAGCTCCTTTGAAGATTTGCAAGACAAAGGAGACCAGCTCAGACTGATTGAGACCTTTTGATATGCCTGGTATATTGTCACTTCTCTGTAATATTTCCTTCTAATGAATGAGAGGTAAGTCAAATTAGCCTTTTATGAGATTTAGGATGAAAAATAGCACTTTCTGTAGCATTGCAGCTAAGACTAAATGTTAAAATTAGCTGGTGAGCAGTCTGCGGGAAACTAGAGAACACCCTGCCCCCCCCTCCATCACAAGGACCCTCTCTCTAACATGTGTGGAGCAACCTGCTGTTCCATCAAGAAGGATGTTTCTGTGTTGCAGCTCAGGTTTCTCCTGTGGGAGTGCGGCGACTCACTCCACCTTCCCCTGGAGATCCAGAGGGGGTCTGCCACTCGCCCGGTGAGCAGGCATTATCCGTGGCCTTCATCACACCCAGGACTGGGTCTAAATTCAGCCTTTCTTAGCTGCCACACTTGCCTCATCCATGCTTAGCGTTTGCACTTATACAGCAGTAACAGCTGTCAGCCACTGATGGCAGGATCCCAAGCCTCGACCAGGTCTACGGTTTCGGAGTTACATGCGCACTTGCCATATGGACAATCCTGCAGTAACGTGTCTCGTCGACTATCGCGGGCTGAAGCTGGAAGTTCATATGGAAATATTTCTTGTGTGCGCACTGGTTTTGCCAAACGTCCTGTTTTAATTATTCATCTCTCCTCATGAATAAATGAAAAGGGGAAACATCAAAAGTCGCCAAATACTCTGTGCTGGTCACAAACACTGAAGGTTTCTTTTTAATGTACAATCAGAAAGTTGGATTAAGATTCATTCCTTTGATATGCTGCTGATTATTTTTTTATATATAAAAAAAAGAGAGAAATTCCTGTTTCCTGCAATTAACTGTATTTTTTTTGAAGCGCAACAGGCATAGAGAAATCACATATCTGTGGCGACTCCTTTCAAAGAAAACAATTAGCATCCATATCAAAAAGCTAATTCAGAGAAATTAAAGAACACATACATCAGTAAAATATAATATTTCCTCTTTAGCACATCTCATTGTGTACAATGTGTCACTGTAAAATTGTTAGGCTTGGAGATAATGAAGAGTGACAGTTGAAGGGTTCAGGGCTTCATATAAGACTTTTGGGTATGTAAAGATTTTAATTGCACATAATTATGAATGTGGAAGTGGAACGATTTAATTTTTTAGCTTTCATGCTATTAGAAGGCTAATAGAACCAATATCAAACTGAGTTAGTTACAGCAGAATTACTAGAAGAAGCTATTTTTTCATTCAGCAATTTAAATTAAATCAAAACAAAAAAAATTAAAATAGCTCATATGTTTCGCTCTTCTTTCACATTTATACAGTGGTAGCAAGATAAGTGGTGTATGCTATTAACAGCGATGAAGAAAATAGTTCTAATAAGATTAGAATACCCTGGAATAATGGGAATGGATAGTGGGGCAGCACAGAAGAAAAGGAACAACTCGAAATGGTGCACTTAAAGTGACAAAGTGGTCTGTTAAGTTTGAGAGAGACTGTCGTCTAAGGCAACTCTCTGTTCTTGCTATGAATACATAAACATACCCTCTCCCCAGCTTAGACAGATACACTACTGCTGATGAGCGTAACAAGAGGAGGAACGAGCTGCTTTTACTGGCTCTGTGCCGTTTGTGACTGCTGAAAACACACAAATAGCAGGGACAAGATGTGCCCGATAGCCAGAAAGGATTCCAAACCGTGCTTCTCTTCAAACCCCCTGGGAGTCAACCGTAGTTTTCACTTTGGCAGCCTCAATAGGGACCGCAGCAGGGGTTGTCCTCTCCCAGCATCCTGGCTGACCACAAGCACTAGGACAACTTCCAGGAAAGCCAGGCGGGATAAAAATAGCCCACCTTTTATCCAGGTGGGATAAAACAAGATTTCCACCATAGCCCATTTTCTGCAGGGTTCGGACCTCTCCATTAGTGATGTTCCCTCATCTGTCCCCAGAGCTGGGCAGCCAACCCTCTCCTGCATCCTTCCCCCGTTCTCTTTGTAGCCCCTCAGGTTCGGGTTCCCCTTCTCACTCCTATATTCCCACTTCTCGTGGGCGTTTCCTTTAACCCTCCTAAAATTCAGCCTTTCTCTGATGCCTCACAGCCCTGTCTGCTAAGCAAACGTTCAGGCTGGAGCAGTCTGGAGTTTCCACCCCCCCCTTAGCTTCTTTCCATGCGAGCGCCTGTTCTTCTCCGTACAGCTGTAACACAGCCTGCCCAGCGCAGGGGACGGAGGGCAGGAAGAACAGTTATCAGCAGAGAGGAGTGAGAGGAAATAGTGTCCAGACACTCAGCGTTTTCTGCATCCATAGCCAGGTGTTTCGGTTCTGGATCATTTTTGCGTTCCCCATATCGTTCCTCACAACAGAGCTAGAAACTGAATTTCTATCTACTGCTAAACCCTATTTAAGTCCGTCTTTCAGCAGCAATTAGAAGTCTGTTGATGTTAGGATCTCTTTGCAGATCTTGGACCTTTTCAATTAATTTTAATCAGGTTCATTAGCACTTTTTTAATGTGTAAGAAATGGGCAAATACATAACTGAAGAGCCACTTACCTTTTAATGAAGGTAACAAATACGCAATTAAAAAAGCTCTGTCTTTCAGCGACTTTGCAGTAAATTAACTTGTTTTGTCATTATTGTGCATGCAGAATGTCACTTACCGGGGAGTTTTGACATAAAATTCTTTATCATTGGCAGAATTAGCAAGCGACATTAAGAACTAGGAAATGACAATTAGTTTGTGAATTAGGTGGGATATACAATGTGTTAATTATTGAGGGACCAAACTTCATGCAATTAAAATTTAAAATCAAGATAAGAATAACGTATTATTAGGCATCTAAGTATTTAATGAAGTTGCAAATGATTACCAAATTTTATAAGTTAATTCTAAGGTTCCTTGGCTATTCTTAGAAAATTTTGTGCCGTGGGACTTATAACAGGCTGCAGTTGTTTGTGAGTAGAATAATAATACGAATCTCTGAAATGCTACAGGAAGCTTTCCTTTTTATTAATTATACATGTGCCTACAAAGACGCTTATTAAATGTCTTGCTGCTAAAAAATGTTATACTGATGCTTCTTCACCAAGGTCTTAATTTCAAAGCTGAGTTTCACATACAACTGCCATACGCAACAGTTTATTGCCTGCGCATCAGCAAGCTGCTGGAAGTTCACTCATCTTTGTAAGTTGCCCTAAAATCAACGGTCAACTTCCCAAGTGGGCCACATTCTGCCCGTGTTACACTCCTGTCAATGCCGAATGAACGCAAACAGCAGCTGGCTGTTGGCTGCAGTGGGGCTTGGTTCACATCCATAATATTGCACGAGACTTGATCCTGTGGCTGCAAGTGGAGGTTGGATAAGTCACGAGGTTAGACTAGCAGGTTGTCACTTTGCTGTGAGCCCTGTGTCATCCCAATAAACTAAACAGTAAGGCAGTAGGCCCTCAAAAGGGGCTGTATCCAGGATGCATCATACTAACTCTAGGGCTGGGGTGGATTTTGTAAGAGGAGCCAGCTCTGTGCTGCTGTTTTGAGGGAAGCAAGGCCACCTGGTGATGAAACCAGCCAGGAGAAGACTGAGCACTCCCATAGTAATCTCTCCATGTGACTGCAGCTGCTTTTGAAGTAAGAATCCCATGGCTAAGAGGAAAGGGCTTGTCAACACATCATTGCTGTTCTTCAGGGGTCTGATGCCCAGGGTGAGTGGGAACCCTCTCTTCCCCACCCTTGCCCTGGAGGACTTTCAGCCCCCAGGTACTCCAGCATTCCCCTCCCCAGCTAGGGCACAGGTTGATTGTTTTCTTGCCATTAAGAAATATATTTTTTAAAGGGTCACTTGGCTCTGATGTTGACCAACATGAATGTCATAAGAAGGAGGCCCCATGTTTTCCCCAGCACTGTAAGTCCAAGTCTCCTGGGAAGCCCAGTGATGAATGGCACAAGTTTCTGCCCCACCACTACTGAGAAATTGGGGCTGGAGGAGCAAAGCAGACCCTGGGGTTTGCACCCGAGTGCACACGGCCCCGAGGAGCCGATGCCGGTGTCTCCCTGGCTGTACAGTGGCAGTGTGAGCACGGTTTCCTTGCCAGCAGAGCCGCAGGGTTGGGACCTGCTTTCAGAGAGTCAAAAATGACAGCGTGCAAAAATCATCTGCTCCCCCTGGGTTGCAGCGTTGGGCAGCACAGGACAAGAGCAGCGAGACCAGCTGGCTCCATCCATTCCGCGTCCCAGGGCCACTTACCTACCTGACAATGACAACCATTTAAGTTCAACAACTTCCGCAAGCTTAAGTGTTTCTCCTGTAAAATCTCCCTCTTTCATCAGTCTCTCTTCTTTGTGGGAGCCAACAGTAACCTTCAGAGCAGCCTTGCTGCTGTGCTCTTGAATATGAGCCTCAAGTTTTGCCATATTTTCTTCACTGCAGTGAAATAAATCGGCCCAATGTGTAAACCCACAGACGATTGTACTGCATTCCCCAAGCAAGTTCAATTCGCGTCTGCTTTGCTACCTGGAGGATCCCTCCTGCAGTAACAGGAAGTCCTGTTTACAAGTTGTGGCCTATATTATTTATTATTTCTACCATAATGAATGGGAGAGTGTGATGGAGAGCTGCCTATCAGCAGCACCGGCACCCCCCCCAGGGACCCTCACTGCTCTGTGGCCTTTGAGCAGTCCTGGAGACTCCTAACTGCTACTAACCAGGAGTAATTTGAGCAAAACTCGTGGAGTTAAGATCAGAAATCAGCTGAAGACCAACAAGTCCGTACTTTGAGGGTGGCAGAGCACTGTCACAGGCTGCCCACAGAGGTGGTGGAGTCTCCCACTCTGGAGACATTCCAAACCCGCCTGTATGCCATCCTGTGCAACCTGCTGTAGGTGACCCTGCTCTGGCAGGAGGGTTGGACTAGATGATCTCCAGAGGTCCCTTCCAACCCTGACCATTCTGTGAGTCTGTGAAGGGCTCCTGGTGCTTTTAGCCCATGTCGGTGTGGACAGCAGGCACCCAGCAGGCCTCAGAGGGGTCATCAGCGTGTGCATGTTTCTGGCTGTGTGGAGAAGCCTTCCTGTGCCTTTTTGTGCTCTCATTGCCGGTTTTTCCCACCTTTTCGCCCCAGTATCTGCAAATGGCTGAACGGTGGAGCAAAGCATTTGTATCTTAAAGAAACAAAGGTCAAGAGAGAAATGCTGGTGGAGACACTCCATAACAAATTCATCAGTCCCAGGACAGTGTCTCTGTACCAGGAGGCTTTCCATGGCCCTTTCATCCCATGGGACGGGCACATTTCACCCCCAGCATGGCTGCCCTCAGGCTCTTGCGTTGGCTGTGGGTGTCACTCGCTGTACCCGCACCGGCAGTAATGCAGCGTGCGGGGCTGATTCTGCATGCAGCCCTCAAACAAGGCTTTGTGTAAACTATCTTATTTATTTCACTATCCTTTCCCCATTCACCAGGCAAATTATCACATGTGTATTCAGTTTCAATAAGATAAAAAATTGCCTAATAAAATATTTACTCAGCCTTTGTCCCTGCAAGTGTAAACTCATGTAATTACAGAGCACTCCAGAACCTGTGGCTATAAATCTCTAGAAATAAAATCCTCAGCACATTGACAGAATAAGGCTCCCACTTACTGTGAAAATGGGAAGCTAGTCCATGCCAAGCTGTTAGATTAACTTAATGTGCTCCAACTCATGCTCCTTCTCTCTTTTCAGTCTTCGGGGAAGGATGTTTATCTCTTCCGACTGCCTCGCCATGGCTGTCATTAGCTTTCCGTCATCGGCTGGAAAAGTGATGATTCCACCTTTCTCTCAGAAATTATTGTTTCTCAACCCAACATTGGCTCTCATTGCTGGCTACCACGGAGGCTGCGGTCAGGGGCGTCTGGGACACGCTGTTAGCAGAAAGGCCAATGTGTATCGCACTCGGAAAATTCAAAGTGTCCCAGTAACAAGAAGGCTTTGATTATCTCAGCTACTAACGGGAAGCTGGTAGATATTAAGGCGCTGTAGCCTGATCGTCCTCGCGCAGGCAGCGTGGCAGCCTTCCACGGGACACGCTGCCAGCAGAGACATGGTGTGACCAAGCTGCTATTTCCAGGAAAACATTCCCGAGACTTCAGGGCTGAATCTCAACGGGGAGTGGGAACCTCTGCCGAGGCGGCCGTTTGCAAAAGGCAAACAGCGAGCCGTAATCTGTTCGTTAGGTGGGCAGGGGAGAAGAGAGGCTATTATTCTTTATTTTCAGTAACGTTTAGGTTGTGGGACTTCAGCACAGAGGGATCAGAGAAGAAGGGAGCGCAAGGAATTTATCAATCTCTTTTGTACCTGTCACTTTAATATATGCCTGCACCCACTTTGGCACAGCACCAGCGTTTTTGAAACACGGTAGCTTAGAGCAGTGGGGAGTATATTTTGAAGGAACTTTTAATTAAGTCTGCCCTTGGGCTACTGAGCAGGGGAAGGTGGGGGCACCCATCGTTGTTTTTAAAGGATTCCTCTATAAAGACAATTTTTTTCCCAGGCTATCACAAGTCTAGTATTGGGAAAAAAAGCCCCGAACAGGTAACGTCTCTAACTCAGCAGGTAACCTAACCCACCAGTCCCTGAAAAAGCACAGCAGCGCAGGCTTTTTACTTCCCAAACTAATTACTTGAAAAAAACACTGCTTGGACTCAAACCAGGTATCAACATTGCCATTCAGCATTGTCACTCCAAACCACAGCGGCCAGCAAACAGACAATAGGGGTAAGTAGGGAGCAAAGAAGGAAAACGTCCCTTACTCCCAGCCTTGTAGAGAATCCGGGCGACCGGCAGAAAGCCCTTTGCAGAAATGGGTGAGCAACCCAGTCCTTGAGGTGGTCATGGCCTCAGGGTCCCCCTTTGAGAACCGGAGGAATCTTCCTGATGAAAAGCCTGGTTGCTTTTTCTTCTTAGCTGGGCAGACCACCACAAAGCACAGGCTTTCCTCTGCCAGTATGCTTTCTGTTTGAAAACATTTTGCTGGAGAAAAATCCCCAACAAGGCCTCTGCAGGAGGTGACCCAAGGTAACAATAGCTGGAAGGGGTAGGAGGGAGGAATTTCTTCAGTTAAAAAAAGATCAGACAACACCCAAGTTTCATAGTGATGGTGTTTATGAAAAGGAGGCTGTCCCATCAGCCTGGGTGTTCGCGTGAGTCCTTGTGTCAACCTCTGAGCTTCATCTCAGAAACCAGTTTACCCTAGGATTCCCCAGTGCCACGTTTGCAATGGTGCGTGTTAACACGAAACCCCTCCAGCAGTGACGTATGCCGCAAAGCCCTGCCTGAAATGAAGTCAGGCTGAGCTGAGCGCTCACACCTTTAGTGATGGAACTTCTCCATTTCCAGCCCAGAAGGCTGATCAAGGATGGCAGCTTGGCAATTACAGTTTGCAACGACAGCAGGCAGTGTCCTTCTGCCACAGGACAGACCTTCCCAGGTAAGATGGCTCTGCTAAAATAAGCTTTCTTCTTACGTGTGGTAAGTGCTGGCCTGGGAAACAGCAGGGAGCAATCCAGAGGTGGGTGGCCAGGCTGAACGTGGATGCTACGCTATCACACACCTCCGGGGGCCATCACGCAGCTTCACCATGAGGTTGAACATGGGACCTGGGATTGCCTGTTCCTTCCAGCTCAGTCCAACGTCATTTATGGCACTGAGAGGTGCTTCCCTCTGGATCTCCAACTTGTTCCAAATTCTGCTCTTTGAACACAAGGAAAAAACTCAAATGTGTTTCAGTCTTAGACCTCCTTCGCACCTCTTTCATCCCTTTCTCCCTCGTTTTCCCTCCACATTAGTGCCAGAAGAAAGTTACCTCCTTCTACCCAGCTGGCAGGGCAGGATTGCGTTCCAGAGAGTTCAGTCTTTAAAAGCAGAACAAACCAGCTGTTTCTTATGGCCTGGCACTGCTATTCCCGGAGCCTCCAGCTGCAGATGGTGTTTGTGTTGTGACCAGTGCTGCTCCAGCACCCAAGAGGGGCGAGAGCCCTGCCCTGAGGGCTGCCACGTGCACCCGTGCATCCACTGCCCAGGTGCCTGCTTTAGAAAAGGATCATAACAGCCTAAAATAAGTGACTGATGGGCTGGCTTTCTTCCTGTTCCTGCCCAGTCTTAATAAAAAGCAAACATCCCCTTTGAGGAGTTATATTAACAAAGTGAAATTAATTTTAAAAAAGGCCAGCTTCGAATTCACCCGAGGAGCGTTAACTTTCCACGAACGCATCCATCAGGTGCCACCCTGTGGCTGAAAAGTCCCTCTCCCAGCTTGTGTCCAAATGGAGGTCTCCACCACCCGCCAGCATTGCCTTGTTCCAGCGCTGTGGGGCAGGATGGTGGGCAGCCCCACAGCGGATCCCGTGCCATGGCCGGGCTATGTCTTGGCCCCACGGCTGCCGGGATGTGCGTGTGAGACTGCGTGATGCCACTGCCGTGATGTTCTGGCCTTGGGAAAACAGCTCTGGCTGTCGCCCAGCGATCTTTAATAGAGACCGAACATGGATGTGGGGATGCTTGTGTGTAATTATACACAACGTATAGGGCCATTTACCATATGGGAGCAGTTGGAGCCCTTTGATCCTTCTCACCCATAAAGCTGGGCTCAAGGGGCCTGGCGTGGGAGAGCGGGGTCGCGGGGGGGCTCACTTTCATTCCAGTAAAGGCCGGGGCCGTGCCTGTATTTTCTCATTTCCCATGAATGTTCGGGAAAGAGATTTCCCAGCACAGCTGGAAAAAACTGGGGGAGCGCTGCTGGTGTCCTCTGGAGCTCAGCTCAGAGGCCTTTGTAGGCAAGCCAGAGAGGTGCTCCAGGGAGGTTCGCTGGAGCCAGAGGCTCACCTCCTGCGGGAGGGACCATCTTCCCCGTATCCCCCAGAGCTGGGGAGGGCATCCCTCATTCAAAACAACAGTACCGAGTGGGAAGTCTTGGCTGAGAAATGTCTGCGGCATGGGGATTGCTTGTGATAAAGGTGGTGATGTCTGAAGGTGGGAGGAAGCCCACCTTCACCTCTGCCAGCCAGGACGTGGTGTGCCAGCAGCGGAGCCAGGATAGCCATGCCAATGGCTTCCAACACCTCTTTAGGAAGGGCCCAGCTTGCCCCACCAGTCCTTCCTAACAGCCAGCTGCTTCGTCCTCACCAGTGATGCTGGTACAGGCGTCTACAGGGCAGGGCTTGGAGGTCCCTGCTCATACATTTCAATGGGCCTTTACAACAGCAATGCCTATTTTTTTGTGGTTTCCACAGTTCCCTGACTGGAAAATGCTGAAAGTATTTAATGAGAAGGAGTGATATACTAAAAACACTACATAGATTCAGTTAATTTTTTAATTTTATTTTTAATTTCTGAAAAAAATAAAAAAAAAAGTCCCTTTGCAAAGACAGCTGGGAATACAGTTGTATTTTCCACGGTCTGGTGGGTATCGGGTTGTGATTCCTCAGCCTGATTTTATTTCTGACTCTGCCACTGAGGTGTGAGTAACCCTGACCAGACCACTTGGCCCCTCCGACTCGCTTTCTCTTTTCTCTTTCTTTTTCCTGCAGTATACATTCCTTGATATAAGACCCGGCAGTTAGTTTGCATTTGGGGAGCGTGTCGTGCAAGGAGGGAGAGTGCAGGGCCGAAGCAAAGGCACTGAAGAAACGCTGCTAACAGCGTGAGAAAAACAATCAACAGGTTACGTTCCCAAAGACGGGGGGGTTTAATCGCACAACTTGTCTGTCACCCCCTTTGCTCACCAGCTAAACCAAGCCTGAACCCCAGCCGAGTCTTTGGATGGTCCAGATCTGGGCTCGCCCCAAAATCTGCTCCAGACCTGATGGCAGTCTGGCAGTGCCCGTGCGCCCCGGCCCCGGGGACCTGCAGGGCCATCACGGCATCACAAATCCTCATGCTCAGAGCCTTTCCCTCATCCTACAGGCCTCCTGACAGGCATTTGTTTGTGGAGGAAAAATTGAGGGAGGCAACGCTGGTGAAGGGTAGCAGTGCCTTTCTGTTATTTGCTCGCCCATCCTCATCCGTGCAGTCCCGCTGAAGCTGAGGGAGATGCCTGGGTGCAGAACCACCTGCCTCAGCGCCCGAGCCTTTAAAGGAACTTTGCACACATGGGCCCATGCTAGTCAATCTCCCTGGAGCCATTTGTTCTGCCCTCCCTATTGCTAAAACTTGAGAAACGATAGCACTCTGCCTGCACTTTGCGCCGTTAACCCGACTCGTGCACACACATTACTGTCAATAATTCTGCACCGCGTAACAGGTACTTGTAAACTCTTTCCATCCATCCTGCGTGGACAACGCTGAGTTTGATTTAAATTTCTCCCCTGTTTCTCAATCTTTTTTTTCAGGCTATTTGAGCCACAAAACTGGCCAACAGACACAGCTGGGAAACACACTGCAGCACAAAGAAAAAATAATAAGGGCTGGGAGGAGTTCTTTTCCCTTCTACAGAACTGTAATTGGGTCTTCTATTTTTTTTTTAAGCTCAGCTGGGGTATGAACTCCTTAATCTTAGTTTGACTTATGGGAAAGGGAGGGCATTAACATATTTATAAAAATTTACCTTGTTCTGAAACTGTAGACATGCCGCACCTTTTAATTTCATGATTAGTGTCATTTCATCATAGGGGAAAAGCCACTTTTTCTATCCAGCGGCACAAAACGAATACAAATCAAACACATGCTTTCTGGAATTATTCACACAATGTTTTCAAAAATCGACATAGTTCAATAGTTGAGCAATAAATTTTCTTACTAATGAGACACTAAAAAATGTTTTTGATGTTACGCCCAGGGAGAACTAGTTATTGCAGATTTATAGGCAATCTGTGCAAAGACTGTCCTTTGCTTCCAATGAGTTTCTAATTTTGATTTGATGATATCCAGCTGCGGAGATTTGGCCATGATATTATATAACTTGTGATATCACATCTATACAGTATTTTCTTCACCCTCGGTGAGTGGCCGTTTCATACACGAGCTGGACTGCAACATCCCTTGGTCTCCCTGTGCAAAGAGCCACGGCGTGTAGTGTTTATGGATCCCTCTAAGGAGTATACATACTTATGGTATGTGCGTCTCGTAACTCTCTGAAATACAGGAGGCAAATTCAAATTTTGTTGAAAACACAGCTTTTCCTTTCGGTTCCTCCTGCACTCTCTGTCGCTGGGAGCTGTAGCTCAGAGCAGGTCGGGGTGCGGGCAGTCGTGCACTGAAGGCTTTGCAGACAGTATTTTGCATTTCCCTTTGTTCCAAGCATCTCTTCCAGCATTGGACTGGAGCTGAGCCAGTTGGCCTTCTACCACCCAGGGGCAGCCACCACACCAAGGGCCAGAGTCACTGCAATCCACCCGCACGCAGAGGGAGGTTTGAGAGGAGTCAGTGAAGGAAGGTAACCTCTTGCCACTCTTGCCTCTTGTAACAAGGGAACGTTTCCCAACTCAGGCACGGGCTATTTTCTCCTCTTGGCAAAGGCGAAGCAGTGCGTTGAGTGAAGGTGACCACCAACATGTTCCCTGGAGGTAACCGTCGGTGGCCCAGTGCAAGAGTTTATTCCCATCGCTGTGTTGAGACCCTTCTGAAGACGAACACAGATCTTCCCCGGGGACATTTTTAATCTGAAACAAACCGAGCGGTGCCGGTATTGATACTGCTGGCAGGCCCCCTTCCATAGGAAATGAGAGAATGTGGTATCTCTCAAAGGGTAATAACAAGGCTCCTTGCCTGGATACAAGAACGATGAGTGCTTCAGAAGTGCTGATGATTAAGGCCCATGTTTAGGACGCTTGGAAAAAGTGGTCTCCGAAACGAAACAGCCATAAGCCAGTTTGCTCCACCGCTCGCCTGCTTTCCACCCACATGGCTGCCTTGTGGGCAGGCTGCAGACAGCCCCGGCGAGCGCGTCTGGCAGCCGGCTCCCGCGCCATGTGTGCCTCGACACGCAGGGCCCTGCCTGCGCCGGCCCCGCCGGCCGCCATGCCTCGCCACCTCCCAACGCGCGCCGCCGGGCGCCTGGGCCCTCCGACCGCCCCGCACAGGCAGCCCAGGCATGTCTGCGTCCACTTGACCCCGGCTGCTGCCGCAGGAGGCTAACGCGCAATTATCTCAGCAGATGAGGAGCGCTGCTACTTTATTCTTTTTTTTATTTTTTTTTATTTTTTTTTTTAGGCAGTCTGCAACTTGAGCACGCGGCGAGTCACTAAAAAGCTCAGCTTCTGGCGGAAGACAGCAAGACGGTGGCGTATTAAGCTAAACAACGGCAAACAAAGTCCACAGAGCTATTTTTGCTGAAATAAACATTCCTGGCTTCCAAAAAAAATGATGAGGAGTCTGCGGCCACCCCAAATAGTATTAAATTAACTGATAACTCACAAACACTTAAGTCAGTTATTCTTCTCAAGGGCTGCTGGAAGCACACCCATGGCAGGGACCACAAGCGCCTTCGGCAGGGAGTCCCCTGGGAATCAGGCAGAGCCATCCTCTCGTTCCTCGCATGCCACGCATGTGCATAATTGCATATAAATCATGGGTCTGAACAACATCGAAGCACTAAACGAAGTTAAAAGTTCACAGAAACACGTTCAGAATGACATCTTACTCCCAGCTTTCAGTAAGCACATTATACGTTGAAGAGTTGCCATTCTTTTTTTCTTCATAACCCAAGCTTTTGGTCCCCTCCCCCTCATATGCTCCGTCTCGTCACACTTCTATCTCCAAATTCACTGCTGATGCAAATGATTTCAATGGCACTTCACAAACATACGCAGCAAACGCAGCCAGATGTCTTCCTTGGGTTTCAGGAAGGCAGAGAAGTGTCAGAATTAAATCTGGATTGCTATGATGTTGCCAAAAATAGTTTCTGCACTCACTCTGTGTCTGTGAAGATGGATCTCAAGGCCAAACACAGAAATTAGCTTCCATATCAACATTTTACTGTCACTTTCATCGCCACGCCAATAGATTAGTTAAAATAACATCGTTTACTGGCATGGAGTGTTATTGCAAACAGATGTCATCGTTAGGATAAAGACAAGTTCTACTATTTCATCCAGGAACTTATTCATGGAAATTTTGATTTTTCTCATTGAAACAAGAAACGCTTTTCAGTCTTTGAATCTTTCACCCACCAAAAATGCAGAAGGGAGGGTTTTTTTGTTTCCCCCTCCAATAAAGAAGAAATAAGCATTTTGCTTGATGAGGCAAAATTCTGGTGGTTATTTCCAGTTAAAGGTTTTCCTCCAATGAAAGACAAATGTTAATTGGAAAAATATCTACGAACAGCTCTAATTTCCTGTATATCTTTCATAATTGTATCTAATTGCATACTGCTTCCTTCAACTCTTCTTCATCTGGAGTTGAATAATTCTAGTCTCAAATATATTCATGTTTTTCCATATGTCTAGTCATTGAGCCGCCTTCTCTGTGTTATTCAGATAAAACTGGACATTTATTTTTAATGATTGTTTTTTGTTGCCTTCCTTTATTATGAAGGGAGTATGTACAGCAAATGGATACACATTTTACTTCATTCATTAGAAAGAAATACGAAACAGCGCGATGCAATGAGATCGGCCACCAGAACACAGCAGCTCAGGAGGGATAAAGTAATAGTGCACCCTGCAGAAATCTGAAATCTCAGTCCCACTGGAACGAGAGGCAGTGCTCCGACTGACTTCAGCGAGGCTGAGATTTCATCCTAAGAATTTAATAATACCGCAGTTTTAAGTGAGTTCAAGCAGAAACGCATGCTCGCTGCCACAATTTAAGGCTGTCAGTCTTACACAAACAAAAGCCTATGCATTTAAGGAAAAGAATTTTGAGTCCCTACGTTTTATTTATTTAATCTACTTACAACATATTAAAAATTAAAGACTACATTGTAATAGATTTTATGTACCTCTGAGAAATAACTTTAAAAATCACCCAACACACAAAAAATGCAATAGTGGCCAATTTGTATTCTTTTTTATTCTACTCCAGAGAAGATAGCAACAAATAAGGTCATGTTTGGCAACTGTTTGCATGTAATATGTTGACTCATTGCTGCTCTCTCGATCTATGTATTCTTTAGACTGTGCCTAATAGGTTGTACATAACTTCTGTATGAAACTTGCCGTGTCTCTGTCTCATGAGCTCTAGTGCCAAGATGGAAACTCCCAGCACTTCAACGGAGCCCTGGCCTCTGCTCCTACTCACAGCAATGGAAAAGTTCCTTTAGACCTCGGTAATGCATCAGTTACTGAAATCAAAATCCCTTGGAAAAAAAGCCTACTACAATCTATTTCTGAAGTCCAGCAACTCAGTCTGTAAAATGCTCTTGAGTCCTCTTATGGTATGGGAGAGAAAACATGCCTTTGTAATGTAAGATAAATGTTTAGCTCGGGGAAAATGGGAAGAGCTTATAGTAACAACCCCGAGTGGACACAAACTCAGCCCGGCTCCTGGAAAACCCCGAGCTGAGCTCTGGGCACTCGCAAGGTGCCTGGAGCAGGAGGTGCGGAGCTGTGATGGATGGCCAGATGGGCTGCAGAGAGGTTTACGTCCCCCCGTGCCGCTGGAACAGACACCCAGGTACTCCGGCAAATGCTGACTTAAATCAGCTTAAATGCAAAGGTGCCTAAACACCCCCGGGACAGCAGCTGCTTCACTGGCACTAACCCTCTCTCCTCTGTTTTTCCAGAGCAGGGTGTTGTCACAGCACAGCAGCTTTCTGGGATGGCCAGGACAGGCTGTAGAACATGCATTTGCCTTATATCCTCACTCACAGCCCTGTGCTGAGTTTCCTGAATGGGTAAAACTCTTGATCCTGCATCTACCGTAAATGCCTACAGGGACCTCTGCTATGTCTCGTTACGCTGAGCTGAGAAAAGAGCATGAGTTAGTTACCGATGGCAGAGGAGCCTCCAGAAACTCTAGCTGGAATTTCTATCTTCTTCTGCGTTTGCCCTTACTGTAATTACGTTTCAGAATAATTTCTGTGTCAATCTTCCACTTCCAAATATAAATGTCACTTCTCTTGCCCAGGTTCAAAACAAACTGTTGGTTTGAAATAGCTTCTAACACGCTAATAATGAAATACCATTTTACCCCCACTGAGAATAAAATGCTAGCACTAATCATACCATTCTAAAGGGCTTATAAATCAATAAACTGAGAGGCAATGAATGAACAAAATGCCGATTAAAATCACAAGCACATCAAGTATCTGCAGATAATCAGCGTCACGTGGGGTTTTTTTTAAAAAAAAAGAAATAGTTTTCCCTACACATGTGGATACACACAGTGCCTTGCTAGATTTTATTCTCACGGTGTGGCTTGGTTACCTCGCTCAGGTAGATGGACACACAACTGAATGCTGGAAAATGAGAGCAGTAGACCACTTTGTGGTGTGACATTCGTAACCCAAAGTGGTACAACCTCATAACAAACTGCCTCCAGTAACTGGGATTTTCCCTGTGTCTGTTCACCGCTGGATGCCAGCTCGCAGCTTTTGGTTGTGAGCAGTTCTGGGGTGGTTCCCCGGTCAGGGCTGTGTCAGATGGCCAACACTGCAGCCACCCAGCTGCCTGCCTCGGGTCACAAGGTGGGAACAGCTGGGGCCGACACCATCACACATCTCAGATCCAGCCACCCACAGCACAGCATGGAGAGCTCGGGGATATAACTCTCCCCTCCCACCTGCAAAGTGTCCTACAGAGCTTCCTGTTGCTTTCTCTCCCTGGAGCACACGCTTTGTGGCTCTTGGCCACATTGCAAATTTCGGTAAGCAGCTCCAGACGGGTGGCTACCCCTGGTACCTTGTACAACACATTTGCTCAATGTTGCCCGCTATGGTGTGCTTCTTAGCTGAATGCACAGCACACCTGTGAAGTTCCTCCCTGGGTGGGTCACATTCTTCCCCATCCCATCAAGGCTAAGAGAGATTCGTCAGTATGGTGTTGGGAAAAGCTTTTCTTAAACTCATGATATTGCCTTTAGTAAGTGGTTCACATGACTGCTATTACAAAATTGCTTCCCTGCTTGGGGGTGTCTGCAAAGCTCTGGTATATAAACTGTTGTCAAGCTTGCAGCTTTGAAGGCTCCCCTACATGTTGACATCATGGAGGTGTCCAAGTGCCATAGGTCAGGCCCAGAAGCTCTGGCACTGCAACCCAGTGTTTGGAGGCGTAGTGACCTCTCGAGTGAAACCCTCATGAAAAAAGGAGCAGCTCTTTGCTGACCAACCCTTGGTCACCAAAACCACGGGTGGCATTTGTCACCTCAAACCCCCATCCCTTTATCACTGGAAAGGAGCCTATAAGAAATCTCTAGTACCTTGGAGGTGGCACATCGCCATTTTTGACAAACAAGCCTTCTTATTTTAAAAGTAAAGGCTGGCACTGGATATACACAGACAATGGTAGACACAAAACACCAACACAGCAGCTCCTCAGTTTTATGGAAACTGATGACAGCAAGAGATTGCAGTAATTGCAGCATGAGAGTAAGCATAGTTCTTGTTTACAGTCAACTCCAAATTATTTCCTCATACACTTAATTGAATCTTTCTTACAGATAGATTTTGTAACCCTCATTGAATCTACTTCAAGAAAAAAGTTTGCATAATACATCAAGAATCATCTATAATTTCTTCCTCTGAATTCTGATGCAACATAATGAATAAAATACAATAGAAATGAAGATGTTGGGAATTTATGACACAGCTTTTAATTATAGATCTAGGAATAAATGAACATGAGATTCACTTGCTAGTGAATTGTAAATTAAGATAATGGATATTAAGATTAAGTCTTTTTTTTTTTATTTTGCAATACTTGATGTTAATAGAAACTGATTTTGTGTATTAGTCCAAGTGTCTTTAAAGACTTTCAGTGTCGTTATTCAATAATGGACGCATGTTTTAATAAATTTGCTTTTCTGAATAGGTAAATGGATTAATTGATAGAGGATCATGAAAAGCTTTGCAAATGCGTGTTGATGAACTTGTTAATAAAACATCACACAAAATGTTTTATTCACACGAGATAGGTGGGTTCACCCCTTGTTAATATTCAACAAAGTTAAAATGTTCCTTTGAAGTGGCACCGAGGCATCGTGATCTTCAAGTGATATGGGGTAGGAACTTCTTCTAATAAAATCTTATGGGGAAATACACCACATCAGTGGTTTAAAATCACCACATATTTATGACGAGCAGTACCTGTTACTTGAATTGTCTCACAGAAATGCTACTGCTGCTGTTTTAAACATTTCTCCCCAGGTGAGGGTATCTCTTCACAAGTGAGCTGTCTCTTAATAAATGCTTTAAAAACACAGTGGAAGGTTCTCAGTATGGAAATTAGAGAATATAAAGCTCTTTTTGTCCTTTGCAAGATGACAATGATATTTCCTCATCTTTTGCTTGCTCGAATAAGCATTGAATTACCTATTTTTTTTAAAGGGTGATTAACCTACAACTCTAAGTCAGTCAGCTAACGCTTCCTAGCAACTTGCACTTGTTGGGTCCAGTGAGCCAGAGTATCAGAGCTGTGTAGCAATAAATACATCCAGGAATTCAGGCACCAGTGTTCAAAAAGTATTCAGAAGCCCAGCCTCTGCTGGAATCCAGTGCGAATTTAATCTGGTGCCCAGGAGCTTGATATTTCAGTCATGTCGAGAAGCTGAGCCATAGATTTTCAGAAATGCTGCCTCCAGCTATACCAAAGCTCATGAAGACCCAGCTCTGCACCATGCTATAGCTGGTCACTACAGGTCTGTTCAGCCCCTATTCATCACCATCGCTTTTAGTCACTGAAGGCTCTAATTCTTTTTGAGATCTCAACAGAAAATTTTGTGTTAAGGTGTGTGACTGTGTGTGCACGCCCACAGGCAACTGAGGGTTCAGAGAACATCACAGAGTGCAAGGACAGTACCTTGCTCATTACTGAGATAATACTAAGAAGATAAGACTATTTAGTTGTTATACACCGGGAAACAGAAAAAGTGGCCATTACCTTGCAAATGACCTTGAAACATTTCTCCTATATGCCCTTATTCACAATCCACCCATGTTGGCACACGCCGGTCTCTGAGAGCTTGGGCACTGCCAGCAAAATCCCCACTGGAAGCTACTCTGCAGGGCCAGGAATGCTTGAGAACTCTGTAATGCATTAAAGTGTTAGCGGACACACATATCTAAGGAAACATGTTTACATGTTGCAACAAGTTGTCACAAATATTAATTTTTCCTAAAGTTTAAACCCATTACAGAGTTCTTACGCATGCGTGTGCCTGTGCAGCAGCCCTCAGTAAAGCTCTTGCAAGCATGCGGGGTACACACGTGGCAGCTCAGGACAAGCACAAGAGTCCCAGGCCAGTTACAAGGTCCTTTATGAAGTAGAGGTAATTTTTTCCTCTTTTCACACATATGACAAGTAAGTATTCTTGTCTTGTGAGTGTTGTCTTGATAGTGAAGAAGTTATATTGTACAATAGTGTTTTCTTAAGCCTCTGTTACGTTATGCTGCTGCTCTACGTCACCAGTAAAATAGAACAGCAAACAAAGGCTTCAGAAAGGTTAATAATATTTTGAGGAGAGCAGCCCCTGCCATTTCTAAGGTTAAAATTGCCCCTACTTTGACAGATAACGAGCAGCAATCTGCCTGAAATTGCGTGGGGTGATTTCAGCCACTGGCAGTCAACTAACACTCTTCTGCATGGTGTGCTTGAGGGGGAGAGCAAGGGGCTTGCTCGCAGCCTTACTGAAAACCTATCACCGTTTGCTTGGAAAGCCACTAAAAAAAGACCAAAAAAAACCCCAAAACATTACCCTTGTGCGGTTGCGATCAGATATATAGACATGTCCTTTTTCCCAGTCCCCCCACAAGCTACCTAGGTATGGCAGCATATCTTGGTAGTTCTGATTTTATTAGGTCCTCAATAGTGCTCTAGGAAGCACCAAAGCAGGGAAGACGGCTCTGACCTTCCTCCATCTTCATTCAACTACATTCTAGTCCTATTTTAAAATGTGTGTTTGTGCAGCTGTGTTCATAGTAGCTTGACAGGGAGCAGTCGCACATGGACCCCTGTACCCAAGCTATTTTTTGGCGCCAGCCAGTTAATGCCATCAGTTTGCGCAGTAAAGCACAAGCCCCGACTGTATGTACCTTGGCCCCAGCTCCTTGCTGGCTCAAGGAATGTGTCTCTGGGACCATCCAACCTTACAGGCAGCCACGAGGAATCAAGAAGCTGGCAGGGAGAAAGGTGTGATGTGAGCAGCGAGTAACGCTAGCGCTCGGCATCGGTGGGGGCAGCTAGCAAATTGTGGGAATCGCAGGCTGAGCCCAGGAGAGGCAATAGTCCCCTGCCTTTGAGATACAGGACATCAGGTAGGTAGACATCGTACTAGCATGTCCCTAGAGTTTCCATCAGTTACATCCAAAGTACTGATAAGTTAGGAAATGTCAGGATTTAAGCTACTGAGAGAACGTTATCTCTGCCCTTTCGCGTGTTTGTGCTGTACAGGGTAAAGCACTACTCCAGTGAGCAAAGTCAGAAACCCTTAACACCTTGTAGAAATACGAGTGAATTGGGTCCCTAATTCAAACTTTTCAAACGTGTTTACTGTCCCTTCAGTAAAAGATTTAACACCTGCTTCATCACTGTCCCCTTCTGACAGTCACAGCATTCCACTTTGCAATGTTTTGAGCTCTGCTTCATGCAAGAAAGAAAATAATTAAGTAACCTGGCTTACAATAACATTTCTTTGCAGAATGGAGCATTCACTCTCCCCCCTGGCCAGGGAGCACCTTGTAGGGGTGAGGTGAATCAAGCCTAGCGTTGGTGGAGTTTCTCCATTCTGTAGCTTCCACTGACACCTGCTGGAGACAGGCGGCTCTTGGGTGATCATGTAAATCTGTATCCAAAACGCCAGAGGGGTAAGCACAAAATACACTTCTCCCCCATTTGGTCAACGAAGTACTCTGCATGTCTGTAATGGTAAAATATGGTCAGAATCAAGAACGTTTGCCTATTTCCATCTCTGAGTTTATGAAATAAATTCAGCTTTTTCTAAAAACCAAACCCAATTCACAGTCACGTACAAACAGAGATTTCCCAGCCAAAGGAAAAACACAGTTTCTTAAACAGATTGGTGACCTTCAGAGCTCAGTTCTGGTCCAAATGGAGGGAGGTTTGGAGGAAAGAAGGAGGAAGGAAGGTCCTCTCTGCAATCCCTAGCGATCTAAAGGAAGAATGGGACCTGGCAATGGTTGTCGTACTTTCTGGTGCACACCAGCTCCACAGAGACGTGGGGATCCCAGCTCAAAGGGCTCAGCTCTCAGTCCCTTTTGCGTGCTGGCTGGCAACTGGTGCTGGGGGAATAACACTGTTGTTTTCACTGCTGGGTTCACTTACTCCAGCACCACTGGAGGGTTTTTGTCCCTAGTTGACTTGCAGAGAAAGACTGATTGCTCAGACCACTTCCCAGCAGATGCACGCACAGCGCTCTGCAAAAGAACAAGAGCACAATTAAATCTGTGTGTGAATGAAGGTGGGTCATGTGAGCACAGCACAGGGATGTGCGGTGTTCCAGCACAGCTGTGGTCTACTTTCCTGCTTTTCCTCATTTTCATGTTAGGAATTTCACCAAGTCCCTGATGAGCACCGGGAGCAATACAGGGAATTACAGGAATACAAAAATTAAAAAATACCCTAAAAAACAAGCACAGTCCTAAAGCTTTGAAAAATGGAAAATGTTTCACAATTTTAACATGTCTTTTATATTGGTGTAGTGTTCCTGTTCTGCTTAGACAGGAAAAAGAGCCAGTCACTGATAGACCTAAACCTTTCTTCACTTTCAAATTAACCTTATAGTTCATACATGTGTAACAACTCAGCCAGACCTGAGCTCTGTATAACTGAAAATGCCTTTTCCATAGTTAGCTCCCAGTGTCTAGCTCATAACATTTTAACTAAAGCCACAGACTGCTGAAAAATTTAGGGGTCTATACAAAATTATTACAGTTTGAGTTCTAGCCAACAGGAGACATTTAAGGGGTGGTGGGGTGGTGGTGGTGTTTGTTGGCAGAAATTAAAGGATAGTTGAATCTTTTGTTTATTATATTTACACGTTCATTTAATTCTTCCATTGCCATCTCACTCAGGTCCCGCTGGTCATGGCCAGAAGGTGGCAGTGGAAGAGCACCCATTGCTCGACAAACACCGAGCTTGTCTGCGAGGGCAGGGGTAACTTCAGGGGCAGAAGCAAGGACTGTTTTACATGACAGGACAGCAGACAGTTGCAGTTTCGGGTATTTAAAGAGGTATCTCCTATCTATGATACCCAAAGTGCCAAAATGTGTGGCTTCATAAGCTGGAAATGTGTAAGGAAACCCATTTGCTTACTTTCAAACTAAGAGGAGAAAAGCTCTTCTCAAAGTGTTATTGCAAAAACACTGGATGTCACGACAGCTTTAATCATTTTAGTTACTCAAATGAGTAATTAAATTTGAACATCTGAATACCAAGCCCACTTCAACTGCCTGAGAAACATAAGGGATTCTCATGGTAAGCAAACTTAACAGAATTGTCCCACCATAGCATTTTAAATCTATATTTGTTAATGAGCCTGTGGTCCCCTTTTTAACTGCCCTTATTGTTGGGATAACCCAGAAAAACCCTCTAGAGGGAAAGCAGGTGGTGAGTTTGGTCAATGTTATTTTAACTTCAATTTTAAGTATATTATCATGACTAATATTACAGTCCTGCAAGATGCTGCGTGTGAAGGGACTTGCTAGAGTCTGTTTATAATCTCTTAAAATGGAACTGGCCCCTTGCTCATTCATCTGTCTGTATTGTTTTGTGTTTGCGTCTATATTTCCGTTTTGTATTTTGGGGTCTACAGAAAGAAGAGTTTTAAAAGATTTTGCTTGAAAAAGTAAATTATCTCTCTAGGAAGCGTTTACTGTCATGCTGTAATTCATATTAATACTTTACTAAGATCAGCTCAGACTGAGCTCCCTGTACCTCTCGGGGTGGCCCATTCCCATGGTACCACCTGGGTTGTCCTCCACTGGCCCAGGAACCATCAGCTGTATACTGTAAATGTATACAGTAATAAAACAAGAATGGGGTAAAGAAACTGAAGTAAGTTGATAGATAAACATAATCTAAAGAAAAAAAATAATGTGGAACATGCTGTCCTACCCTGCCCCACTTTGGTGTCCTCAACTAAGAGGCTTGAGAGAGCAGGGGTAGAGCTTTGTAACTGTCAAAGCACAGGTGGAGCTCCTTATCTTCCACTGGTCCCTTGGCAGGCAGAGTCAAAGGAGCCGAGTCTTTTCATGACATCCTGAGCAATAAATGTGAGGAATGGGGTCCTCTCTCTCTTCTCCTATGTGCTCTTTCCATCCATGTATCTTAATCCTTTCCCTTTTCACCTTTCATTTCAGAAGACCGTCTTTCATAACGCTGCTGGGCAGCCAAGGCCAGAAGGGCAGCTACAAGCACCACGGGGGACAGTTGGCCTTTATACATATTTGCCAGGTCATGGCATGATGGATCAAACCGCGTGCTGTGCCTGGATTGCTACCACAGCGAGGCTGCGAGTAAAAGCCAATGCCAGAGACAGATATGCAACTGAGTTGTCCTTATGTGTCCCCTGCTGAGTGTTTGTCTTATTTTCTATTATAGAGAGCAGGATCAGGACACACAAAAAAGAAACGTTAAAAATCCTCCCTATTTCATATTTTAGAAGGATATTTGGTCTTGCTTTCCAGTATTGCTCAAATGGAAGTTTCTTTCTAAAAATTCCCTTCAAAAGGAAGAAAAAAACAGGGAATAATTACTGTGAAAATCCTACAAACCCCGTTAATTCAAATGTTTTTGTTTTTTAAATTTTTTATTAAAGATGCAGAAAAGAAGGGCGAGTGAGTAGGGTGAAGCAGGGCAGGAGTCTGGATCAGGCTTAAGCTCTTTTTATTGAGCAGAGCAGTGACATTGACACCTTCTTTTCTCAGCACATCCAAATTAAAAGGACAATCGGGTGAGCTAACCAGAGTTGCAGGAGAAAATTTGGAAACGTGGGGAAAAGTCACGAGCTCTTCATTCGCCTTAAACACAGAGAAGATGCCTGCAGAAAGTAGCGACCAAATGAAGCTACTGAGACAAGTGTCAAAGAATAGTATGAGTATGCAGAGAGAAAATTTTAAAAAGTGAAGGTACAGCACAGGATTTTGCAAGGGATATCAGGAGTAGCAAGAAACAATTCTGAATATACATGGAGAGACAGAGGGAAAGAGACCAAGCAAATTATTGATTCAGTAGCAAATGAAAAAGGGAAGTCATCAGCACAAAAAGCCAAGAAGGACAAAGTTCTCTGTGCCTTATTCTGCATTTCTAAGAGAAAAATCAGGTGCAAAGACTGGCTAATGCAAGCAGCAGCAGAGCGGTAGGATCTCTCCACAGAAATGCACAAGGAGGCATCAGCACACTTGGAGAACTACAAAGTTTTCACACTGCCTGAGCTTGATGGATTTTGTCCCAGGAAACTACAACAGAATATGCAGAAGTAACGTCAGAACCACTTGGGGGTTATCTTAGGGAAGTCATGGAGTGTAAATAAGCATCAGAAGACTGGAAAAGGGCAAATATATTCAGTTTCTAAGAATGGAAGGAAAAGACTAATCGGGGATTTGTCTATCAGTCAGCTTACCTTCAAATGCCAGAAAAACCCTGGAAAGCACAAAATCTTTGTGAGGACGTGAAAGAAAACAAGGAAATGAGTAAGAGTCAAAATGGATTTGTCAACTGCAAATCCTCTCAGAGCAAACTCGTCTCTTTTTATGAATGAGTTGCAGATCTGGATAGAGAGAAAACAATAAACACCACCAAAAACACAGAATGGACTTTGATACCTTCTCTGAAGTCCTTCTCTCAAAAGGTAGGAAAAGTATGTTGTGCATGAAACTCTCATACGGCACAGGCCAAACAGGTCAAATAAACATGCTGAGCTAATGAAAATGTAGCAGTTTTCAGTGGGTCATGGTCAAAATAGCAAAATGTAGTTAACGGGCTCCTCAGAGCCAACTCCTCATGGAGTTGGCTGCGTTCAAAATGGTTTTACCAATGACCTGGTAGATGCAATAGAGGGTTATACTGTTAAAGCTTTAGAAAACACTGAGGTAGGAGGAGATGCAAGTATGTTAAGGACAGAACTAGAAACTAGTCAGCTAGGCAAGTTGGAGAAATTATATGAAAACACTGGATGAAACCTTACAGGACCAAACAAAAGGATGTTCATTTGCCAGGAGTGATTGACTGCACAAATAAAGAGATGGGGTACAAATAGAAACTCCAGGGGTCCAAGATTATAGGAAATCATGAGCAGAATATGAGCCAATGTTTTCCTACGGTGTTGCAAAATGAAGGTAATCATCACTCCAACCCAGGATACTGTTTTCTGAACACGACTCATGATGTATGCTTATAATGAAGTGACATTCATGCAGCACAACACTCAAACATAGGTTTGAGCCAGCGTACGATGATCCATTTCCTAACATCATGTACTCTCACAGAGCAATTAAACAAAATTGCTTATGTTCTGTGAGCACAAACCTTGGTGGAAGGGACTGCAATAAAGGAAGAACCTGCCTCCGCTAATGGTACTAACTCATTTCCCGAAAGCTGCAATTGCTAAGTGACCCTCTGTAATTAAAAGGCCTGACACATTTTAAAAATCCTTTTCCTACAACTGGCCGCTATTGAACCTTCCCTCCGAGTTGCACATGAAGCCAGTGCAATATCAATTGATTCAGCACATTCATAAACATTTTAGCACAGGCACAAAAACCCAGAACTTTCTGTCATAGCTTGTGAGAAGCAACCTTCAGTAGCCCAAATTTCTCATTTTTAATATAATTTTCTCAAATTCTAGCTATCTTCTTCTAGCTCTGTCTGCTAGAGAGAATGGCTAAATATCAGAAAAGCATCCTTCCTGCAGGAAATGGGAGGTCAATGTAGGCACTCCACAAAATACTTGAGATCTTGAATATTTTTCTGTACGTTTCAATCCACAGGTGCTGCTGTACATTAGCAACCACACAGCTGAAATGGTCACTCTTATCTGCTGCATACATGGAAGTAAAAAACCCCAGCTCTTCTCCCAGGTTTGTGGGCTCCTGTTATCCCAACAGAAGCTGTGACCTTTATCAGCAATAGGTTCTAGGTTCCAGGCTACATGTATAAACCCTTGTTTATATGGTGTGATGAATCAAAAGCAAAAATAACCTACAGGATTCCTTGCTACATTGCACGCTGTGAACAGTCATTTACTTTCCAGGGGACCATTAATTAGTATTGATTTGTCTTCTTGCTCAGACAGTTCACAGGCGTACGGATAGGAGGCTGCGTGCCAGCTTGTGCAGCATCAGGAGCCTGTTATCCTGCAGGTTTTTACACAAGTTGAAAAGATTTGCAAAAAGAAGACATAATACGTAGTCTGAAGCTAAGGTGATCTTCAAATTGCCCATTTTAAGTGGCTGGTGAAAGAGGAAATAGATGAGGTAATGTCAATAGGAGCAAGAGAACCATTCAGAACAAAAAGGGGCTTAATAAAACCATGAGGATAAAATCTGAAGTCCATGAAAAGGCTCACGTCCCAGCCTCGTATTCCAGAGTAAGACATCCCCGTGACTTTATATGGTGCACAGGTACAAGGCTGACACCTGGAAGTCAACACTGTAACAGCCCAGGATTGCAGGGATGGTCTGTAAAAAAGGACCATCACAGAATCTGAATGCATAGTGAATGTGTTGCCGCAATTCTGCCCACTCCCCAAGGTGAAGGAGACCAGACAAGAAAGTCTTCCTGAATTTTTTTAAGTAAATATTGTCTCAACAGCCCTGAGACACCATGATTTCTCCTCCTTCCTGGAGAGCTTCTCTAGTGCCATGCCAAGAAACCATGAAAGGTCAAGTATCTGAGCTAACTGGTCTCAGCTGGAATCGGGGGTGTGGTTGAGCTGGGAGGAGAGGTGGTATGTAAGGTGGTAGCAGGCCTCCTTGGAGTAAGGTTGGTTTTCAGCAGTGGAGGCTCAGCTGTTTCTGACTGATAACAGGTAGGTAAAACAACCTGCACTGCTCTTGGACAACAAGGCACCACCGAGAATGCAGCTCTGACCAGGCCAGCAGGCACCAGTAACTAGCACAGCGGGGTGCTTGAGGTTTAGTTGAGCCAGTTAGACTTTCAGTTCCTCAAGGAGTGAGAATAGCTGCAGGAAGAGGCAGGTGGCAAAGCCTGCTGGCAGCACACTAACCCCTGCCTGGGTGACTGGTGAACGCGTAACAGCACTGCAGAGCAGAGACCGTGTACAGAGGGCTGGTGCCCACTAGTCCCTGGGGTTTTGCTGCTCACCAGCTATGTCCTACTGTTGCTTTCCACCAAGAGGTCTTTGGTCTTCTATTTACTGTACTGGCTAAAAAGGAAGCTAACACCTGGTGTTAAACTGAGCTCTTGCTTATTGCTGGCACAGACTCTAGAGCAAAAGCCAGTTTTAAGCAGAAACGAGTCCAGCTTTGTATTGATCATATTGATCCATCCTCCTCCAGACAGCCCCAGGATCAGCAGGCACCAAAAAGACTGGCTATCAGTATCTTCTATAAGAATAGACAGTAATTAAGATTAGAAGATAAAGTTTCTTAGAAAGAATATAACAAGTTGGGGACAGCATTTTAGTACTCCAATAGAACAGGGGGGTCTAAGATAAGGTTGAACCTCAACTCCTTTGTCCCCCACCAAATCTTTTTCATAAATTTTCATTCATTCTCTTTAGTATTTATTTTCTTAACAGATCAGGAGGTTGGGTTTGGTTTTTTTTTTTAATTTTAATAGGCTTCTCTATTACTATCAGATAGTTACACTAATCACCCTCTTGCATATGTGGGTTCTACCTGGTGTCAGGTAATAGTATCTACTAATAATACAACCTTGTAAAACTTGTTGTTTAGTAAGCTAGAACTATCTAGAGATCGCTCCCATCCCACCCAGCCTCCAGCAACACTGCCAGCGTTTTACGTGGGGTCTCTGTGTGCTCTCTTTGAAAGGCTCTGCCTGCTGGGCTGGGGCAGGTGCTGGAGGGCCAACTGATGGTGGTGGGAGGAGGACACCACATTCATCAAGAGGATGAGTCCTGCCAGGAAATAGGATGTAAGGTTTGCTGGGGGGTAGCGAAAACAGGATTTGTTTCTCTAACGTAGGAAGAATTAGGGAGAAAACAGCTGATTAGCAGGTTCCAGGGAAACAAAGAATAACTTATGAAGATACTTTGGTGAGTAAAGATCTAGCCACTTTATTAAATGTATTAATGCCGAACGTTGAAGGGAAGCTGATAATAGTTTGTTGTGAAGAGATGGTACTGGATATACTGACTGGCTCTGATTTAGAGTTTTGTTTCAGCTCTGGATTAGGATGATAATTATGTATACATATGCTCTGCTTCGTGGTTTGTGCCTTACGAACTCCAATCTTATATCTCCCATAGCTGTTAGGAGGAGATATCTCAGATCTTGGGCTCATCCATTTATTAGAAACTGAACAATATGCATGGAGGGGGGGATTGTTGCATCCTGAGGGCTTCTGATCTTCTGTAGCGGGAAAAAAAACCAAACCAAACAACTCAGGAATATTCTAGAACAGGAAACTAACAGGTTGGAAATTCACTTGTATTCTGTTTTCCTTCTACTAGCTAGAGCAGGAGAAAGGAAAGGTGGGGAACCCTTGTAAAATTCCTGTTCTCCTGATCTGAAATCAAGCCTACCACTGATATGAATGGAGATGGGACTAAGCTTCTCAGGTACTTGAGAGCAGCCTGGAGTGTGACTGTAGCTGGTGGTACTCTGTGTCATCATTGAGCAGTAACTTGTATTTACTCCTCTTATGTTCAGTTTGTCCAAATAGATTTCAGAAGAAGAAGGAGATATTTAAAAGCAGATGTATCACAGTGCTTAGGTGCTTTGAATCGTAGAGGCGTTAGAGGTTCCTTTTAGGCTTCTCTCTGCTTTTCAGATGTGACACAGCTTTCAGTGACAGCTTATCCACACTGCTGCTTATTCTGAACTAAACAAACTATTCCTCTCTGGTGGATTCTTAAACGGCTAATTAGCATTTATTGGGAAATCCATGTGTAGGACTCAGAGTCAGTGGATAATAGGTGTCTGTTGGATTCTTAGCCATTAATAAAAGAAGTCAGCATACTTCTGCATCACTATACTCTGCCATATTTTGTTGTAAGTAATGTCTTCCTCGTTGTGTTTCAGCAGTTACTGAAACATGTCATAGTGATTAAAAGTGGCAGTATCCAGTTCACAAGGGTAGAATATTTTCTGAAAGAGTATTGCTCTCCCTGGAAACACCAGTGCTCTGGGGCTGCCTAGACCAAAGGCAGAAGACATAAATTCCACGGTCACAGGAGTTGTGGTTTCACAGAAAACACCTCTAGCTATGCACAGATTAAACAGAGTACTTCAAAGCTTCCAATAGTCCTCTGTCGTTTCTTTTGGTTTTTAAAAATGTTTAGTTACTGTAAAAGGGGCATTAGCAAGAGTTTCTACTTACATGACTTGCTGTTTTCTGTCTTCTGGTTACTCTGTGAATAATAAGTCAAAATCTTGTGGAGGGACACCTCAAAGCTAATTTTGGAACTGTTATCTACAGCAGAAAATCATAGTGGCTTGGTGAAGTCTCTGCGCTCCATCTAAGAAGAAATAATACAGAGACAGTCATCTCTACTCAAAAGTTAGACTACCTGCAATAAAAGGTGAAATCCATGTTTCAAACATCTGCAATTTAGGGTAAATCGAAGGGTTTGCTATTCTTGCAACTATTTTGAAATAGGTGAATTGCAAAAAATTTTATTATCGCTTTTATCCATCTCTTCCAGTCTTAATATTTGAATGTGAATAGCTCCAGGTTTAGAAAGCTGTACTGACATTTTCCACTTAGTTTTTATTCACTGCTGTAAAGAATTTTAAGACAATTTATGTACCAGTCTGACCTTCTCCCAACCCACCTTCCACCCCTGTTTTCAAATACCTCATGTTAGAACTGGAAGTAAAAATGCTGGCCTAATTATCTCTATTTCCAGCATAACTAGCACTGTAAATTAGGCTGTGTTTGCTGAACACGTTGCAGAGCCAGCTCGTCCAGATAATTCATTTTAGCACTAAAAATCCTGTGCATTTTCCTCTTGCCCTCAAATCTTCCATGCTTTTCTGATCACTGAGCAAACCCATAATGGTGTAGAAAGCTACCAAATATTTCACTTGCGTATACCTTCTTCAACACCTTCTACCCCTTTGAAAAGTTACCTAATCCCCAGGAATCAAGGCATTTTAAGAATGACTTATTTTTTATGTTAATCTATTCCTTTAATGTGTTGGGGTTTGGGGTTTTGGGGGGGGGGGGAAGGTTTTTTGAGTTTGGTTATTTTTTGTTAACTTGATAATGAGTAAATTGATAATAAATTTCACATGTATAGAAAAGATATTTAACCTAGGGATCGCTTCTGTCTAAATCCTTGGAAAGCAGATCTGGAATAAACTCACAAATCAAATTTAAACTTTGTAAGACTGAGTGAATACATAGGAACATTGACAGCATCGGAGGCAGATTGTTTGTACAGTGCACTGGGAGAAGCGCTGATGTTAATGTGCAGAAGAAGTTGCTTTCTGAGCTGAACTAGCTGACAGCCACCACTGAGGATGCAAAGTGAAGATGTGATTTTAAGCCCCGCATCTCTGCAATTGGGTACCTCATAAGATGTCTCTGCGTGAAAGCTAGTAGCTGGAAATTCAAGCATTTTTCCTTAAAATACGTGGGAGGAGAAGGTAAATCTTCTCCTCAGTAAATGATTGAAAGAAAACATTTCAATGCACGGTTGCCTTTATCCAATAATTTAATGACTTCAGGGTGTGGGCAGTCTGGTTTTTAATCCCCACTTCTGAAGTTTGCCCTGTCTTCTATGTCCTCCCCCTGTCCCTGGTCAGCAGCATTTACGGGTGGATAGTGCCATTTTACACTGTTTCATGGGAAAATGTATTTCTTTGTGTAGCAATAAGGGAGGAATGTTCTGAACTATGAAAGCATGCAGATCTTGTCAGGCTCTGTATGCAACTTTTTGGGGGGTAAGAAGTGTTTAGAACCGCACCTTCCAGAAGTCCTTAAAAATAAAGAAAACCATCGTTTTGTAACTACAGCAAAACACAGCTCTTCAAAAGAGTTTCCCTGCACTTTGTTGGTGATGTTGCTAGAATTTTGTTTGACCAGTGATGATTTGCATGTCTATCCTCAGTTTGTGGCAATTTTCCAACAGGAGGTACTATCAAAACAATTTAGAATTAGCTGTGACAACTGACAGTTGCATGGGTGGTACAAAAGGCTTTTACAAATAAACATTATTTTATACAACAGACATGAATAAATGTTTTAATGATGAAGTGATTCACAATGATAATATTATTAACTTGTTAAGATTAAACAGGTCTGCCATATGCTGTGTCTAGTGCTTCAGATGGTTTCAAATTTATTTTTAATTTTTAAGTTATGCATATTAACAGCAGATGTTGAATTTTAACAGGATCCAATAATTGAGGGGAAACCATTCCAAAGCTGAATGTTGAAGGTTTTGTCGTCTTAATGATTTGAAATACTTTGTACATAGTGACTCAGAAAGTAATTTCTAATTGGTGGTGTAGCTCATAGCTAACTCTTGCCCATGATATTTGGATTATTTTCTTCTTAATTCCTCCAGAGTTGCATCCAGTGGCTGAGGACTGGGTTGGTTGAACATTTGCCTCAGAACCCCATCCACAAACTTTCAATTATTTTTATAAAAAGCTTTCACAAGTGCATCTAATCTCAACCCATCTGCCTCTGGACCATACACTAACTCTACATCCGTGGACCTCACACTAATGGTTCATGCATGCGCCTGGCTTGCCCCTACTCCAGCCCACTGCACGGCTGAGGGATGGGAGGAAAGGTGCAATAAAGCCAATACACTGAACTGACATTCTGCAAGTGAGGGACCACACTGAAGACCTGAGTAACTCCTACATTCATAAAGAAGCACAGCCTCTGGGGGATTATAGATTTAGCCTTTGGATGATTGTTGTTTGCTTGAAGTCCAAAAATATTTGGGTGTTTTTTTCTTTTTCTTTCTTGCCCTGCCTCCACAAGCCCAAAAGAGGCTTTTTTTTTTTTTTTTAACAATACAGTGCATTGCTTCACCTTCCCGCTCCCAAATGCAGCTGGTTGTGCAAACCTGAGCAGTGCATCACAGCTACCATGTTTTTGGGCTGTCACATTTTCACTAGAGCGTTGTCGTAGGTGTGATGGGGCAGCTGAACACACAGCCTGTGACTAAGAAACTGTAGACAGAGCGACGACCCCTCATGCTCTCCAGCCTCACAGGAGCACCAGCTGCCTCCAGCAGAGCACATCACTCCATTGGTGATGTTTCTGGGGGGATCCTGAGCTGCGTAGGAGCAATCCTCAGCATCGCACACATCACTGGGGTCTTGCACACCACAGGGCGAAAACGCCTCCTGCTGCTGTGAGCCATAGGCTGCCTTTGCAGCATGTTATCTGGAAACCAAGAACTGTGCTCAGCAGGAGAGGCAGATCTCATCGACACGCTGGAAACCAGCAAGCATCTCTTTGCAGCCCTGCTAGCTGCTGAAGCAACGTCTCCAGCACCTAATGGGAATGTAGGACTTGTAGGAAATGTAGATGTAGGGATTAAAGCCATCACCTCCTTTTGTATGTTTCCTGCAGAGAGAAGAAAAAAAAAAACAAAAACAAAAACACAAGGAAATTACAATGTAATGGTGATAATTAACATAAACAAGATGCAAAGAATGGAGAGCCCAGTCAGCTTCAAATAGATAGCAGTGAACCCAAATTGATTTCCAGTGGGCTGGAGACAAAAAGCAGGGAGCTCCTCAGTGTGTACTTTATTATTTATATCAGTCACTAGCTTCATTAACTTAGTTTGACAAAGCAGGCTGTAGAAAGGGAAAGTGAGCAACAACAGGCAAGAGACTCAATCCTATCAGCTTCTTGGCAAAGAAAGTAGATTTTTAGATCCCAAAGGGACATAACTCCCAATGAAATAGATTTGAGCTTCATGCCCTTAACCCCTCACTTTTTGTCCTGTAAGGAGGCAGCCTGGCCATCTCGTAACTCGTTCTGAACCATTTAAACCATTCCCTGTGTAATCCTGGGTGGGTTCCTAAAGGAGAGAGCATTTGGATGTCTTTTCCTTCCCTGGGGAGCACCAAGAAAATGCTAGTATTCTTCCTAATTTCAGATAGCTACCAAGATTTCAACACCCTCGAGGCTCCTGCTTCTCCTGACTAGTTGATCAATGGTTTCATAAGTCTAGAGGAGGGTTGGGAGAGCAGGGAGCTCACAAAACTTGATTGAAATCAGCCTGGGGAAAGCCTGCCCCACCTGGTTATATCAGTAGAAGGTAAGAATGTACTTGAAACCTGCTCTTGAAGCAGGGAGCAAGATAACGATTTCTGAAGGAAAGGTCCCGTTAACACGGGCAGGGTACCTTTGATGCCGGGACTTTCAGTAAAGCAAACTCTCGTTGGTGTGGAGGGAAATCGGGTACGAAGGACCATAGTTCATGATGGTCACTGTGTACGGGGAGGGGTATTTACTTGATGCAGCCAAAAAAGCCAGTGCCCCAAGCAGCAGGCAGGCCAGCCTGCACAGCAAATGGTTGCACACAGAGGCTGTGTGTCAGGCACAACTGGCTATTTCTGCTTGGAGAAAGAAGTTTAAGAGAGAAGAGGGTGATCTCCGCTTTAGAAAGCCTCCCTGATTTCTGTGTGCTTTCTGTGAGGCAGAAATGTTTGCTTTGACCCTCAAGCAACCTTTTGTCCCAGGGAAGCAAGAGGAATGAGACTATTTTTTTCTGAGAAAAGCAAAAGACAGTGGGAAGAGAGAGGGGAGGGCTGGAGGTAAAAATTTGTATTATATTTCTTCATGCAGAGGTGGCAAAGGCAGCGGCGGCTTTACCACCAGCACATTGTTTCTCTCTCTGCCCTTTTCTCATCTGGTGGGCAGATTGATGGATGCATTGTACAGTTCTGTCCAGTTTGCCTTTTTTTTTTCCCATCTGCAGGTGTACCATATTCAGCTTATATCTGTACCCTGCATAATCTTAGACATCTAGTTATAACTCACTATTGACACCTCAACAAGTAAGATTCGCTGAATTAAAACTGTACAGAACATCTGTTGTTCAGCTGGTATGAAAAATACCATCTTTTCCCAGTCTATCTATCAGCTGGGAAGAGCTCACCATGCTCCTGTGAGTAATGGTCTTACGGCAGGATCTGCTTTTGCCCAGCCCAGATAAACTACCATTCCCTAAATAAAATAAATTCCCTATAATAAATATTTCAGATCACAGAATCTTAGAATGATTTGGACTGGAAGGGACCTTAAAGATCATCTAGTTCTAACCCCCCTGCCATGAGCAGGGACACCTTCCACCAGCCCAGGTTGCTCAAAGCCCCATCCAACCTGGCCTTGAACACCTCCAGGGATGGGGCATCCACAACTTCCCTGGACAACCTGTTCCAGTGTCTCACCACCCTCATAGTGAAGAATTTCTTCCTTACATCT